>CM042076.1:0-422000 GCA_023509865.1 Trypoxylus dichotomus
TCTTAAATTTAGATGGTTACGGCCGCGAAACTTGTACGTAAAATGTTTATTCTGCGAATTACAATTGGGCATTATTCCAATGTAATTTTAGCTATCGTCTGGTACACGAAAGCATTAATCACGTCCGAATGAAGTTAATTAAGAGGAAGCTTTTTTTCTCAGTAACCAAAGCCAAGTCAAAATCGAATACCGTGAGATTTTGTAGGACACCGGTATCTTTGCGAAACCTACATAAAAAGCAAAATAACACCTACCTATATCCCATCTATGTCACATATTTACATATTCGCACGTTATACTAAAAGCAGATACATGGTTTCCATACAAAAAAAAAAGAATATGAGAAAATAAGCATAAAAAATGTAAAGGACAAAAGCGGCTGTTACGTGAAAATGCGCTAAAAGCTTTTACATTACTAATGCTAAAAAGAGTGTAATATTACATTAAATTAAAAGCTGCAAATACTGTATATATAAACAAATATAATATGAATATACATATGTATATGAAGTTTAAGCATTGATTAAAAATATATGTGCATATCCTATGTTTTAGGTATTTTTCTTTCGTCGCTCGTTGATTACTATGTCACCAATAAAAGCACGTACACATTTACATTTTACCCATTCTATCCTTACCGGTGTGGTATAGGTTTGCCTGACAAACCCCCACTACAAGCTTTTATTCATTCTGTAACCGTGAAGTCAAGTTTAGAAAGAAACAGAAAATTATACACTTTATTTGATTCAAATAGAGAAAGGTAATATAGCACCAGGTTTGTTATATTTTTAGAAAGTGTTGCGAAGCTCCCGAATAAATGGCATTCCAACAAAACAAATCCCGTCTATTTTGACGTTAAAATCGAATTATACCAGATCATTAATGTATCGATTTCGTGCCAATTCTAATCCTTCAATTTCTTACGTAATATTGAAATCTTCCCAACGACGTTAAGATTTATTTGCAGATAAAGATATTGTTAAGAACTTAACATTGTTTTTGTGTTTTATTCACTTTTTTTACTACTTTATGTATTTTATATGATTTTATCTTCTTTGCAAGCGTATGGGTTAGCATTATTACCTTATTTTCATTTAGAATATTACTTTATTTTCATTTTTATCATTTATTTATTTTGCTCTCTTAGAATATATCCAATTTTATTTTAATATGTATGTACATTACGCAATGTATATGTACGCAAGCCGGCCATTCACATTACTCTAGCTAAAAGCGCCTAATTTATAAGTCAGTAAGTTCAACGTCGTCGAACAAATAATGGGAGTTTTCTTAATATTTAATATATACAAGCACAGACAGTCGACTCCCGCGCAACGGTCGAGGTATTAGCGATCGAGTACTCTCGGTCACCTTTCGTACCTCGTCGTAACGTGTACAGACACGTCGTCGGATGATTATTGGAGGTTTCTAATAGTTTCTAGTTCTAGCGGGAGTCATTCTGGTAAAGTTGTCGGATCGCATGTATAGATTTCTCTATTAAGTACAAATCCTTGACTTTCTATTATCGTACGTCGAGGCTACTGTGTCCGTTGTCGTCTATACATTTATTTAGTCTTCTGTTACGATTCTGGCGGGAGTCATTCTGGTAAGGTTGTCGGATCGCATGTATAGACATCTTCTACAAGTACGATCACTCCGCTTCTTGTTGACGGTCGTTGCGGCCACAGCGCCCGTTGTCTTCTGTACGTTTGTTCGGTCCTTTGTCGTATCGGAAGTTAGAAATGTTTTCATTTAGTTGTTCGTCGTAGCGGACGAGTTTCACGGACCATTTTTCTATATGTAACGTCGGCTTCATCGCTCCGTTTTCCTTGTCGGTGAGCATTTCGCACATTTGCTGGCTACTGGCTTTTTCCCTACTTTGGGACGCAGTAGCAGAGAGCTAAAGATTGCACAGCGTATTATTTCAAACGAGAACGCCTGGGTAGCTGTCACATTACTTTTGTCTTGAGATCGGCTATTATCGCTACTGTCGCCCTCGACCAATGGTGCCCATATAATTAATAACAATTTGCAAACTATCATGTACTTGTTTGATTTTATATTGTACACCCTGTATATAAAATTCTTTCTTTGTTCTTTTTAGGAATTAAATATCATATACAATGTTTTTAGTGTGTTATTGTACGTCGAAAATAAACAAAATGATCCGTCCGAATTTCCGTGACTGGTAGTGTATATGGCCATCACCACTGTGCATGTAATTTGTTACTTTAAGCGAATAGTACTAAGTTCAGACGTGCAATTTATTTTTTTCACCAAGTTTACAGCAGAAAAAGTATCTTAACAACAATAATTGATTTAGAGCATTGTGCTCTATTAAAGCGTAGTATTAATAGTGAAAAATTAGTGACATATCGGTAAAGATCGAATGGGTAAAGCATGGAGTAATTTAAACTATCTATTTATGTTCAGCATAATGTTTGTAGAAGATTTAGCTAACAAATCGAACTCGAACGAAATTTTTCATATATTTTCAATCGAAAAACCACGACATGGAAAACTTCCATCTTCTAAATTATCGATACTGTCGACTACAGTCCTTTACGTGATAGATTAATGGAAGGTTTCCATATCGATCTATCGAACGCTTTCAAACATAACTAAATAATAGAGGCAGTACTAAATGCATTAATTAGTTTTGCTACAGCATTAGCTTCTCAACTACCGACATACGTATACTAGATCTTTAATTGCTAAAGATAATCTACATAAGTGTACTGTATAGTATTACGTAACAGTGATGGCAGTCTTATCGCCACTTACTGGGATCGAAGCGGGTTTGTTGACCACCACAATATCCTCGTCCATGTGTACAATGGTGATCGGTTGACTTGTGACGGGTACCTCGTGTCTGGAACATCATCATAACAGAAGGAGGCACATGTGGTACGTCCTTTGGTACACATACCGTTCGCCGTACGATTAATATTGAGTATCTAATCGCACGCGGACGTAACAAGGTGACATCAACATTAACGAGAAATTGATAGCATTGTACATACGTTAATAAGCGTCTCGATCTCTTCAGATCTTTAATTAATAATTAACGTTAATTCCTTTAACACAGCAATCGATACGTGTAACAACGTATGGACAATGTTGTATATCCAAACAAGAGAAAATAGAGTAATGACAGCACAAAGTATGGTATACATAATAAGTACCGTTTGTTCCATAGCGGTGGCAGCTAAACTATACGGGCAGAGCAGACAATAGGCGAGGAGTATACACACGACACATGTACACTAGGGTGACAGAATAAAATAGACACCAGGTAAAGCGGTATAAATATGTAAACAGCTAAATTCTAAGAACGAATTAAGAACTTTCTCTTGTCATGGGGGTAGGGGTAGATGTATCGGAAGGAATTCGTCATAGTTTAGTATCGTTACAACTATGCCTCGTTTACAAGGTTCGAGTGATATTAGCGACTTCACGCGGGGTATCGCATCGTTGGCTTCCCAACGTGAAATAGAGTAAATTTTTAAATATTCCGTTGTCCCCACATTTAACCGTGTGGTTACACAATTTAAACGCAAGGAAAAAACAACAGCGGAGCCGAGACCAGATCGTGCCAGTCCTTCTGAAAGAAGTAAAAGGGTGCTTGTGCGCGAAGTGTTTAGAGAACCGCGAAAAAGTACAGCTGAGCTTGCGGCAACTTTACAGAAACGTCAGCGCACCGTTCTGCGATACCTCCACAGTGTGGGGATGTATAAAAGGGTGGCAAAGAAAAAACCTCTCCTTACGGCGTTTCAAAAACGGCGCCGAATGACTTGGCAAATCGAAATGCGAACGAAGCCCGAATGGTTTTGGCGATCTGTCATTTTTTCAGACGAAAGCAGATACTGCTAATTCAGTGATAGTGGTCGTACGTGGGTATGGAGACGTTCGTCACAGCAACTGAGCGACAAATTTTTGCATCAGACGGTGAAATACGGCGGTGTGAACATCATGGTGTGGGGCGCGATATGGTATGGTGGAAGATCCCAATTAGTAATCTGCGACGGAAATATAAATGCGGCAAATTATATTCAAATATTAACAGAAGCACTACTACCGATATTCGACGACGCCATTCTATCTAGAGAAGACGCCACTTTTATGGAGGATGGAGCACCCTGCCACAAAGCAAGAACAACAACCACATGGAAAGAGGAACGGGGGATTCGGATTTTACCATGGCCAGGCCAATCACCAGACATGAATCCGATGAAGAATGTTTGGCACATAATCCAGACAAATATGGCGAAACGACCCCGAAAACCCAGCAATAAGGAGGAACTCATGGCAGCTGTTACAGAAGAGTGGTTAAATATTCTAGAAGACACCATTAATCATTTAATAGATTCTATGCCACGACGACTCGCAGCACTTCACGCAAGTAAAGGTGGATCGACAAAATATTAGTCTAATTTAAAAATTTTAAAATATTTTGTATATATAACGAGTATAGAATCTTTTTTTTAATTATTAGATGTCTATCTTATTCTGTCACCCTAGTGTAGTATCTATCGGCGATAAATACAAATATCAGTTAGAGGGCTGGCGATGCAGTTTTGTGGCTTACAATACGTACAAAAGTCAGATTTGTTGGTTCGCCGTAAAGTTTCATATCACTCGTAGGTGTACACACAACCCAAATACAATTCCATATCTCCGCAATAGGCAGATTTCGATTTATTGAGAAGCAGTGGCAATGATAAAGTAACGCAATCAAAGTGGAATCTCATTTTCAATCGTTACAACAACAACTCTTTGCACTAAGCAAGTTATTAGAATTGGATATCGCATGGCTAATTATATTAAATAATTCAATTCAATAAATTCATATTTTCATCCTTTTGGGTGAATATTCTTATAAAAATTGATTATAAATTCAATCAAATCAACAGAGGCTACATTTGCGCCAAAAAGAAATTATTAGCTAAAATACAAGGGCAGATCCTCATACCACACCCCTTACCTACATCTAATTGGTTGTTTGATTAATGTTTTTCACATTTAGTTAACTGGCATTTGTAGATCATATCTACATAATATCAAGTTTGTATCCCAAAGTGTTCTTGTGCTGTGACTAATTCTTGAATTGTGTGCCGTGATTGTTCATAACAATGGATCCTGTAGAACAAAGGGTCGCAATAAAATACCTCAAGAAAAAGGGCATGGCGCCAACTCAAATTCATAAAGATATTATGGCAACTATTGGCGAGTCTGTAATTTCTTATGATATACTCAAACGCTGCTGTCGAGATTTTAAATGCGGAAGAACATCATGTGAAAGCCAAGGTGCCGATGGTCCTCCCATAGCGGCAATAATAAACAAACATTAACAACATTAAAAGGGTACACGTGTGACATTGTGGAAGATACTGGCTTATGATATCATGTGGTGCACAACATACTAGATAAAGAATTAGACATGAAAAAGATGGGTGCCCCGAATGTTAACTATTGATCAAAAAAGAAATCGGATGTTAAGCGTCTTTTGAAAATATACCAAGCAAGCAAAGGCAACCTTCTTAGATGGTATGTGACCATGGATGAGCCATGGGTGCTCCAGTATGATACCGAGACCAAAGTGCAAACATCCTCCTCCACGTAAATTTAAGGATGTGGCATCTGCTGGAAAGGTTTTGCTATCTGCGTTCTGGGATGTTCAAGGAATCATCGTGGGTGACAATTTGCAAAAAGGATAGAGCATTTCAGGTGCCTACTACGCACAAATGATTTCTAAATTGCGAGATGCTATTAAAGAGAAACGCCGATGAAAGTTATGGCGCAGTATGCTGTTCCATTAGGATAATGCTTCCAGCCATACATTCGGTACTGCTATAGCAGCTATACACCAAGCAGGCTTTGAATTAGTGGAGCACCCACCATATTCGCCGGATCTAGTGATTACACGCTGTTCCCCAAATTAAAAGAGATCTTACGCGGGGCAAAATTTTCCATTAAAAGTAATGCAAGTTGTATATAGGTGTTTTGCAGAGGTCGGACAAAAATTTTCCCAGGTGGCTGTTGAGACGCTGGAGCACCGATGGACCAAGTGAATTAGTGTAGAGGAGGACTACGTCGAAAAATAAATAATATAATGCCACTGTAGTTTTACTGTAAGTAGGCCAGGGGAACAATATAGAGATCCATCCTCGTATATGCGTTGTAGTATTTAATTCAGATTTGCATGAAACTCGAGCGACTGAAAGAGTACCTTTTAGCAGTTGAATGGTCCAATTTCGGATTTCAGAAATTTGTAGGGTTTCTCATTTCTTTTTTGTACATATCTCGAAAACTAGAACAGGTATAAATTCTTCTTTTACAATATAATTTTAAGTATATCGCCTAGACTCAAGAATAATGTAAATTATTATAGCAAAAATATATGATGGGGGACCAGGCTCCTCATACCTTTTATCTTCTTTATCTTGTACTTATACCAACGTACTCTTTCAGTCGTAAGAGTTTCGGCAATATCTGATTTTTCGGTGTTCCCTTGCAAGAAACGGTCATTACTTTTCTCTAAATTTAAGGAGGGCAATGAACACAAATAAAAACGAAGAATATCCATAAATCTAATAAAAGATTTCTAGCAATGCTCCAACGAAGATATAATAGAAATTATAACTAACTAACCTTATGTCTTATGTAAAGAAATTGAAAGGAACCAAAAGAATAACACTTTGGAGAAGATACTTTAGAATATTAAAAGGTATTCTAGTTCGAGGTTATTTTTTAAATTCATAATATAACAGAAATTATTAATAACTTTTACCAAATTTAAAATAATTTTTAATCACAATTTAAAAAATAATTATCGAAATTCCAACACCCCCTTGTTGTTATCAGCACTATTGCCAAGTAATTATAAAAGGGATTGTATCAAATGTACGTAAGTGGTTTGCTAATATCACAAAATTCAAGGTTTAATCTTTAGCGAGACTTTGTGATATTACCCTTCCTCTACATCAAATCCTATTGCTATTAAATTACGATGTTAAGACCTAAGGCAAGATAGTGATACACAGGTGTTAGCAGTCACAACCATTTTCCGAATCTTAAAAATACCATAGTCGACAACAAAGATTGCGTTTTACTTTATCATCCCCCACTTACAAAAAGAAAAAAAAAAACAAAAACAAGAGAAAAGAAAGAAAACATTCACACATGAAGTAACATGTTTTTGTTCGATGTAGATCGCTTACAATTTAGAATTAGTTCAGTATTTAGTTGTTTAGTTTATTTACAAGTTGAATTATATGTTACAAGAGAAGACGCAGAATAATAGGGATGAATTTGCGAGATGGATAATGTTCACCCCTTCGCACTATACTTAATCGAGTTCTAATTCTCATATACATAACGTTAACGATCATTTTACCATATAGCGTACACAATTTCTGCACCCCATAATCCCTGCTCGATTCCCAAAACCCCATCCATCCCCAAGCTATTTGACTAAAACTTATTTCCGTCGTCTGAGTGTTCGTAATTCAGCTCAACCGATGATGAACCCTTCCCATCACGTAGAGTAGGGGGGAGCGATGTGTTAGAGACGCCCGCCCCCTATATAAACTGCTAATCGTTAAAAAAAAGTAACGTTACATTTTTACCGAAAGCGTGAAGCTATTTACCGACGAACTTTAAAGTATTACTATTTTAAATTTGCTTAAATCAACTGCGTGAAGTAGAGATGGATGCTGGTGGGATACATGAGAAAATAATCGAGTTAGGTACACGCTACTAATATATAGGGCACCTCGTTTTCCGCCTTTGATCGTTAAACGCGTGCAGTAGTATACTACGTCCCTTAATTTTACCTCTGAAGTGAGGTCTGATATAACATCGTTTCCTTATCGAATTAAGCTTCACCGAGGCAAAGTTACGCATGATTAAGTACGCATGCTAGGGAGCTATATTGTACTATATTTAGACGTTTGGGCGAATGATGTTTAACGTTTGAGAAACGTGGAAATGTAAATACGAAAACTTGAAATTCCAACCCTTTTCGTATTATCGATTTGCGTCAAATTTAAATATGTCAAATCGTAGACTCTAAGTTTGAGCTATTTTTTACGCCAACAACTTATTACGGTCCAGATACTTCCATACCCCCCCTGCATTACCTGCAATGTTACTTTCTCGGGAAACGAAGTAACAGGGTAATTAGTTGTTATTCGTGGAAAATAGCCTTTTGAAGTGTATAATGCGAAACTACACTGTGAGTAAAAAAATAAGGAATAGAGTCGAATGTAAGAGAATTTTTTTGGAAATTTGCAAAAATAGGTTGACTTTTCAATGTAATCCCTAAATTTTAATTGATATTTTTATGGCTTATACAGTCGTCAAATTGACAAGTTGGAAAAAGAAATTATTAAGAGAAATAACATTAAAAATGGCATAGGACCGCTTTCACCCCTGACTATTATTTATATTTTTATTTGATGAATATTCACAACAATGATTGTACGTTAAAATGGCTAAATTAAATGAAAAAGGACGAATTAAAATTTTCAAAACGGTTGAACGTGGTGACAAAATAAGAATACACAGATAAATCGAAATTGTCCTTTGGAATATTTAATGTTATTGTTCTCACTAATTTTGCAACTTAATAAAACATTTACATTGTCAATTTGGTCACTAAATGAATGGCATCTAAACATCAAACAAGGTTTAGGGTTTATCATTTAGAAAGCAAGTACCAATGATGTAATCAGATTTGATTGAAATATACAGCATATTCAGATCCTATCGGGGAAAATGGTTTTTAAAATTCCCAAAAATATAAGTATTTATCTGTATATAATTTATTCCTTAACTTTTTTATTCAGAGTGTGTACAGTCCCTGTTCATTTTATTAGGGCCACCTTATAAATTTAAGCTTTTGTGGGATTCCAACGGGATAATTTACAAATATAAGTATAAAATTCATGAATGGGTTTACAATTCCTATCTAAATACGTTTTTAAATATCTTTCTAAGAAATTGCGAAGGCACCATACCTCTTGCCTATTATTATCCCCCTCGTGAATCTATAACTGTATAGAAGATGGATAGAAGCAAGATTGAAAGACACAGCAATTGTACTTATGCCAGTACAACACGTTTTACATGATATATGTGTTTTAATAAAATTGCTATTTTAGCAAGTGGCCCTAATAAATTGGATAGGTACTGTATTTAACTATGTGTATTTGTTAAATTTTAAGTTCTAATTTTAATTTCTATCGCGTACATTGAATATGAAAATAATATTTTGACAAACCTATGCACAACGTTGGCCAGCAGATCATTGTGCTTCAATTTGTAGTCGGTCGGTACCTTTTCATAGTTCACCGTCAACGTACCGGCCTGGATACATCTTTCGTATTCTTCGGCCGGATGCGCTCGGAATTCCCTCGCGAAGACGTCCAATATTCTTTCGCCGACCCATCTGCCTTTCGTAAAGGTGGTGAACGTAAAGTAGTAGGGATAGACTTTCCGTAGACCTACGACAAACGAAAGGTTGCTTAGACTAATATTAATACTAACACATGGACTGAAAAGTCCCGGGAGTAACACATAGATGACGCTAGTTTTGTTGCAGTCACCTTTCTCTCAGTTAGTACTAACCTTCAAAAGACAGCTGTTAAAATTTCATGATATTCTATTCATTAGTTTGTGAGTTATTGTGCTAAGAGTCACGCTACTTTTGTTATTTTCAAAAAACAATGGATCAAAAACAATTTCGTGTCTTAATTTTACACTGCTTCTTGATGGGAAAAAATACCGTTCAAGCGAAGCAATGGTTTGAAAAGTGTTATGGGGACTCCGCTCCATCAGAAACAACAATAAAACGTTGGTTTGCTGACTTCAAACGCGGTGGTAGAGACACCGATGATGCAGAACGCAGTGGACGTCCAAATGAGGCGGTAACACCAGAAAACATCAGAAAAATCCACAAAATCGTTTTGAATGATCGAAAAGTGAAGTTGCGTGAGTTAGCTGACATCGGAAAGATATCGAAAGAACGTATTGGTTTTATATTGCATAAGCATTTGACTATGAGAAAGCTCTGTTCAAAGTGGGTGCCGCGTTTGCTCACTGTTGACCAAAAACAAGAACGTGATGATGGTGATGATTCTGAGCAGTGTTTGGCCATGTTTAAACGTAACAAACCGGAATTTTTGCGTGGATATGTGACAATGGATGAAACATGGATCCATCATTTCATTCCGGAATCAAAACGATCGTCATCTGAGTGGACAGCAACTGGTGAACCTCGTCCAAAGCGCCCGAAAGCACAATAATCGGCTGGAAAGGTTATGGCCTCGGTATTTTGGGATGTGCGTGGTGTAATATCCATCGACTATCTTGAGAAAGGAAATACCATCAACAGTGAATATTATATATCGTTATTGGAGCGTTTGAAGGCCGCATATGGCAAAGAAACGACCGCATATGGCATTTGTTTCATCAAGACAACGCACTGTGTCACAAGTCAATCAAAACAATGGCAAAACTACATGAATTGAACTTCGAATTGCTCCCACAACCACCGTATTCGCCAGATTTGGCTCCCAGCGACTACTGGCGGTTCGCAGACCTCAAAAAAATGCTCGCCGGTAAGAAATTTCGCACGAATGAAGAGGTTATCGCTGAAACTGAGGCCTATTTTGAGGCAAAAGATAAATCGTTCTACAAAAGTGGTATTGAAATGTTAGAGCGGCGCTGAAATGGTTGCGTTGCTCTTGATGGAGATTACGTTGATGAATAAAGCTAATCTTGAACCAAAAAAAAACCGTGTTTTCTTTGTTAGGCCCGGGACTTTTCAGCCCATGTGATGAAACTAATAATAATACTAGACCACCGTTGGCATTAGTTATGATAAAATTTACAATTTCAACATAATTAAATTATTGAAGAAATATCAGTCTCAGAGGGACTCGAACCCACAATCTTTACGTTTCCAGCGTATTGTGCTACAATTACACCACGAAACCACTGAGTTCAAGTCGCTTTCAATTCCCCTAGATGTCACGATGTCAGTAGATATATCATAATATATCTCTACTTCTCAACTCTTTCTACTTCTTAACTTGAAACTCCATAGATTTTCTTTCGGTTATTAAAAAGTTACCGACTCGTAAAGAACTTTACATTAACCTCCAAATCAACGGCGCGAAGTTAGTAATTTTCGATTTGTTACAATATACGCACAATACATGCTTACAATACACGCATTGTTCGAGTTATTAATTTTTTCTTCGAAAGTTAACCGAAGAGGGTTGTAACGCGTCAGTATAATAATACAATAATAATAATTTAGGAATTACGCGTTGCCTCGCAGCGTTCGCATGGAAAATAAACCAAGACACGGGGAAGTTTTTGCATAATACAGAAACGCGCGGCGGAGGTGCTGTGGATAATCGTAATCCCCAGATATTATTTTCTCTCTCGTTGGCCGCTTTCATTATTATTGCGGTTTTTAACGTTCCTTTTTTCATCTTCCATTTCTTTATTGTATTCTTCGCGGCAAAAATTCTACCCCTAGGGCTCTTTATTACGGTCATAAAGAGGGCGGGCGCGCCGTGCTAAATTGACGCGAGTAAATTGATATCTTATGAAGTGGCGGGCTAGCGGTGGCTTGCCGGCGGAGGCCCGGACGTGCTAGTAATTTTGGTTTAATAAGAGATATTTTTCGACGTATTTTGTATACGTAATTTTTTATACCGCCTAGACGCTGATGGGTTTTTGTTGATTTATTACGCCGACAGAGAGCTATCAAGTTAGACGTACACAAATTGAAGAAGCGATATGTGTAAGGGAGACTGGGGTAGCGAGGATCACCGGAGTAATTAGAACCACAAACGTGGTTTACATGTATTTGAAATTTCGCGTGCGGTTTGTTATCAGTAAGTTCTGTTTACGTTGCCAGTCGGATACGTGTGTCTGTCAAATTTTACAAAAAAAAAAAAATCAAATTACCCATTATATCGCATAAAGTTTGCTATCATTTACCTGCATTTGGTCGGCTTACCATAAACTGTTTATTGCAGTGCAATTACAATAACAATCCCTCTGAATTTACTGGGTAAATTTAGTCATCTGTTAGATTCTAGGTAATAATGTTTAAATTACCTTCCTAGAAGATTATAGTGAAATCTGTAACCTATGGTCAGTTACAGTGTGGTACTGGTTACTCTATTCACGTCCTGAGCGAAATAACGCGTGACAATTTTTTAAAATGCCTCCGCGAAGAGAAATTAGTACGGAAACACGTGCGCTTATAATAGCTTACCGTAAAAGTGGCATAAGTAATCGACAAATTGCCAAAAAAATGAAAATACACTACGCTACGGTTGACTATAACGTAAAAAAATATCGGGAAACTGGCAATTTTCTTAATAAAAGACGGAGTGAAAGGCCAAAAGCGATAACATCTGCAGATGATCGCAGAATAGTGGTTACCAGCAAGTTAAATAGATGCAAAACAGCCCCGGAAATCACCGCAGAATTAAATGTTGGTCGCCATAAACCAGTCAGTGTTTCTACAGTCAAACGTCGCCTACAGAAAGCCGGGCTCCATGGACGTATTGCGATGAAAAATCCATTACCACGCAAACAAAACAAGCAAAAGCGACTTAAATGGGCTCGTGAACACCAACACTGGACCATAGAAGAGTGGAACAACGTCCTATGGACGGATGAGTCCAAATTTGAGCTGTTCGGAACCCGAAGACGCATATTCGTAAGAAGATCTGTGGATGAACGTGCCAGAGAAGAGTGTATTGCTGCAACCGTGCAGCATGGTGGAGGTTCTATCATCATTTGGGGCTGTTTTGCTGGCACTAGTGTAGGGGACATTGTGAAAATTGACGGTATATTAAAAAATGCGAAATTTTGGAGAACCACACAATACCTTCCGAAATTCGACTTTTGGGTCAAAATTTTATCTTCCAGCAAGATAATGACCCAAAACATTCCTCTAAATTATGTAAAGACTATTTACGCCATTTAGAAGAGGAAGGAACTCTCAAAATTATGGAATGGCGTCCCCAGAGCCCCGACTTGAATCCAATCGAGTTACTGTGGGAAGAACTAAATTGGGAAGTACGGAAATCGGCTCCGACATCAGCTACTGACGTGTGGAACAAATTTCAATCGAGTTGGACCCTAATAACACAAGAAACTCTGGCAAAACTTAATGCGAGAATACCTCGATTGTGTGCTGCAATTATTAAATCAAGAGGAGGTCACATAGATGAAAGCAAAATTTAAATTAAACGTTTTAATTTTCACATTTATTTAATATATTTTTATTCATGTACGTGTATCTGTACATAAAAAATAAATATTATTAACATTTTTGCTGTCAGTGAGAGTGCCTAAACACTTTTGAGCGGTAGTGTACATTAGGTTTTTTTAAAGAATATTAAGATTTTTTTCTTTTGTGGTATACCACAATTAAATGTTTAAATGTAAAGTTTCGATGTATAACTTTCTAAATATTAAAGAATAACACCGCCCAAGAAAATATATAGTACATGCATAGTATTTCATGATGAGGCCTTCCGAATATCCTAATTTGCATTAGGCAAATGTCAACTCTAGGCCGAATACAAGCAGTATGCAGAGTGATTTTAAAAGACTGTTCTCTTCGTGGTTTTTGGGGCACTTCACATGTTGAGAGTGACCTGTACGCTGTGTTACTTAATTATTCGTCATTTATATTTATTTTGCTTCGTCCTTATTTCAAATCTGTTCCTTTTAGAGGTACTGCTTATCAGTGCCATTATCCCTGTACATTTTTATAATAATAATGTTTAATGTTCAACAATTAATGTAACCATATTAGGCACAATGAATAACAGAAAGAAATAAAATCTATATATAAAAAGAATTAAGATTTGTTATCAGTATTTTATCATTAGTGTTTGTTACATTTGACACGTTATTCGCATGGAATTCAAAATCAAATCGTTAACCTGACAAAATTCGGTTGTAATTTAAAATTACTTTCTAGAATGTTATTAAGCATTGGGAATGCTTAATCTATCGATCAATATTCGATTAGAGTGCTTTATAGTTTACGACATCACTTAGAAAGCGAAGTCATTTCTCTTCCAGATTATTTCAAATAGTATATTACTTCGTACTTACCGTTTTCGATGTAATAGGACGTTTCGTTGTAACGGTCGTCCGTAAATCCGGGTCGTTTTGCTTTCAGAGCTTTGGTTTCGAGCTTCGCCTGAAAACAAAAGAGGAAACAATTGAAACAACTGGTGTACCGATAAGCTTGCTATTGAAAGATTTCCAATTGAATTGTGCGCCGACAATAGTTTCACTTATATCGCGAATAATGTTCAAGACTTCTTTCTTAGAATCCGCTAATTGCGACCCCTTATTCGAAAGGATTGAACCGCTAATTTCCTTAATTTGCGCCGTTAATGTTTGCATGTAAATTGGCTGTGGCGTTCGGTTCTGGTGTGGATAGCTTAAAATAGAACAAGGCTAAATAATCGGCTAACTATATTGCAGGATCGATAATAAAACTAACTGGGTGAATATGAGCTTTGAACTAGAAAATTCAATTATCTAGAGTGCTTTCTTAGTCAACAATTTAAATCATCAAAAATTCTTGTTTGCTTTGCAGTTATTTTTAGAAATAATCTTTCGGCTTGGGAGATTAAAGTTCGGATTCTATTTTCTGTCATCAAGATACAGAGTTTTTCGTCTCGGACTGTCGGTTTGATATGGCTGTATTGCAATTTCTGTTGTAGATTTTTCCGTATTTGCTGCCTAAACTCTTTTCAGTCCCCATCACTGTATTCTTGTAGTGTAGTACTTAAGAGTTGGATATCTGCTTTGATATAAATTTTTTTAATATTGTACATTAATAACAAGCTTTCCCATTTTGTTGTTTGCTTAGTTCCAAAATGTTGTTTTGTTGTCTTTGTATTTTCGTCTTCTTTGATGTATTGCTCCAGATATTTATTAGACAATTAAAGAGTGTTGTAAATACTGCGTAATATATTAACTCTCTCATATGTAACATGTGTGCATATGGAATAATATTCTTTATCTTGTTTATTGAAGAATTTTTAGTGATTAGTGTATTTATAGGTTTGTCCCATTTAAGTTATCTTGCACTGTTAATGCTAGGTATTTTGCGTGTTTTTCTGCTATATGGTTTGTTTATTGAAAGTTATATTGAAATTGAATAAATGTTTATTTTTTTAAAAGATTATACATGTTAAGGACTTAACATTGTTTTTTATATTTTATAAATTTTTTACTATTATGTATTTTATCTTATTTGCATTATTATTTTCATTTAGAATATTATTTTATTTTCATTTTTATATTTATTTATTTTCATTCTTATATTTATTTATTTTGCTCTCTTATATCCAATTTTATTTTAATATGTATGTACATTACGCATTGTATGTGTATGCAAGTCAGCCATTCGCATTACGCTAGCTAAAACTGCCTAATTAGAAATCATTCACTGCAACGTCGTCGGATATGTAATGGGAGTTTTCTTGAAATTTAAGGTACACAAGCATAGGCAGTCGTCTCCCGCGCGACAGTCGAGGTATTAGCGATCGTGCACTCTCGGTCACCTTTCGTGCCTCGTCGTAACGTGTACAGTAACGTCGTTGTAAGATTATTAGAGATTTCTAAGTTTTTCTAGTTTTGGCGGGAATCGTCGAGGACGTTGTCTATACATTTATTTCTGGCGGGAGTCATTTGGTACGTCGTCGGACCACACGTATAGATTTTTTTAATAAGTATAAATTCTCGATTTTCTATCATCGTACGTCGAGGCTACTGTGTCCATTGTCGTCTATACATATTTTTAGTCTTCAGTTAAGTTTGTGTCGGAAATTATTTTGGTGAGATTGTCGGCGCGCATGTATAGACCTCCTCTACAAGTACGATCACTCCGCTTCTTGCTGACGGTCGTTGCGGCCGCAGCGCCCGTTGTCTTTGTACGTGTGTTCGGTCCTTGTCGTATCGGGACTTAGAAATTTTTCATTTAGTTGCTCGTCGTAGCGGACGAGTGTCACGGACCAGTTTTCTTATGTAATGTCGGCATCATCGCTCCGTTTTACTTGTCGGTGCACAGTTCGCACATTTGCTGGTTACTGGATTTTTCCCTTCTTTGGGGCGCAGTAGAGTAGAGAGCTAAAGATTGCACATAGCGTAATATTTCAAACGAGAACGCCTGGGTAGCTGTGACATTACTTTTGTATTGAGATCGGCTATTATCGCTACTGTCGCCCTCGACCAGGCGTTCAAGCTCTAAGAGATAGGGTGGGTTCCCCTATAAATGTGAATATAACAAACGTATTTGGTCAAGTACAAATACATGCCAATAATACAGGGCCAAGTCCCTTAGGCAAATTTAAAACAAGGAAAGTATATTAGGCTCCCGGAAAGGGACATATAAATAAGCATATCACCGAGCTGCGCTTATAAATTTAAGAAATAAATAGGGTTGGCTCCTATAAAAAGGTAGTGGTGCATGCAAACAGATAGAGGCATTAGTACATGCCTCTGACAAAGCTTCAGCGGAAGCATATAAGAGTTTAACCTTTTAAACAGAATTAAGACATAGCGTTGCAACGTACATGCTGAGGCATTACTTTATGTTGCTACCAATGTAAATACATATACAAATGCTAATGTACATTACATGTATAAGAGAGCTCGAATAACTGCAATTATTGCAAATCTATATATCTTACGTACATCGTACATGTACATAGGCAAGAGTGGAAACCGTGTAACCATTTCATTTTTAAATATATTTTTTTTTGCGCATGCGCATTGAGTTTCACTGTACAACCTCTCCTCTAGTAAATAAGCGAACATACTCTACAAGTAAGTATTGGTCAAGTAATTTAGGAAATTACGAGCAGGCTACAGCGGCGTTGTTCTTCAAACCAGGAGAACGTAACAATACAGTGGTGAAAAAAAAAAACATAGGTGTACTGAAAATAATCCAAAGATTTGTTTATATATTGGATAATTCATTATATACATATTTACATCATAGCCACGAGAAGTTTCATTCATCCAACATTGGATATTAGTATTCAGTGCAATTCGCTAAAATGTGAACGCTTTGGAGAGAACAAGAAGTTTAAGTTTAGAAATGCAAAAGTATATTAAATGTCGGACACTGGTTTTTCTTCGTCTTTATGCAAACTAATGTCTTTATATCTCACCCAATAGACAGCAATATGTGCGTTGTACTTTGGCAATGTTCTCACATCTAACGTAAAACACGTATCCAATTTGGGACCAATTCTCTTTTTGCATTGTTAGAAGCTATTACTTGCAGATATATGAAGGTATTTTATAAGATTGACTTTTAAATGACTATTTGTTACTGCAGGAAGATCTTATCCATGTTGAATCTTGGTGTATGCTCAATCATTTAGGCCTGAATCCAAGGTTATCGCTAGAGACCGGATTATATGCAAAGCGCACATATTTAATTTAATTTACTTATTATATTTTATGTCTATATGTAGATGTCTTACACTGATTAAAGTTAATTAACGCTAATTAATAAATAAATAAAATTAAATATATGCACTTTGCATATAATCTGATCCCTAGTTATCACATTTAATAGTAAAACTATAGGCTATGAATATAGAATAATAAATATAGATGTTTTAATGCAAAGGTTTAGGCATTACTTTTGGCAGTCAACTTAGTTTTATAAACCACACTAATAGTGCGGTTACCAGCACATGTTTTTGAGTGTTACACATACATACATTTGTAGAAATAGTAAAGATTTTAATAACGTAAGCTGTTTGAAACCATTGTATTATTGTTTTATTCGATCTAAAGTGGAATATGGAGCATTGGTCTGGTATCTTATTTATTCTGCACACATCACTAAGTGATGCAAGCTGTAGAGAGATGGTATGTAGAGACAGGACAAACATTTATGTCGATAAAAAAATATAATGCCACTCTAGTTTTACTGTAACAGTGTCAGGGATACAGCATAGAGATCCACTTTCGCATTATTCGCAGTCAGTAAGTAATTAAAAGAAAAAGAATTGATAAGAAATTTTAAATTGGGAAAAATCAACTTTTTTCGTATTTCTTGTTTTATTTTCGTCTTCATATACTGTGCGATAAACTTCGAATGTCGATGACGATATCGACACGAATTCCGTCAGCCCTTCCTCTTCATTATCGACGTAGAATTTTACGATCTTTCCATAGAAATAGCAGCCGTATCATAATCGCTCAAACCGTAAATACCTGATGATGTCGTCTACATTTTCACCAAACCGTAGCCGTAAATGTCGCGACGGCAGAGACGGTAAA
Organism: Trypoxylus dichotomus; assembly: GCA_023509865.1. Taxonomy (NCBI): domain Eukaryota; kingdom Metazoa; phylum Arthropoda; class Insecta; order Coleoptera; family Scarabaeidae; genus Trypoxylus; species Trypoxylus dichotomus. The sequence goes on from CM042076.1 coordinate 18,364, forward strand.
ATGAGCGCAATGAAACTGGTAAAATACGACGAGAACGCCGGTAGAATTCTTATGTAGGTGCACATATACGTACACTAACGTTCATATTAGTTCGGACACTCAGTAAAACGTTGTAGACTCTACTAAACGATAATATAACACATGGGCTGAAAAGTCCCGGGCCTAACACATAGATGACGCTAGTTTTATTGCAGTCACCTTTCTCTCAGTTAGTACTAACCTTCAAAAGACAGCTGTTAAAATTTCATGATATTCTATTCATTAGTTTGTGAGTTATTGTGCTAAGAGTCACGCTACTTTTGTTATTTTCAAAAAACAATGGATCAAAAACAATTTCGTGTTTTAATTTTACACCGCTTCTTGATGCGAAAAAATACCGTTCAAGCGAAGCAATGGCTTGAAAAGTGTTATGGGGACTCCGCTCCATCAGAAACAACAATAAAACGTTGGTTTGCTGACTTCAAACGTCGTCGTAGAGACACCGATGATGCAGAACGCAGTGGACGTCCAAATGAGGCGGTAACACCAGAAAACATAAAAAAAATCCACAAAATCGTTTTGAATGATCGAAAAGTGAAGTTGCGTGAGTTATCTGACATCGTAAAGATATCAAAAGAACGTATTGGCTTTATATTGCATGAGCATTTGACTATGAGAAAGCTCTGTTCAAAGTGGGTACCGCGTTTGCTCAATGTTGACCAAAAACAGGAACGTGTTGATGATTCTGAGCAGTGTTTGGCCATGTTTAAACATAACGAACCGGAATTTTTGCGTCAATATGTGACAATGGATGAAACATGGATCCATCACTTCACTCCGAAATCAAAGCGATCGTCATCTGAGTGGACAGCAACTGGTGAACCTCGTCCGAAGCGCCCGAATGCACAACAATCGGCTGGAAAGGGTATGGCCTCGGAATCTTGGGATGTGCGTGGTGTAATATTCATCGACTATCTTGAGAAAGGCAATACCATCAACAGTGTATATTATATAGCGTTATTGGAGGGTTTGAAGTCCGAAATTGCAAAGAAACGACCGCATATGGCAAAGAAAAAAATGTTGTTTCATCAAGACAACGCACCGTGTCACAAGTCAATCAAAACAATGGCAATACTACATGAATTGAACTTCGAATTGCTCCCACATCCACCGTATTCGCCAGATTTGGCTCCCAGCGACTATTGGCTGTTCGCAGACCTCAAAAAAATGCTCGCCGGTAAGAAATTTCGCACGAATGAAGAGGTTATCGCTGAAACTGAGGCCTATTTTGAGGCAAAAGATAAATCGTTCTACAAAAGTGGTATTGAAATGTTAGAGCGGGGCTGGAATGATTGCGTTGCTCTTGATGGAGATTACGTTGATGAATAAAGCTAATTTTGAACCAAAGAAACCGTGTTTTCTTTGTTAGGCCCGGGACTTTTCAGCCCATGTGTTATAGTAAGTGATTCTGTTAAGAACGTATCTTTTTGTGTGTCTAAAATATGTCAAAATGCGTATGCAACTGAAGATTTTGATCCTTGGATTGTACGAAAATCATCCATCATGGTGAAATTCTTAATATTCTAAAATTAGAGGAAGATTTAGCAATAGTCATTACACTTTCCACATATCTCCAAATCCTTAGAAACGACCGAACTAATATGGAAGGTAGTGTATCTGCGAGGGTAAATTTTCAATAACCTATAAGAATTCCGATAGCGTAATAGACGGTAGTTAACTTTCTCAATTCTGCCGTTAAAATCGTAGGATCCGTTAATGGAACGGCACCGGTCTGCAATGCGAATGGGGTTGCGCTTCCTATATTGCAAAATTCGGATTACCTTCCCCGAAATTGTCAGAATTTAATTAACGATAACTATCGCGAGTTTCCCTCTATATTGCCTCCGAATTACAAACCGAGAAATTCGTACGGTCCGAATCGTCCTCATAGTCGCAATCCGCCACGCCATTCGAGTTCGAGCAACAAGACGACGAACATTTCCGGATCCTGTAATAGGTAATATGTAGGTGTACTACAAAAGCTTCCAACTTCCATTCCGCACCAAACCGGCAGATAACTAGCTCCCTCTTTCTATACAGCTTATTCTTTGTACAATGTAGGCCTTCTTAAAGAACGAGAAAACTTTGTTGCGATGTAAGGTATTTCAGATGCAAAAATTATCTACATTAAACTTAATGCGAACAGCACAGGTCATCCTCGGGCTTCCTATCTTTTTTTGTTGAGTTAAACTATAGGAATCTGTAAATTTGAGAAATGTATGCACTACCGTCCATAGAAGTTTGGCTAGGTGACTCTTAGAAGTAATAACTGTCAAAATCTAATGAAAAATTTTTTTTCTTAACAAAATTCTTAAACATTCTTTACGTTAAAAAATCCAACTTTTGCATTGATTACAGTTCGAACAACTCGCGGCATCCTTTCGATTACCTTTTTCAAGGTTTCGCTTGGGATGTTGTTCCATTCTTGTTGAAGTACCAAAGATGTCCCAAAGCCGTTCTTTGGATGTAGGGCTGATATTTCGAACTCTTCGGTTAAGAGATATAGATTCTGTGGTTGTAATGTCATAACTTGTAAAATATCTGTTCGATTTTGCTCACACCAGAATATGCAAATAGTATCTTTGCATATTCTGGTTGTGTATTTGGGATCGTTATCTTGCGTAAAATTCTCGCCGATTAGTCGCACCCTAGAAGGAATGGCATCAGTCTTCAACATTTCGATGTAACGTTCCTGTTCCCGAGTAAGAAAGGCAAGCCCAAACTGTAACTGAATTCACAGCGAAACAAGTGTAGTTTTCTGGGTTTTAAATCCACCTCGGTATAACAGAAAAAGTCGGCGAACCTCTACATATTTGAGAGAACTGAAAATTTCGAAGATTTCGTCAGTTGCAGAGTGCAAAAAATGCTCGGTTAATGGGTTCGAACGTGTTACACTTCCGCGCGCTGATCCAAGGCGAAAGTTGCTTGCAAAATTTTATGTTCTTCTTTTACATTCTTTCTAGAGATACTCTCAACATCCTTCCATCTTCTAAAAACGATGAAATCCAATTGTATGGAAGAGGTTCAACAATAACCTGTCGCTTGATCGAGGTCTTCAGCGAAATATCACGGAAATTATCCAACTTAAGAAGTCTTAGATGGTACGCGCAGCATTGTAAGGACGACCGTGGCCTTATCGGGGACGGAGATCTAGCCACCGGTGGCAGAGGCGGAGGTACACGGTCTCCGCTATCTACCTAATTGAGATTTTGCCGTTACGCTTCGCATTTTCCGTCTTTTTCTCTCTTGCGCTTCCAATGCTAGACCGCGTACCGAAGCTAATAACCCTTATCGCAGTTTTCACGGCTTATTGGGCAAATTGAACGGCGTTCGCGATTTGTACCGGTGGAGAGGGAGGGGGAGGGGGGAGACACCAAGGCGCCAAAGGAAAGGTGGAAGGTGGGTGTAGTGTTAAGACAACGCAAATTCGGACTCCGTATACCTGAGAAAAAGTGCCCACCAAAGAAAGTGTAAATTGTTATTAGAAAACTAAGTAAACATATTTTACATCAGTAAATTTGCTACATTATTAGGAGTGTCAGAAATAACTATAATAGTGGTACTATCAAAGTGCTAACATTAGTTAGGCAATCATTAAAAAAATTGCAAACAAAATAGGACCAAATACGCTAACCTGTGGCACACCTTTCACAATTGGCAAAAGAGACGATCAACTATTTGCTATTACCCAAGTTAAATACGCAGCAAGCCAATGTGCAGCAATACCGCGCACGTTGTAATCGTCCTATTTAACCATCTCCATTGAACCACTCCATGATCAATCCAATCAAAAGCGCGACTAAAGTCACAAAAGATTCTAATAGGAAACACCCAAATCCAAACCATTAATTACATATTCCTGGATGGCAGTTAAAGTCGAATGTTTTGTAGGATAGGGATGTTGATCACAGTTTAAAATATTATGGTTATTATTTACAATTAATAAGGCAATGGAAAACCACGAAAAAATTATAAAAAATACTATATAAAAATTTTATTATAAATTATAATAAAAATAAATAAAAATTTTAAATTATTAAAATTATTCAACACGCAGCAGTTTTCTGAATAAATCTTGAAGTGGGGCATCCAGAGCGACAACTTCTGCTGAAGATCGTGCAACAGTGGTAACTAGTAAAAGAAAACAGCCTCAGAAATCGCTGCTGAAATAAATGCAGGCCGTCAAAAGTCAATAAGCGTAACTACAGTTAAATACCAGCATTGGTGAGTCTTGTGGGCCGATGAGTTTCGGAGATTTACAGTTGGACGTGTGCGGAACAATGTATTGTGACTACGGTTAAACATGGCGGTGGTTCTGTGATGATCTGGGGTTGGTGGTACGGTTGGTGGGTGATATTGTAAAGATTGTAATATTAAGGCTATTTCTCCAGGATTAAGACTTTTGCTTCCGAATTTTGTATTCCAACAAGATAACGACCCGAAGCATGCATCTAAACTGTGCAAAGACTATTTGCAACACTTAGAAACAGACGGATCCATTAAAGTTATGGCGTGTTCTCCTCAGAGCCCCGATCTAAACCCCATGGAGTTATTGTGGGAGGAACTTAATGGGGAGGTCCAGAAAACAGTACCAATATCGGAGGATGATATGTGGAAGAGACTGCAAGAAGCACGGGTTCGGATGACACCAGATACCTTGATAAAATTAATTGCAAGAATGCCGCGATGGTATACTGCCCTAATCAAAAAGAATTTTCTTCTAAATCTATAGGTGTCCAAATATTTTTGAACGGTAGTGTACATCAGCAGACATCGATGGATTACCTTCAAGAAATTCGTGCTTAAGAGCCGGAATTCAGCAAACCAATTATAAATACTGCTGTAGGATGGTGTCTTACTCATAGAGGTCAAATAAAATCGATCGATGGATGGCTTAGGATATTTTAATACGTGAAGCATGTTTTCGTATTGTTTATACACATCCTATTGGGTTGGTAAACACCAAAAAATGGGGACACCAATCTATAAAATAGGTGATGTAATACGAAAACAGTATTATTGATGCGTTGAAATACATTAATACTTGTTCTAATTTACGGATTACATTACTTTAATCACGATTAACAACTAACTCGGGATACATCTTTATAAAATTAGTATTTTGCCTTTTAATCATTTGGAGAGATTAACAATTCGATTTTTTTATTTTCGATGGCATTAGTTTCTATTGTGCCTACACGCCATGACAAAATCAAGCGATCGTGTGTAACGTGGTGGTATTCGGAAATCGACATAAGCTAATAACGATGGTGAATCTACTTCATTATATAACAGATTAAATAAAACTCTTGCGCTGTTTTTATTGCGACGATCTTCTAATGAATTAAAATTATGCTGCTGCAGCAATGTTACATATTCTGAACCACGATCAGGGTAAGTACTGCTACTCTTATAGCTAAGGTATTTGAGGAATAGCGTTCGTACACGCTCATTTGAAATCACCTGATATGTATATAGTAAGGATACCAAATTAGGTTGGTACATTCCAATTTCTTCGAATAGAAAAGAAATAACAGAGAAAATGGACTCAAGGTTAGGTCATTTTAAAAGTCGAAGCGCAAAAATTCGAAGCATCGATCGACCGAGGCGTCGTGGAACGGGAAAGGTCGAAGTAGAAGCGCGGCCCGTCTCCCGTATGATGTTCGGTGACCTTAACACCTGAAATTGGCAATTACTGCAGAGCGTCGAACGCGCCAGTCTCGGCTGAAGGTGGCGTTGGTGTCGCGGAGCAGCGAGCGCGAAAGGAAACGGGCGCAGGGTGGTGGTTCGTCTTCGAGAGGGGCCGAATTACGAATTCAGCAAACCATGAATATTATACTCGTTTATAATGAACCTGGCGCGCCTTGCACCTGTCTCCCCTTCCCCTCCTTCTACGATCGCATCCTCCTCCCGCTCACCCCCGAACGTCGATCTCGAAGATTGAGAAAGTTTCGCGGGTCATTCGGACACGATGTGGTCTACCTGCGTCGTTTTCTCTTTCGTGTCCGTGAGATTTAGGACCGAATCGTTCGATTTGAGCTATGTATGTATTTCGCAGACGATACGTTCCAGAGGGGAAAAACCGTATGAAATAAAATGCTTGTTTGATGGCGAATGGGAAACGAACTGGTGCTTTAATGTCAACTGTATCACTGGTTCAAATTTCGTAATTAATAGTAATGGAAAATTAATAAGGATTTTGAAAGAAAATCGTACGTGGACGATTGTACGAATAATAGATTATTAATGTTTTGATTCCATATATCACTGATTTAAATCAGAATAAAGGACCTTACACATTCATGCACGGTAAAGCACCATGCCACATAACCAAATCCATCCAAAGTTTCTGGGAAACGCACGCTGTGCCAGTGTTACTCTGGCCGGGAAACTCTGCCGACCCTAATTCTCAATACAATTGAGGACATGTGGAGTGTTCTAAAATCAATTAGACATACCATTAATGCTTGCATGGACAATATGCCAAAAAGAATAAGAGCAATTATAAATGCGGAGGCGTTACAAAATATCAGTTATATAGTTGTAATAATGTCTATAAACACTTATGAATAAACTTCTGCGCATACAATACGTTCTTTTCATTATGTATTTTAACAAAATCGCTATTTTAGTAAGTGGCCCGAATAGATTGGACAGAGACTGCACTATCACGTGAGGATAGGCATGAAATAAATACGCAGAGACCTTTGCTTCATACTATACCTAAATAGCAACATCCTTTGTCACATAAGCAACGGATTTATCTCTCCTTTTCTAATTTCATAACGGTAATCGCCAAATGCGGCAGCTAGATAATAAATGGGGCGAAACAAACTTTCGATTAACTATCTAACTGGCTATGTAGGCCAATTATAGCCGCACGCATGAAAGAAAGAACTCCCGAAATACGTATGTACATACGTTCGAAAGCTGCTAGTCGATTAAAAGTTGGGAAAGAGAAATGGGCGAAACTGGAAAACTTTTACTCGCAGTTAACCCGTCGAAAGATAGAGTTCAACAGCGGAAAGTATTACGGATGAAGATATATCGGCGGAGTTATCTTAACGAAGCCGATATCTAGGTAATTTAGTAATGCTTCGCAAGAACTAGATTAATTTAGCGAGTAAATATAGCGCAAACCGTCTCCATTAGTTATCCAGAATATTATTAATGCAATATAATTTGTTCTATGAAGAAGACATTTCGAACGTCTTCCGAGGTATTCGGTGTAACCCAACTAAAAATATGCAATAGAAAAGAGCTAAGCTAGAAACTTTCTAATAAAGTTTACTTCGACTCGTGATGCAAGTTCAAGGAGGTATATTCGCTATATTTAACCTCCCATTCCTTCCAGTTCCGGCGATACTTTTTCCCGCAGAGGGAAAGAAAATAAGGGAATGTACCTCCCGACGGAGAGAAGATGAAAAATACATAAGAATGCCGAACACTCTCCGAACGGAAGAAAGCGAGAAATTCCTGAAATGCTTTCCGGTGGTGTTTGTTCACCCATCAGCCCACTTATATCTGCGTAAAGTTTGCAAATAAGCTCCTCTCCCATATATACACTACCGCTCAAAAGTGTTTAGGCACTCTCACTGACAGCAAAAATGTTAATAATATTTATTTCATATGTACAGATACACGTATGTGAATAAAAATATATTAAATACATGTGAAAATTAAAACGTTTAATTTAAATTTTGCTTTCATCTATGTGACCACCTCTTGATTTAATAATTGCAGCACACGATCGAGGCATTCTCGCAATAAGTTTTGCCAGAGTTTCTTGTGTTATTGAGGTCCAACTCGATTGCAATTTGTTCCATACGTCAGTAGCTGATGTCGGGGCTGATTTCCGTACTTCCCGATCTAGTTTTTCCCCGTAGTAACTCGATTGGATTCAAGTCGGGGCTCTGGGGAGGCCATTCCATAATTTTGAGAGTTCCTTCCTCTTCTAAACGGCGTAAATAGTGTTTACATAATTTAGAGGAATGTTTTGGATCACTATCTTGCTGGAAGATAAAATTTTGACCCAAAAGTCGAATTCCGGAAGGTATTGCGTGGTTCTCCAAAATTTAGCGGTAGCCTTCTTTTTTTAATATACCGTCAATTTTCACAATGTCCCCTACACTAGTGCCAGCAAAACAGCCCCAAATGATGATAGAACCTCCACCATGCTTCACGGTAGCAGCAATACACTCTTCTCTGGCACGTTCACCCACAGATCTTCTTACGAATATGCGTCTTCGGGTTCCGAACAGCTCAAATTTGGACTCATCCGTCCATAGGACGTTGTTCCACTCTTCTATGGTCCAGTGTTGGTGTTCACGAACCCATTTAAGTCGCTTTTGCTTGTTTTGTTTGCGTAGTAATGGCTTTTTCATCGCAATACGTCCATGGAGCCCGGCTTTCCGTAGGCGACGTTTGACTGTAGAAACACTGACTAGTTTTTGGCGACCAACATTTAATTCTGCGGTGATTTTCCGGCGCTGTTTTGCGTATATTTAACTTGCTGGTAACCACTATTCTGCGATCATCTGCAGATGTTGTCGCTTTCGGCCTTCCACTTCGTCTTTTATTAAGAAAACTGCCAGTTTCCCGATATTTTTTACGTCAACCGTAGCGTAGTGTATTTTCATCACAGCGAATTTGAGATTTAAGCTTCTAGTTTTAGTTACAAGGTTTTAAATGAAACAATCAATTTACTTTAAAAAATATGCTTACAAAAAAATTACGGAAGATCCTTCATATCGGTGCAAATAATTTCGTCCAGAGTGTAATAATAAAAAGGAAGTAATATTCTGTTTATATGGAGAGGGGGAAATTATTAAGTTAGACATTATCCTTATTTTCTTCTTCGTGCGCGAATTCATCATACTTTCCCCTACATTCCGCGTGTAGTTGGCGCTTCATGCTTTTAAAATATGCAAATGAATAACAGGCATTCATAGCGTAACGCCGTTGAAAGATATTAAAATCAGTTTCGCTGCCTGAGACGCGAATGGAACGCCTGCCGGCGCGGCGTTACGCGTCAACGTCAACAGGAGGAATGCAAATCGAAGTTGCGGAAGTTCTTCCGTCCCCCTAGCGTCGCCCGCCCCGCTAAAACGGCACTGACGCACCGCCGCTGCCGCCAACTGTCAGACGGCTTCATCCACTTTAGCCGCACTGCAGTCATCTTCTGATCCACCGCCGCCGCCGCTGCCGCCGTCATACGACGGCCGTGTCGACGTCTGTCAGGGCGCTTTGAATGGATGGGAGATACCTCCGTCTTTCCGTTCTGTTCCGTTCCGCCGAAATCTCGACTATAATCTGAATATATTAACCTATTTGCGGAGCGGCAGGAAACACGCTCTCGAAGTGGTGTAACGTTTAATCGTTAAACTGCTGGTGGTCGTGATGGTGGCGGCAGTAGTAGTAGCAAATAAATATGGAAATTACTATCGAGCAAACTCTCTCGCTACTACCGTTACTGCTGTCGAGATAAGAACCGTTCCTTCCTACACACATAGACTGGAAGATTTATGTGCATACATATGTACGTATACCAACGCGATGAGATGTTTTCGACTACTGTCAATGCAATGGAGAAGCATACTACCACGAAAGCAAGAGTACTTGATTAAGAACTGGTATTGTATAGTACAATACTACTAATGTGTAGTTTCGGCAAAGAGCGGCAAGTTTCAGTGCCGCAGGGAGGCGTATACAACGCAGCACGGAGAATCGAATACCCGTATCAAAGCACGCTTGTTCAGTATTATCGACTGGACGTTGTGAGTGCTTCTCAGCACATACACTCTTAGAAAATGTCGCATTTAGGTACGTTTCGGAAACGGCGTAGCGAGTATGCCGGATTTAGAATACGAGGGTGAACTATATAACGTGTGCCAGCAAGTGAAAATGCGAACGCCACCTAAAATGTATAAAACACTGTTCTGCAAACCGTGGCAAACAATACAGCGAACAATTAATGTTTGAAATAGGTGTTTGTTTTATTCTACGCAATGTGCCGTTCACTTTACTAGAGCAATAAGCATTTGTCTCTTTCTGGAGCAAGTATTCGGATTATACATTACAAAGTCGGACATCCTTAAGAAACTATATGCCATCTGTTCGTGCGTATGTTGAAAGAAGAATTAAAGCAGAATTGAAAGATTGAAAATTGTGGTTATGTGTGGACGAAACAACTGATCGACAAAAACATTCTGTCGTGAATATAATGCTTTGGCAGATAAAATCTACACAGCTGTCTACAATAATTATATTGTGTTTTCCAGCGTAGTAGAAATATTATATTATATACATTTATATATATAGTCAACATATTTTCTGACGAGAAGAAATATAACTTGGGATTGTCTTGATGGTTTCAAATGTTATGGGGACGATTTGAGTAAGAACGTTGAAGTTGCGATGAGAACGAAATTTGGGTGGTGATAGTATTACGTAACAAGTAAGAACATATTGTAACATGAACTTCTTTACTCTGATAAAATTGACTGTTATGCATTTGCCGTATTAATATAACACATGGGCTGAAAAGTCCCGGGCTTAACAAAGAAAACACGTTTTTTTTTGGTTCAAAATTAGCTTTATTCATCAACGTAATCTCCATCAAGAGCAACGCAATCATCACAGCGCCGCTCTAACATTTCAATACCACTTCTGTAGAACGATTTATCTTTTGCCTCAAAATAGGCCTCAGTTTCAGCGATAACCTCTTCATTCGTGCGAAATTTCTTACCGGCGAGCATTTTTTTTGAGGTCTGCGAACAGCCAGTAGTCGCTGGGAGGCAAATCTGGCGAATACGGAGGATGTGCGAGCAATTCGAAATTCAATTCATGTAGTTTTGCCATTGTTTTGATTGACTTGTGATACGGTGCGTTGTCTTGATGAAACAACATTTTTTCTTTGCCAAATGCGGTCGTTTCTTTGCAATTTCGGCCTTCAAACGCTCCAATAACGCTATATAATATACACTGTTGATGGTATTTCCTTTCTCAAGATAGTCGATGAATATTACACCACGCACATCCCAAAATACCGAGGCCATAACCTTTCCAGCCGATTGTTGTGCTTTCGGGCGCTTTGGACTAGGTTCACCAGTTGCTGTCCACTCAGATGACGATCGTTTTGATTCCGGAGTGAAGTGATGGATCCATGTTTCATCCATTGCACATATCGACGCAAAAATTCCGGTTTGTTACGTTTAAACATGGCCAAACACTGCTCAGAATCATCAACACGTTCTTGTTTTTGGTCAACAGTGAGCAAACGTGGCACCCACTTTGAAGAGAGCTTTCTCATAGTCAAATGCTCATGCAATATAAAGCCAAAACGATCTTTTGATATCTTTACGATGTCAGCTAACTCACGCAACTTCACTTTATGATCATTCAAAACGATTTTGTAGATTTTTTTGAAGTTTTCTGGTGTTACCGCCTCATTTGGACGTCCACTGCCTTCTGCATCATCGGTGTCGCTACGACCACGTTTGAAGTCAGCAAACCAACGTTTTATTGTTGTTTCTGATGGAGCGGAGTCCCCATAACACGTTTCAAGCCATTGCCTCGCTTGAACGGTATTTTTTTCCCATCAAGAAGCAGTGTAAAATTAAAACACGAAATTGTTTTGGATCCATTGTTTTGAAAATAACAAAAGTAGCGTGACTCTTAGCACAATAACTCACAAACTAATGAATAGAATATCATGACATTTTAACAGCTATCTTTTGAAGGTTAATACTAACTGAGAGAAAGGTGACTGCAATAAAACTAGCGTTATCTATGTGTTAGGCCCGGGACTTTTCAGCCCATGTGTTATTGATATTGATATCAGTTCTTTAATCTAGTTTTTTTTATAATTGATACAGATACAGGTTTTAAACCTTACTATCAATAACACCTTTTCTTTTCTTAAAGTGCCGCAGTTGGATCTTCCAAAAAATCACGTCACTAGATAACCTCATCGTATATTTTAGACATAAAAAATGAACTTATATGCTTAAAATAAATCTCCGTAAATTAACTCTATAATTTATTAAAAGAAGTATGAGATTTACTGAACATTAATAACGTTTTATCATATTTTAAGTAAGGATATGCAAAAGTACATGAATTCGAGCACGTTAACGAAAAACACGAACGAAACAGAATCATTGACGTTTTTTTTATTTTTCGACGCGAGAAACACATAAAACAAATCTTTTGGAAAATTCCATCCTGCGTCGTATGCGGATAGATCCGGAGAGGCTATATTTAGAAAATCAGAAATAAGATATAAAGATTTTGAGTTTGCGTTGTTTTCAACGACTATAAAAGATCGCGTGTGCAAACCGCAAATAACGGACGACTTAGGAAACAAAGAAAAAACAAAATCTGCGCTTTGGATATCTCGATTATCCGAGATCCGTTAAAGCCGTAGGATTTACGGTAAATGGAACGCGTTGCAACCAGCGTTCCTGATTGATTTTCTCCGTGTATTCGATTATTTTGACGCTGGCAAAGGTCGCGCGAACAGGTGCATTGAAACGTGCCGCTCTATATTGCGTCAGTTAAAACTGCAACGTGTATACGGTGGTACATATATACATATATATATATATACAGTGCGATTACGTAAAAAGAGATAAAAAGTTTCGAGAATAATACAGCGTTTGAACGAAGGTAAATATGGATATATTCATGTTTTGTTCATAAAAGGAGATCGAATTTGTTTATTTTAATTTGTTTTCATAAGTGAAAACTTTAAAAGAGTAGATCGTAGTCACTAAAATTATGTTATAATTTATTAAGGACGGTCTACACTTATTGTATTATAAATAAAACATCATTTCAGTGTAACATTTAACGCAAACTAACTACAACAGATATGTTATTTATACTATTATCTAGTGCTACGTTTAAGTGCAATTGTACATCCGTCTAGTACACTAAGGTACTGTTGCAGGTACACTACTATTTTGTACCGATATCGTCTTTTAAATTGTTTTAAAGTTAATTTGGAACAAAATAAACATACTAGAGAAATTTTCCAATAAACGGAAGAGATTAGCAACCACTGTTTTGTATTCCAGATCTGTTGTACTTCATATTCCTTATAAAAGAAAATAAGCTACGAAGAATTCGAGCTTAATATAGCACCTTATTTCATTACTAATATAATGCACTCATTTACACTAGGGTGACAGAATAAAATAGACAGCTACTAATTAAAACAAGATTCTATTCTCGTCATATATACAAAATATTTGAAAATTTTTAAATTAGACTAATATTTTGTCGATCCACCTTTACTTGCGTGAAGTGCTGCGAGTCGTCGTGGCATAGAATCTATTAAATGATTAATGGTGTCTTCTGGAATTTTTAACCACTCTTCTGTAACAGCTGCCACGAGTTCTTCCTTATTGCTGGGTTTTCGGGGTCGTTTCGCCATATTTGTCTGGATTATGTGCCAAACATTCTCTATCGGATTCATGTCTGGTGATTGGCCTGGCCATGATAAAATCCGAATCCCCTGTTCCTCTTTCCATGTCGTTGTTGTTCTTGCTTTGTGGCAGGGTGCTCCACCCTCCATAAAAGTGGCGTCTTCTTTAGATAAAATGGCGTTGTCGAATATCGGTAGTAGTCCTTCTGTTAATATTTGGATTACTAATTGCGATCTTCCACCATACCATATCGTGCCCCACACCATGACGTTCACACCGCCGTATTTCACCGTCTGATGCAAAAATTTGTCGTCCAGTTGCTGTGACGAACGTCTCCATACCCACGTACGACCATCACTGAATTGGCAGTATCTGCTTTCGTCTGAAAAAATGACAGACCGCCAAAACTCTTCGGGCTTCGTTCGCATTTCGATTGCGCAAGCCATTCGGCGCCGTTTTTGAAACGCAGTAGGGAGAGGTTTTTTCTTTGCCACCCTTTTATACATCCCCACACTGTGGAGGTATCGCAGAACGGTGCGCTGACTTTTCTGTGAAATTGCCGCAAGCTCAGCCGTACTTTTTCGCGGTTCTCTTAGCACTTCGCGCACAAGCACCCTTTTACTTCTTTCAGAAGGTCCGGCACGACCTGGTCTCGGCTCCGCTGTTGTTTTTTCCTTGCGTTTAAATTGTGTAATCACACGGTTAACTGTGGGGACAACGGAATATTTAAAAATTTACTTATTTCACTTTAACCAACGATGCGACACCCCGGGTGAAGTCGCTAATATCACTCGAACCTTGTAAGCGAGGCATAGTTGTAACGATACTAAACTACGACGAATTCCTTCCGATACATGTACCCCTACCCTAATGACAAGAGAAAGTTCTTAATTCGTTCTTAGAATTTAGCTCTTTACATATTTATACCGCTTTACCTGGTGTCTATTTTATTCTGTCACCCTAGTGTATGTATATAGGACTACTCGGTCCCTATCAATCTAATGCAGTCAAGGACCAAGATCCAAAGCAAATTTGAAATGAAACGAATCTTATTTTGTTCTTTGGTTACCGGATTATTTTCCATTTTGTATTCATTCCCGCGATATAAAATCTATTATTGTTTTATTCGCTACAAATAATTACATGCTTCGTCTTGTTCATAGCTTTGGGGACATGAGCGTAGCCAATATCGTAGACAAAACATTTCGGTTAAGAAGCGGATATAGACGCACAATTTCGTATCCAAAAACCGTTTATAAGATGTTTCGTTTAGAAAAAAAAATATATAATAAAATACCAACACTTTAAACTTTTTTGCAGGAATCGAAATAAGCGGAATCTTTTTTACTTTTTCAAGTTCATTCGATCTTCTCCCATATCGATTATCCGTTTGTCGGTCATCGACGACGCCACCGATTCCCATTTAGTCCGATCCCATTCGCAATGTTTAAATAATAAATAACAACTCACGTCAAAACACACAGCTATACGGCGGTAAAGCGCGCCGGGTAGCTGTTCGGTGTGTTCCGTTTGTCTCTGTTTCATCCGAATACGTGATACGATAGCCCTGTGTATTTGCTATCAGATGATGTGGTCGAATTAATAACGCGTTACGGACGCGTATTACGTGTAAATATACGCTCCGTTGCGTATAATAATATAATAATTACACGCCGCAAGCTGTACGATAGATTCAAGTATTTTGTAGGCATATGTGCGATAACAAACGAACGAACGGTTGGGGAATGGAAGCAAAGGTCCGCGATCGATTAGCTCGTTAGGCAATTGTCAACGAACAATATCGTATTATCCGTACGAATATTCAATATTAGAGCTGTTATTGATTTTCATTTCGTAAATGATACCTAATGTGTACTATCAACTAGGAATTAAGATATAACATTACGCAATTCATTATTCTTTCCTTATCGCATGTACAATTTTATTTTGTTTTAGTGTATTCATAACAATAATAATTAAAAAAAAAAAAACATTTTTTTCTCTTGAGCACGTCAAATAATAATCTGGAGTCGATGTCCAATTTATTAGGGCCACTTGCTAAAATAGCGGAAAACGTATTGTACAAGCTTAAGTTTATTCAAAACTGTTTATGGACATTTTGAAATGCCTCCTTTGACTTTTATAATTGCTCTTATACTTATTGAACTTCGCAGATGAATTCTATACAGTGTTTGTGTCTGGTTCACAAGCATTACTGGGACGCCAGCCTCTTGATAGGGATCTCATTACTGGTAGTTCTTTGATTAGATCTTTTACAGCATACGATATCTTAAAAGCATCTAAGAAGTTAAAATCTAATTTTATTGCTGGTCATGACGGCCTCCCCGCATTTTTTGCACGTGATTGTTGTGTAGTACTATGTGAACCTCTAGCTAGAATATTTAACTTGGGCGTAAGTTCTTCTACCTTTCCTGACGCTTGGAAGATTAGCAGAATTACACCTGTGGTTAAGAAAGGTAATCGTTCAGACTTCCAAAATTATAGACCAATAAATATTTTATCCAACTTTGCAAAAATTTTTGAATATCTTCTGTCTCACAGAATTTACGTTAGTGTTAAGCCTTACTTATCTTCGCGACAACATGATTTCATTCCAGGAAGGTCTACTGCAACCAACCTTGCTGAGTTAGCACACCATATTGCCGAATCCATGGAACGACGTCAACAAGTAGATGTATTATGATTTTAGTAAAGCATTTGACTATCAATCATTCCCTTATGGTATCTAAGCTGAGTAGTTTTGGTTTTCCGCCAAGTGTAACAGAATTGATCCGTTCGTATTTAACTGATCGTTCATGCTATGTTCACTACAATGGATATACATCCTTAACATTTTCTGCTTTCTCTGGTGTGTGCCAGGGATCCAATTTTGGTCCCCTTTTGTTTAATATTTATTTGGATGATCTCCTATAGGGGCTGGACTGCAATGTACTGGCTTACGCGGACGATCTTAAGATCTACAATACCATAACCTTCCCGGCAGATTGTCTGTTTCTCCAGAACAGTCTGGATACTATTGTTAGATGGTGTACACCGAATGGAATTTATTTTAATCTGGATAAGTGTGGTGTTGTAAGCTAGTCTAGATGTCATAGACTCTACAATTTTCATTATGCTGTGAGTCAGGCTATTGTTCCTAGGCACTCGTCTGTGATGGACCTGGGCCTGCTGTTTGATGCAAATTTGTCGTTTGCAGACCACATATTATCCGTACGAAATTCTGATTTAGAATTTCTCATACGATCCTGCAGATCATTCAATAATCCTGCCTCGCTAAAAGCATTATACTATTCGCTTGTCCGTACTTGGTTGGAGTATGCCTCCATAATTTAGTATCCTCACTATCTCCATCTGCAAGTACTACTTGAAAGAGTGCAAAAACGATTTTTGAAATAGCTGTCCTTCAAAATTGATTGCACTTACCCTGGACGCGATGTTGATTATGCTGGTCTGCTGACGAGACACGGCTTTGTATCGTTATCAGATCGAAGGAAGGAATTTAGCAGCCAATTTCTATTTAAACTGATTAATCACGCTATTGACGTTCCATCCCTTCTCTCCAAAATTAATTTTGTGGTACCCCAGTACGATACCAGGTCCTTCCCTAATTTTAAGGTCCCGTCGTACAAAACTAATGTTCTGATTAAAGCACCCATTACGCATATGATTAGAAATGCCAATGAATTACTTGACGATCCTTTTTGTTGAAGTGTCTACATGGATTTACATTGTCGTCCTATTTTGTTCTTGCATTCTGGTGTCACCGAGCTATTTTTATGTTTATGATTCAGTTGTATCATTTTCGATTAATATTAATTTATTACTGCGCTGTATATTATTACGTATATATGCTAGATTACATTATTCTCGCATTGTCCTGTAAATGGAATTATTTTCTGTTGGGCAATAATTATTATTATTATTGGTATACAGTCCGTGCAAGCGTTAATGGTATGTCTAAATTTAGGCTCATTTCGCAACACACCCTCAATATTTCTGTAGCGTTTCTTCTCGAATACACGGCCATCACGGTACCATATCTTGTTCTAAGAGATTAATCCAATATTTCCGGTTCTCGTCTATTAGGCTTCGCCGAATCGTCTCAGCGCGCGTTTGTCATTTTTGACAATTAGAACTAGACGTTAAAACGAACTAAGTTTAGGCACACCGGCCGTCTTTTCGCCCCGATTAATCGAAACAAAAGCGTAACGCGAAGATTAATTTCCGATCCGTTCCCGTGGAGTACAGCAACGTCGCGAAAAACTCTCGTTTTCGTCTCGAGAGGGAGCTGCGGAAACTGCCATCCGTCCGGCTGTGAGAGAAGGCTATTTCCGAGCAATTAATCTTTTTAGTTTTTCTCCGTTTTCGATTGTTTCTCGGGGTTTCCGTAACCGCCGGTAGAAAGGGAACGAGGGAAAGCAGAGATCTTATAACCAAGGCCGAATTTCTGGACTCAAGAGAAATAGAAATATCGTAGCTGCTAATTGAGATATTTCTCACGTAATGGTACATATACCAGGTGCATGCAAAAGAATTTTTCCGGTTTAACTAAGAGATGGCGCGAGCGAAAAGTACGCAGCGTATTAATTTTACACCATAAACACACAAAACTAACGTGTTTGCTTTTATGGTTCAATGATCGGTGTCAAGTTTTGTGCCTGAAAACGAACATTTGCGGCACGCATTGCTTTTCTTATTTATTAAAAAGGAAAAGGCTGTTGAAAGTCATCATTTGCTGGTAGAAAAATATTGTGAACACGCTCCATCGATTAGAACATGTGAGACATGCTATCGACAATATAACAGCGGCGATTTCAATGTGAAAGACAGTGAGCGATTCGGTAGACCACAAAAATGCGAAGACGAGCAATTGCAGGAGATATTGAATGATAACGCAACTTAAATTCAACGGCAATTAGCGGAAGCATTATATGCGTCACAAGAAACAGTCAGCGGACGTTTACGGTAACTGGATCCAACACCATGTGAATGAACATCAAATATAAAATCACAGACACCTGTGAAATGCCGCTTCAACGCCACAAAAGGAAATCATTTTTGTATCGAATTGTGATGAGTGATGAAGACTGGATTTATTTTGAAAACTCGAAGCGGAAAACTAGTGGCTTTAACACCAAGGTCAAATCACTTCGGCAAGAAGACCATGCTCTGTGTCTGGTGGTGTCCGGAGGGGTATTGTGTGTTATGAACTCTTGAACCTCGGCGAAACCGTTAATACACAACGCTATCGCCAACAAATGATTAATTCAAACCACGCATTAATCGAAAGACGACCGGAGAGGGCCAGAAAGCATGGCAAAGTGATCTTGTTACACAGCAATACCAGCAAAAGATACCTTGAAATCGCTTAGATGGGACATTCTTCCGCACCCGCCGTACTTCCCAGACCTGGAACCATCTGACTATTCGCATCAATGGGGCATGCGTTCGCAGAGAAGTACTTCAGCAATTTCTAAGAATGGTTGAAAGATGGACGAAATATGTAGAAGCCGATAGCCAATATTTTTAATAATATGCACTTCAAAATTACGTGTTTCTTTTTAGCAAAAGAGCGAGAAGAACCAATGCATACACCTGGTAATAACAATAAAATTTTACTGTATCTATGACCTTTTGTAAAATCCGTTGCTGCTTCCACTTTTTGAAGGTGGTGTGGAATAATTCGTTCGAGCCCTGTCAGCAGAAAGAGATGCCCAGCAAAAAAGTAGTACCACATTTAGTTTGCTAGGAGGGGAGGTCCAGAAGTTCGTGGAATGGAAGGGTTTTAAATAAAATAACACAATAAATCTATTTTTCCACTTAAATATAATCATCCTTAAGCACAATACATTTATTAGATCTATGAATTAATTCTTCTAAACCATTATAAAAATATTCTTTATCTTTCGCCTCGAAATGGGCCAAAATTGCCTCCTTTACCTCATTGTCGTCGGAAAACTTTCTTCCACCTAAGTCTTTTTTTAAATTGGGGAACAAATAAAAATCACTAGGTGCCAGGTCTGGACTGTAGCGTGGATGGACTATTGATTGAAAGCCATGCTTGTGCAGAGCAGCTATTGCAACTTTGCTCTTTTGAACCGGCGCATTGTCTTGCAAGAGCAACACACCCTTGGTCAATTTTCCTCGACGTTTTTCCTTGATGGCCTCCTTTAATTTTTCTAATATCGCTGCGTAATATTCTCCGATTACGCTCCTACCTTTTTCTTTGTAATCACAATCCTAAAAAAACAGTAGCCGTCAACTTTCCAGCCGATTCTAAAACTTTGAATTTTTTTGGCAGTGGTGTCCCCTTTTCATGCCATTGCATGAACTCCTGTTTGGACTCAGGCTCAAAGTGATGAACCCATGTTTCATCTCCGGTAACAATCCGCTCCAAAATCTGTGCAGGTTTGTCTCTACACAGCTCCAAAAATTGTTTGGAAGCACAGACCCATCTTGCACTGAATTTTATCATAGCCGAGTGGTCATGTAGGACACGCAAAATGGTGGTATCTGATACTCCAACCAATGCAGATAATTGTTTTTTCTTCAAACGGGCATCTTGCAGTAGAAATTTTTGCACTTTTTCGAGGATGTCTGATGTGGTGGCCTCAACTGGCCGTCCTGAGCGGGGGTCGTCTTCAATCGACTCCCGACCATGTTTAAAAAGACCATGCCACTTATAGATCATTGATTTACTAGGGCACTGTTCCCCATAAACGGTTTCCATTTCATTCAATATGGTTTGAGCGTTCTTTCGTTGCTTTGTAAGGAGCTTTATCACAGCACGGTGTTCAATTTCCTCCATAGTTTCAGTTTTCTTCCGGATTGACTTGTTGGCTAGATTGGCTGCAACTTAACTTATATATTAATGATGAGTCACCAATCAGAATGACACCTAGCGAGCGCCCCTATCCCCAATCCATCCCCTCTATTCCACGAATTTCTGGACGTCCCCTCGTATAAGCATTAGCATGATAGAGTAAGTACAAATTTATAGTAAAGCGATATTGTACAACAGAATATATTGGTTATTCGAATCATTTTGTATTACAAAATCTTTATTGCATTTCATAATGCATCTGTAGATCAAGTCATCTGTATACGATGTTTAAGAAACGATAACCGGTTTTTAGAAATGAAACTATACCCCTTTATAAACACGAAAACAATGCGTCTATATATTTTCATATTTTAAATGATATCCTGCCTAGATTGCGATAGCTTGGCTCTAAAAATATCCCAAAGAAGCGCCATCTACCTTACTCGCTTGCCTGTAAAACATTTACCGCTGCAAATATAAATAGTTTTCCAACGCTTCTTGTATATATATATTAAGTTGATCTTCTCTTATTTCGTTCGTGTAGGAAAGGCGAGAAAGAATTCTGTACAGAATTCGCAGAGGGATTCCTCCGTTTCTCTACGAAGCCAAATATAGTACACGTAGTCCGTTTATAAGCTTTAAGAATGGGCGTCGTCATCGAACAATGTACCGTCGCTCCTCAACAAAAGGACGTCGCCAAAGTAGAGAAGATCCGCACCGATCGTCATCAGAATCGAATGCCGAAGAACGACAACGCCATAGACGAGAAGATTGACATTGAATCGCTCCTGCCAACGCCGCATCATCATCATCATTATCATCATCATCTGCACAGTGAAACGCTGAAGAAGGACGTCGACTTTCTACAGTCTCTAGTCTCGATCAGCACTTTGAAGGAAGCCGCCAGAAGGCGTAAGTGTGCAACGTCGCCAAATTGAATATCCGTTTTGTGTTGTTGTATTCGGGCATGTCTAGAGTTGCCAGTCCGTGTTTTGCGGTCCCTTTATATCCGTTGAATCTCCGCAAAATTGCTGCCGTCTACAAATGGAACGGTGCATCCCTCGAAATGGGGTCGCAAATGTGAGAATTCCGAACGATATTTCGTGAAATGGAATGGCAGATTTGGCGCGAAGTAAAATAGGTGTAAAACGTATAGAAAGCTTCTGTAGATAGACTCGCTTGCTTACTAGGAAGGTCGTTGCAATTTACGAAACGTAAAAGGAAAAATAACTCACAATTTTCCTAGACTTTTACTCTCACCAGTAAAAATAGACGTCCCTTACAGAACTAACTTTGAATCTGTTGTTTTACATGTTGCAAAAATTGAATATAATACGAGACAAGTGAAATAGTTTCCCCGTTTCAGCAATTTTTTTTTGATTTATCTCAGAATTCCATTTTTAAAATCCTCTTTCCTATTTTGGCTTTGTTAATGTTTAGTCCTTTGAACTACAAATATTTTTTTTAATGGATAACAATTCATTTTGTCGACTTGATTATTCTAGCTGAAGATTGTGTGTAGCTAATACTAGTCCCCATAGAATCTATAGTAATAAATAGTCAAAGAGAGGCAAGTTTCAGTGCCGTAAGGAGAACAACGTGGAGGGACATTTATCATCTCCTGGAGCAAGTATTCGGATTATACACTACCAAGTCGGACATCGATAGGAAACTTTATGCCATCTGTTCATGATTCTTATGTAGAAGGAAGAATTAAAGCAGAATCGAAAGATACAAAATTGTAGTTACCTGTGGACGAAACAACCGATCGTCAAAAGCATTCTGTGATGAATGTGATCTTTTTGGTGTTTCTTTTTCTCCGATATTGAAATTGCAACGATCTTTCTCGTTTTACTATAATATGGTACATTAACCGAAAGTTACATCATAGAACTTAACGATAATACGATATTCTTTCCATCAGATTCTTATTTTAACGCTTTTCTTTCAAAAAATTTCAGCTATCACAAGTGGAATCGTCATCTTAACCTACATCTTATTCAGTGTCATGCTGCTTGTTGGTATGATCAGTTTGAAGACGTGTTCAACTCATGGGATAGTGTCGATATACCTAATTATAGCAGGTAATAATTTAGAGATACTTATACACAATACAAACAGAGACCTCGTAGGCGGCATTAGAAAATGAAAGCTTTTTAAATCGCTGTTTTTCTTAGAGTAATTTCTTTAAGGGAATTGTAGGATAGAAAAAACTTAATTAAGTTTTAGAAGACCTTATATACATTTTTCTTTACCTTTTCAAGAAAGAATATTTTTGAACAGAAATCTCCAAAGCAAGCAGACATTTTTCTTGTAGGGAACTAACAATTGCGGAAGCAGGAAATAATGTTACAAAGCTAATAGAACTGCGAAAATCTGCGCAACAATTGCAACATCTACGGACAAAGACAATATGTTTCTAATTTTTTTTCAGTGTGTTACGATATACTCAGCATACTGTGCAGTAAAAGTATCCTGACGAATGTGTTCGAGAAATAGTACTGGCCTTAGGTCCTTCATTTTGTTCATATATATAGTGACTCACAGTTATACACTAGGGTGACAGAATAAAATAGACACCAGGTAAAGCGGTATAAATATGTAAACAGCTAAATTCTAAGAACGAATTAAGAACTTTCTCTTGTCATTAGGGTAGGGGTAGATGTATCGGAAGGAATTCGTCATAGTTTAGTATCGTTACAATTATGCCTCGCTTACAAGCTTCGAGTGATATTAGCGACTTCACCCGGGGTGTCGCATCGTTGGCCTGAGTGAACGCGACGCTTCGCAACGTGAAATAAGTAAATTTTTAAATATTCCGTTGTCCCCACAGTTAACCGTGTGATTACACAATTTAAACGCAAGGAAAAAACAACAGCGGAGCCGAGACCAGGTCGTGCCGGACCTTCTGAAAGAAGTAAAAGGGTGCTTGTGCGCGAAGTGTTAAGAGAACCGCGAAAAAGTACAGCTGAGCTTGCGGCACAGTGTGGGGATATATAAAAGGGTGGCAAAGAAAAAACCTCTCCTAACGGCGTTTCAAAAACGGCGCCGAATGGAATGGGCAATCGAAATGCGAACGAAGCCCGAAAAGTTTTGGCGGTCTGTCATTTTTTCAGACGAAAGCAGATACTGCCAATTCAGCGATAGTGGTCGTACGTGGGTATGGAGACGTTCGTCACAGCAACTGGACGACAAATTTTAGCATTAGACGGTGAAATACGGCGGTGTGAACATCATGGTGTGGGGCGCGATATGGTATGGTGGAAGATCGCAATTAGTAATCTGCGACAGATATATAAATGCGGCAAAATATATCCAAATATTAACAGAAAGACTACTACCGATATTCGACAACGCCATTTTATCTAAAGAAGACGCCACTTTTATGGAGAATGGAGCACCCCGCCACAAAGCAAGAACATGGAAAGAGGAACAGGGGATTCGGATTTTACCATGGCCAGGCCAATCACCAGACATGAATCCAGACAAATATGGCGAAACGACCCCGAAAACCCAGCAATAAGGAAGAACTCGTGGCAGCTGTTACAGAAGAGTGGTTAAATATTCCAGAAGACACCATTAATCATTTAATAGATTCTATGCCACGACGACTCGCAGCACTTCACGCAAGTAAAGGTGGATCGACAAAATATTAGTCTAATTTAAAAATTTTAAAATATTTTGTATATATAAATCGAGGATAGAATCTTTTTTTTAATTAGTAGGTGTCTATTTTATTCTGTCACCCTAGTGTATATCACTGCATCATTTTCACTGTGAGTCACTGTAAATGACAGCTTGTAAACAAAAGTAAATTATTTCGACACTTCTGCACTTGTTTCAGGCATAACAGGCATTGGTATCAAAATGCTAACTGGCACGATAAACAAATATCTATTCAATACCCTAATAGTGCTGGTGGTGCTTTACGTTATTTGGCATATAATATGTAAGTATCTTTAGCATCGACGAACAATTTTATTTAGCGAAATTTACGCGTATTCAAGAATAACTTCCCTATATGACTTCAACTTTCTTTCCTACAGGTAGCTATTTCATCTTCAAGGCGTACCATCCGAATTACGATCCAGAAGAGGGTCCTTACTGCAGTAGAGTAGCCTACTTAGTCGCGTTCTGGTCACTCGTTGTACAGTATATGCTATTCGGCGTGGTTGTATTGTTGTGCGTTTTTAGAGTTATGATGAGAGGCGATACGAAAACATGAAATGAGGCAGAGTTTTTTGTTCTTCTTTTGCGCCTATCATTTTTTCCTCCCAAACACGTTAAAAGAAACGAAAACTAAAGCTCGCAGCAACTCTGTGTAAGGAGATTATAAATTGTAACAACAACTATGTATAAAAGAGAGCGGAATCGCCACCACTTTACAAATTGCACCTCTGCAAAGTGTGTATCTTCTCTCTTTTAGTTTCTGTTTCGATGTTTATTTTTCAAACATACATAAAACAAACGCAGTCGGTCGGTTACTCAAAAAGCTTAGCTCCATTTCTAAAGAGCAGCGAGTACGGGTGATGTGACAATTAGCTAAAATTAAACAAACGTTTGCCATGATACCGTCGTAACCGATATTTTTCATTTACAGCGCGCTTAGTTGTCATTCTAGCTATAAGGAAGTACAATATACGGTACTGGTTAACCTGGTTCTTTTTTCTTATACACCAATACGTGTACTTTATGTATTTTATTCGTTTTTGAATTTTGATTTTCAAACGAGATTTAAAATTTCTGAATCACGTCAGCGATTTGGGTATATGTATTTGCTTAAATAGTTTTCCTAAAAGCGCGTTTCAAATGAGTACCTACTGACAATATAAGGTTTAATGGTGATGTTCTTCCTATATCGGAATCTGTCTGGTATCTAGACTTGGTGATAGTTCACGAAATGCCTATGTCAAACATTGATACTCTGAATATACTACGTGCAGTAGTCAAAGTCGAACGGGGTTCAGTATCAGGTCAATATTGAATTATATGAGGCTGGATTTCTATGCTATAGCCCTGACCCCTTGCAGTAAAACTACAGTGACATTATCACACCCGGGGTGTCGCATCGTTGGCCAGAGTGAACGCGTCGCTTCGGAACGTGAAATAAGTAAATTTTTAAATATTCCGTTGTCCCCACAGTTAACCGTGTGATTACACAATTTAAACGCGAGGAAAAAACAACAGCGGAGCCGAGACCGGGTCGTGCCGGACCTTCTGAAAGAAGTAAAAGGGTGCTTGTGCGCGAAGTGTTAAGAGAACCGCGAAAAAGTACGGCGGAGCTTGCGGCAACTTCACAGAAAAGTCAGCGCACCGTTCTGCGATACCTCCACAGTGTGGGGATGTATAAAAGGGCGGCAAAGAAAAAACCTCTCCTTACGGCGTTTCAAAAACGGCGCCGAATGGATTGGGCAATCGAAATGCGAACGAAACCCGAAGAGTTTTGGCGGTCTGTCATTTTTTCAGACGAAAGCAGATACTGCCAATTCAGTGATAGTGGTCGTACGTGGGTATGGAGACGTTCGTCACAGCAACTGGACGACAAATTTTTGCATCAGACGGTGAAATACGGCGGTGTGAACGTCATGGTGTGAGGCGCGATATGGTATGGTGGAAGATCGCAATTAGTAATCTGCGACGGAAATATAAATGCCGTAAAGTATATCCCAAATATTAACAGAAGGACTACTACCGATATTCGACAACGCCATTTTATCTAAAGAAGACGCCACTTTTATGGAGGATGGAGCACCCTGCCACAAAGCAAGAACAACAACCGCATGGAAAGAGGAACAGGGGATTCGGATTTTATCGTGGCCAGGTCAGTCACCAGACATGAATCCGATAGAGAATGTTTGGCACATAATCCAGACAAATATGGCGAAACGACCCCGAAAACCCAGCAATAGGGAAGAACTCGTGGCAGCTGTTACAGAGGAGTGGTTAAATATTCCAGAAGACACCATTAATCATTTAATAGATTCTATGCGACCACGACTAGCAGCACTTCACGCAAGTAAAGGTGGATCGACAAAATATTAGTCTAATTTAAAAATTTTAAAATATTTTGTATATATAACGAGAATAAAATCTCTTTTTTAATTAGTAGGTGTCTATTTTATTCTGTCACCCTATTGTATATCTATAGTTTACTTGTGCTATCTATATTGCCGCCACCGTAAAAAAAAAACGGTTTTGTATCTAAAAATGCAATGATAACGTCATATCTTCTCATTGATAACACGATGTAATTGTTTTTATGATGCCAAAAGCAAGTTTTCTTAAAACCCTAAGTTACGGGTTTCTGCGATTTTCAATAGAATAAAGAAATTACGAATTTCATGCGTCACTTTATAATCATTGGGTATAATTCTTTCAATGTAGGCAATTCCATTAAAATTCTCGTTAACTAACTAATAGAATCTTATATTAAAGACTGTTTACAGAACAAACGCAATAAAGCAATATTTAAGTTTGTTTCAAAGTAAACAATTTTCGTTTTGGATTATTTATAAATAAAGATCTAGGACGCCAGTCAATAATTTTTTATTCGAACGTTAAAAACAACGTATCGAAAGAGAGAGACTTGTTTAAATCTTTATATTCATTTGTCGAGTAACTAAGGCTCATCAAATTAAAATAAAACATCGGTCGCTATACATCTAACGTTAGAGAGCGTTGAGAATTTGTACCGTATTTTCTTTTATAATACACAGCACAACAGCCCGACGATATCGCCGCCGCGTTTCGAATTATATACAAAGACCCAGTTGTTATATACAAACTATAACCGGCAACGATTACCTAACGCCATCGACAAACGCATTTGAAGCGAAATAAAGCAAGCGTTGCGTCGTAAAGTTAGACGAGTAAAATGTATATAATCGTTCTCATAGAACTCCGTAATTCGTTTGTGGTATAGGCGAAAAGGATGAAAGAGTCTACGTGTGCTACACGACCGAGTAGGTGTATTCTCGTCGTACGGGAGGAGAAACGGAAGAAGAAAATAGACTTGAAATAAAACGCTTTTAATTATTCGAATGTGGCACGCCGCGTTCTCTACGTACCGGATAGGAATTTTAAAAGGATTTCGCGATCTCTTTGCGCATGGTCCGAGTTCTTACGTTCGTCAGTTTGTTACATAAAAAAAAAGACAGAAAGAAAACGGAAAGGAAAAATTGCATCAAACGGTTCGTTTCTTTTTAAAGCACCGCGGTCGAGCTTTCTTGTGCGTTAGTAAATGTAATGGGACTTGGGTTGAAGGAAGATACCACACTGTACTTTTAACAACTTACTACTAAGTACCACACGTAACAATTATGATTGCGAGATCAAAGTGCAAAGTAGAGAGTGGGAACCTCCTTCACGTAAATTTAAGGTCGTGCCGTTTGCTGAAAAGCTTTTGCTATCTGTATTCTGGGATGCGGAAGGAATCTTCCGGAGTGACTATTCGCATTATTACTATTTACAGAATTACAGGGATTGATTTCTAAATTGCGAGACGCATAGTATTGCTATGACTGCTAAGCACCAAGCAGGCTTTGATTTAGTGGAACACCCGCCCTATTCGCCGGATCTGGTCCCTACTGATTACAGGCTGTTCTCGAAATTAAAACAAATCTTACGTGGGACAAAACTTTCCCAAGTAAAAGAAGTTATGAAGTGATGCAACCTTCAGCAGCATTTAGGAGGCTGTTGAGATGTTAGAGTACCGATGGACCAATTGGATTGGTGTAGAAAGAGACTATGTCGAAAAATAAAAAATATAATGCGATTGCAGTTCTACTGTAAGGGGGTCAGAGGTACAGCATGAAGATCCACCTTCGTACATATTTATGTTTGATACTTTGTATGCTCCTTTTGCGCGGTTATAAATTTTCTTGAAATTTTCCAACATTTCTTTTGTGAGTGTTCATCGTAAGCTGGTGTTAATTCTTTCCAGTCCATTGCGTGCAGCTCTGAACTTGAGGAAATTCGAAAAAGTCAGCATGATCAGCCCAAACCACTTTAGTATTTGAAATTTTAATTGTTACACCGAATTCCTATTTAACGCGTCGAGGTATTGGAATGTCAAGTAGGTATTGGAATGTCAAGTAGGTATTGGAATGTGAAGTGGGCAGCGGATTCACACGCAGATAAGGGATTGAGGTTTTATGAAAGGATCATATGGGCAGTCGAACCAGAGCAAATCAAGAAGATCGTCAAGTTTAATATACAGCTGTGGCCATATGTATTCGCAACTCTGGTTTCGAACATGTTACACGAATATTATTGTATTTCTAAGAAGCAGGGTCAATGACGGACTTAACTAGGTACCTGGTAATGAGGGTGTAATGGTTTATTGTGGGCCATTCTGAGTAAATTAGAAAATAGACGTAAAATTGTAATTTCTGAATATTTCTTCAGTCTTTCTTAAAAGTTGTAAGAGTAAGGTCGAGCTAGTTAGAGTGAAGATATCGTGTCTGTGATTTTGTCTGTGTAATACGCGTCTGTGTAATAATGTGTGCGATCGACAGTTAGAATGACGATAAAACGATACAAAGAGAGTGGATCTTTGACAAACAAACCGAAAACTGGTCGAAAAAGGAAGACAACTAGCAGAGATGAGCGAGTCTTAGAGCGGATGTCTTTGCGAGACCGGAAAAAAGGGTCTAAACAGCTTTCCAGTGAGCTTTTCCGGCTACATAATGTTGCTATTTCTCGTCGCAGGGTTAGAAGACGCCTTTGTGAATTAAATTTAGGTAGATACAAACCTCGACATAAACCACGGTTGTGTCCACAACAAAAGAAAAAGAGACTGCTGTGGGCTAAAAGTCACCGCGATTGGACCATTGTTATGTGGACGGATGAGGTAGGTAATACATAATTATTGTATTTGCGGTATTCTGTATTCAATTCCTGGTATCTACAGTGTTTTTATTCTTTTTAATGGGTTTCAAAATGTAACAGTATTCATGTTGTTGTTGGTTGCTTTGTGGTAAACCTGGGCCTCAATACGTGCGACGCAGGCGAGGAGAGGCCTTTCATCCAGACTGTATCATCCCGACTGTCAAGTTTGGAGGTGGTAGCATAATGGTTTGGGGTTCCATGAGTGCAACAGGCGTCGGAGAACTGTTCGTCTGCGAGGGCCGAATGAATAGTCGGACGTACATCGACATGTTTGAAGAAGTTCTGGAACCGTGTGCGTTAAAATTATTCGATAATGATGAGCCAGAGTATTACTTCCTACCGTGCCATAAATCTCGCGAAGTAATGCGCTGGTTCGAGGAAACTAACGTACGGGTCCTGGAATGGCCGGCACAATCCCCGGACTTATCGCCAATTGAGCATTTATGGTACATTTTAAAGCGAAATGTAGCTAAATACTCATCTACCACAAAGCAATGCTTAAAAACAAAAACATTCGAAGAGTGGAATAAAATCACCCCCGAACAGTGCTACAACTTAGTGAGCAGTATGCCCCGATGAATTCGTGCGGTGATAAAAGCCCAGGGAGGAGCTACCAAATATTAAGCAATATCTGTATATATCTGTATACACTCACAATGAAACATTTTCATCGATCAATTTTCTTTTATTTCTTATATATTCGTCGGAATAAAAAACAAAAAAGGGTGGCGAATACATATGGCCACAGCTGTATAAGAGCTTTACGAAAGTTATTCAAAATAATAAAGGAAGAGTTGCATTGTAGTAGTTGTCTTATTACTTATGGTAATTACGGGCACTAATTTTCGCGTTAACCCGCGCTTTTAACATTGGATCCTGTTGAAGGCTTTGGATGGTCGCCATCGCACGAAGACTGTAATTAAAATGCACCTACCATTAATCGTAATAAACGAAGAAGTTTTGAGCTAGTCCAGTTGACGGGTCGTTCCACATTAATTTTTCAAACGAAAACATCGATCGTTAATGAAGATCACGCTATTTACCGTCGACCGAAATGACGATTTATTCATTACACGTTTCAAATTACTTCGGAATTCGTTAAGAAAATACCGCGTCGCGTCGAACGACGAATTGGCCGACGTTCTCCCTTCCTCCCCGATTCACCTGAAAGAACCCACCACACCTACCTCCGCGCACACGCCAATGCTCCTTATACATACATTATAAATCGAGAGTAATTATCCAAAGCGACTCTCGCCGTCACTCTCTCTCTCTCTCTTTCTCTCTCCCACGCGTCAAAGCGCGGATCTTTCGCGCGTGGGAAAGAAAAGCGACGGATACGCGTGGGATTCGGCGGCGGGAGCGGCAGCGTCAGAGAGCGTCGAGCCAAAAAGGAAAGGACCGGGAGAATCTAGGTGGTACGGGAGAAAATGAAGTTTTCTACGCCATTATACGGCCAAGGACGGAACGGGCGCTGCCGACCTCTAATGGAATTGAATTCGAACAGTCGGATGTAGGGGACCGGGCACGCACACTACCGGAAATTGAACGGAGGTATACGCACAAAGACAAAATTAAGCTCCAGGTATATTAACGTTATTGATGTCGGCCGGCGACGGTGAAGACAAACAAACCGACGAATGCCAAATAACACATAGGCCTAACACATAGATGACGCTAGTTTTATTGCAATTACCTTTCTCTCAGTACTAACCTTCAAAAGATAGCTGTTAAAATTTCATGATATTCTATTCATTAGTTTGTGAGTTATTGTGCTAAGAGTCACCCTACTTTTGTTATTTTCAAAACAATGGATCAAAAATAATTTCGTGTTTTAATTTTACACTGCTTCTTGATGAAAAAAAAATACCGTTCAAGCGAAGCAATGGCTTGAAAAGTGTTATGGGGATTCCGCTCCATCAGAAACAACAATAAAACGTTGGTTTGCTGACTTCAAACGTGGCCCTAGAGACACCGATGATGCATAACGCAGTGAACGTCCAAATAAGGCGGTAACACCAGAAAACATCAAAAGAATCCACAAAATCGTTTTGAATCATCGAAAAGTGAAGTTGCGTGAGTTAGCTGACATCGTAAAGATATCGAAAAAACGTATTGTAGTGAACATAGCATGAACGATCAGTTAAATACGAGCGGATCAATTGTGTTACACTTGGCGGAAAACCAAAACTACTCAGCTTAGATACCATAAGGGAATGATTGATAGTGTCAAATGCTTTACTAAAATCGGCGTATAATACATCTACTTGTTGACGTCGTTCCATGGATTCGGTAATATGCTGTGCTAACTCTGCAAGGTTAGTTGTAGTAGACCTTCCTGGAATGAAACCATGTTGTCGCGAAGATAAGTAAGGCTTGACACTAACGTAAGTTCTCTGAGACAGAAGATATTCAAAAATTTTTGCAAAGTTGAATAAAATATTTATTGGTCTATAATTTTGGAAGTCTGAACGATTACCTTTCTTAACCACAGGTGTAATTCTGCTAATCTTCCTAGCGTTAGGAAAGGTAGAAGAACTTACGGCCAAGTTAAATATTCTAGCTAGAGGTTCACATAGTACTACACAATAATCACGTGCAAAAAATGCGGGGAGACCGTCATGACCAGCAGTAAAATTAGATTTTAACTTCTTAGATGCTTTTAAGATATCATGCGTTGTAAAAGATCCAATGAAAGAACTACCACTAATGAGATCCCTATCAAGAGGCTGGGGCCCCAGTAATGCTTGTGAACCAGACACAAACACTCTAGAGAATTCATCTACGAAGGTCTGAACAATGTTGCTGGGTTCGTCAACAGTGGAGCCGTTCAAAGTGAGACATCCAGGTATTCCTGATGCGTTACGACGCGCGTTTGTGTACTGCCAGATTAGCTTTGGATTTTGTGCTATATCTTCTGCAGCCGCCGTCT
Source organism: Trypoxylus dichotomus (assembly GCA_023509865.1). Taxonomy (NCBI): domain Eukaryota; kingdom Metazoa; phylum Arthropoda; class Insecta; order Coleoptera; family Scarabaeidae; genus Trypoxylus; species Trypoxylus dichotomus. The sequence continues at coordinate 50,498 of CM042076.1, forward strand.
GATATTCCACATATACAACTCTAATTTTGTCTTTAACTAATTTTCTCAAACGCTTGAATTCAATGTGGTAAATCTCCCGTCGACTCTTGTTCCACTTACGAGGGTAATAATTCTTTATTGAAGAAGCTTGATTATTTCGAAATTATACCAAGGCGGGTATCTTCGAGAAGGGTGTTTGGACAAAGGTGCAGAACGACGGATGACAATGTCTAAGCAATTATAAAAAGCTGATACTGCTTCGTTAACGCAATTAAGATTCTCCAAAAAAGTCCAGTCGATTTCAGCTACATCACTGTACGAGGTCGGAAAGTTTGCCTTGCGAAAGTTAAATTTCAAGTTTGTGTTTGATGGAAACTGTTTAGTGACAGATTCGCAACATAGCCTAAATGTAATATTGAGAGCGGGATGATGAACATCCTCAGCTACCAATGGATCCGAATCGTGTACTACATGGGCATCACAGCTTAAGTTAGTCAGCAACAAGTCCAATAGGTTTCCATTATGATTTACAACGACTAATGCCTATGACTACATGACTAAGCCATAAATGGTGGAGGCGCCGGATGTACTTAACGCAAAATATACTTGCAGCATCTAAAAGACGTTAATTATCGTTTCTTTAAGGTAAGTAAATATCGATTAGAAAGTATATTATTTACATTTTCGATTCAAATAAATCTTAGTTACACAATAAGTTAGAGTGCAGAAAAAGGATTTGTTCGAGTTCATTAAAAAAATATTTCTTTAATGCAAACAAGTTATACAATTCAACTACATAGTCTACACGCAATATGTTATATGTAGATATAAGACTAAATGTACTCCACCAGATTAAAAAAAAAAAGTAATTTAGTATGCTTAGAATATTAGATTAGCGTCAAAAAAGTAAAAACAAAAAAAAAACAACTTCAACACATATTGTAGTTAATGTAATATGTTTTAATAAAAAGATAATAATTCCTTAAACATAGAAATCCTTTCTCCGTATGTACGAAGCGATGAGGGCATATCGAGAAGGGTTGAGTCTAATTAAACCGCAGAGCCGCATTATTTGTTATTCGCGATGTGTAATCGTGCTGCGGACATCGTACCTCTTTATTTTCCTTTTGTTCCTCCCGGTTTTCCGAATTGGATTTCATCGGCAAAGAAAGGCCAAATAACAAACAGCGCGCTAGAAACCGTACGGCCGTGTCGTTGTTCGGAAAAAGGAGGATTAAAGAGAAAACAAATAAAAATGGATTAAATTTTAATAGCGGGGAGGAGAACATGCTCCGTTTCCTTCTTTTCTCTTTGTTTTCGCGAAATAAATTGGAGATGGAAAGCGAAATACGACATACGGGATAATTTTAATATGAAAGACGATGTGATGCTGTTTATTTCCCCATTATGACGTTTTAATTATATCGAAATATTTGCTTGCGTAGTACTGTTTAGCTGTCAAGATATCGTTATTAGAAAATAATTTACGAATGAAGATTTTGTCGTGTATATTACGAAAAAATAATCTCCAATAAACGTGAAGGTGCGTCGTTTTTGACAGACTTTGATTGTGTTGACTTTAAAATCATGGTGTACGTATGGTTTCTTGGCAAATAGGTCTACTGTAACTAACTTGGCACAGACTTCTCAAACAATAGCTGGAACCGTGGATGGGGGTGGTCAACTGGATGTTATTTATACTAATTTTTCCCGTGCTTTTGACCTGATTGATCATAAGTTGTTGGAGAAGTTGAGTTTTTTCGGTGTCAGCGGGAATTTCCTAAGATTAATTCGAACATACTTTCTAAACAGACTTAATTACGTTTACTTTAATGGCTTTAAATCTCGAACTTTTTACTCCACCTCTGGAGTACCTCAAGGGTCAAAAAAAAGAAAATACAGTGGTGTATTTTACGGTTGACTATAACGTAAAAAAATATCGGGAAACTGGCAGTTTTCTTAATAAAAGACGGAGTGGAAGGCCAAAAGCGACAACATCTGCAGATGATCGCAGAATAGTGGTTACCAGCTAGTTAAATAGACGCAAAACAGCCTCGGAAATCACCGCAGAATTAAATGTTGGTCGCCAAAAACTAGTCAGTGTTTCTACAGTCAAACGTCGCCTACAGAAAGCCGGGCTCCATGGACGTATTGCGATGAAAAAACCATTACTACGCAAACAAAACAAGCAAAAGCGACTTAAATGAGCTCGTGAACTCTAACACTGGACCATACAAGAGTGGAATATCGTCCTATGGACGGATGAGTCCAAATTTGAGCTGTTCGGAACCCGAACACGCATATTCGTAAGGAGATCTGTGGGTGAACGTGCCAGAGAAGAGTGTATTGCTGCTACCGCGAAGCATGGTGGAGGTTCTATCATCATTTGGGGCTGTTTTGCTGGCACTAGTGTAGGGGACATTGTGAAAATTGACGGTATATTAAAAAAGAAGACTACCGCGAAATTTTGGAGAACCACGCAATACCTTCCGGAATTCGACTTTTGGGTCAAAATTTTATCTTCCAACAAGATAATGACCCAAAACATTCCTCTAAATTATGTAAAGATTATTTATGCCGTTTAGAAGAGGAAGGAACTCTCAAAATTATGGAATGGCCTCCCCAGAGCCCCGACTGTAATCCAATCGAGTTACTACGGGGAAGAACCAGATCGGGAAGTACGGAAATCGGCTCCGACATCAGCTACTGACGTGTGGAACAAATTGCAATCGAGTTGGACCTCAATAACACAAGAAACTCTGGCAAAACTTATTGCGAGAATGCCTCGATTGTGTGCTGCAATTATTAAATCAAGAGGAGGTCACATAGATGAGAGCAAAATTTAAATTAAACGTTTTAATTTTCACATTTATTTAATATATTTTTATTCATGTACGTGTATCTGTACATAAAAAAATGAATATTATAAACATTTTTGCTGAGTTCTTATATATCTTCGCTGTCAGGGAGAGTGCCTAAACACTCTTGAGCGGTAGTGTATATATGTACATATATTTTTCTTGGTTTCTTTCTAATGCATTACATGTATTACTTTTTATTTAATATTGTATCCATTTTTAGATGTTTATCTGTTGGGCATTTAATAAATTATTATTATATATATATTCTATATATATATATATATATATATATATAATAATTTATTGATATAATATAAGGAAATAAAAGGTTTTTAAAATGAAAAAGATATTTCTGACCTATTGTGCGACAATATCGATTAGTTAAATATCGCTTCGTTTTATACCGCTAACGATTTACTTGTTTAACTTTTGCCGGCGTAATAGCGCTGTATTCGATCACGCTTTCGCTCTCAGCAGTAAAAATAAAATCCGCGACCGCAATAATAATTTTTTACGAGCGCCAAATCTCATTCGAATTACTCCCAAAGCATATCGAGGACCGGGCGGTGAGGTGGATGGGCGCAGGATGAAGTCAGTATCAGGCAAGACGGGAGATCTATAGAAGCGGAGAAACGGAATGAGAACAAGAGGTATTAGGCTTATTTATATTCGGCAGTTAAAAAAAGCAATTTCTACGTCGAAGAACTTTCCGCATATCGTAGGAATTAAGCTTCTTTTCAGTATATATACGATATTACGTATCTTAACCTTTACCGCCACATCATCTATCGCGAACAAGAGAAGAAATCTAAAGCATAAAGAGGAGCTTCTTACTCGTATCTCAGCGATAGTAATGGTGAATAAAAAAGAAGTCGGTATCAGGAATTTTGCACGATTTTAACCTTAGAATTTATACAGTGCCTGTCCAATTTATCAGGGCCACCTGCGAAAAAAGCGATTTTGTTAAAATATCTAGTGAAAAACGTATTGCACAAGCATAAGTCTATTCTGAACTTGTTGTAGATATCGTCACAACTAATATTTTGTAATGCCTCCTTTGGCTTTTATAATTGCTTTTATTCTTTTTGGTACATTGTCTATGCCAGCGTTTTGCCCAATATTTACTAATTACTATTTTCTAGTGTTTCTGCTTGGATAAACGAGTAATTTTAGAACACTCCACACGTTCTCAATTGCATTGATATCGAGAGAATTTGCGGGCCAAAGTAATACTGGCAGAGCATGCGTTTCCAAAAAACTTTGATGGATTTGGCTATGTGGCATGGTGCGTTATCGTGCATGTATGCTTAAGAACCTTCATTCGGATCTAAATCATTGATATATGGCATGAAGACATCCTCCAATACACGCTTAGATTGGTGTTGGGTCATGGTGTCTAGGCAAAAATATAGTGGTCTAGAACCTTTGACTGACATACAGGACCATACCATAACTGACGGAGGATGTTTCACCGTTTTTAGTAGACTAGCTTCACCAAGCCGTTCAGATGGTCGTCGTCTAACAAATTGAGCTCTTTCGGTTACGGCTTCTAGTTTTGACTCATCGCTGAATACTATCTTTAACGGAAAGACATATCACGATCAAGTTTACTATTGAAGAAGAAGTGAACAATCGCCTTCCGTTTCTAGATACTCTAGTCATACGCAATAACAATAAATTAGAAATAGACATCTACAGAAAAGAAACTAATTCCAACAGATTCATCACGTTTGATTCGCACCATTGCGAACAACAAAAAATGTCCGCGATTAGTTTTCTGGTCAATAGACTCGTCAGATTTCCGCTAAACAAGAGCAGGTACGACAAAGAATTAAAGTATATCAAAGATGTAGCGAGGTACAATGGTTTCTCTTCTATGGATGTCGACCGTATTTTAAGGAAGGTCCAATACAAACAACACATCAGAAATTCCACGACCTTGGCATCAACAAACACCGGTAATAAGAAATTTATAACTCTTCCTTTTCACCCAACAGTAAAAGGGTTAAGTAAAATTTTCCGACAACTAAATATGAACGTGTCTTTTGTGTCAAAAAACAACTTAAAGAATCTCTTAGGGAATCCCAAAGATAAACCGGAGATGATAAAAAGGTCTGGAATATACCAAATCGCATGCAATGATTGTGAGAAAGTTTATATTGGACAAACAAAAAGGAGTATCGAAACGAGGTTCAAAGAACATATTAGACACTATCGTTTCGACAAACCTGAACTATCAAGCGTAGCAGAGCGTATGGTAAAATCCGGACATAAGATTGATTTAAAAAATCTCACATTACTTAAAAACGTGAACTCGTATAGAGAATTAGACGCGTACGAAACGGTATGTATGATAAAGAACGGAAACTTATTGAACAGAGAACCACCCCCACTTGCACACTCGAGTTTGATGGATTTATTACCATAGACCCTGTTGAAGATACGGCTCGCTTTCGGTCCATACTTTCCCGTAAAAGGCATGAGACCACCTAGTAGATTGTAAATAGTTATATGGTTTAGAAATTTTAGAGCATGCGTAGAAAATAATTTGCATGTATGATACAGTTTTTACTTTCAGTCGGTAACACGGTTGACAGTGGGAGCCGACGTGCTCTCGAAACGCTGCGTTCCGCATAATTAATTAATTTGTGTGAGTGGAGTTTACTGCTATACCTGTGGAAAGACAATGTTCAAACAAAAAGGTTTTGCTTGATTCGCATATTCATTTAAGTGATTTTGTCTTACCTTTGGCCAATCTTCAATTGTGTAATATTGATTAACGTTTGGCCCATTCATAACGTGTTTGGTATAACTCAATAAATGCATACATTTTTTCAAGACTCGTTTATTCTTTGGGAGAACATAGAATTTACTATGGTCAAAATAGGCCATTCTCGTTTTGTCTTGGAACGCAGTATTTCAACGCAAATCTAATGTTTCCAATAGAATTCAATTCTGCTGCGCTAAACTTATTAGCAAGTTTATTCCTTAGATATTTACTTTTGAAAATTTAACTCAAACTAATGTTGCTTTCGTTGAAATGAATTGAAGTGTTTTTGGACTCTTGATATCTTTAGTATCCACAAATGTCTTCTTTGTGGTTCATATTTCATACCACAATTTTATCTATACCAAATAACGCGATAACCGTATGATATACAACGCTGCCTTCCGAAATTAAAATCGTGTCGTTTTCTTACGCGCTGCTATTTAATTTAATGGCGACGGAGGTAACATCCAGGTGTGTGTAAGCGTTATCTAGCGAACCAACGAGCGCGCACCTTAAATGGAGAACCTTAATAAATTACGGGAAGGTTACGTAAGGAGGAGGATATCCGCTGGCATCCTCTAGGATAATACGCCCCAAAATAGTCTTTTTAGATGGCTGAGACGGGGTACGGTGTCTTGTTTTCTTTTCTTTTAGGAAACAAGCTTTAGTCATTATCCTATTCGTTACGAGCTAATTGCATTACTTTTCTTATTTCTCCGCTGGTTTTATTAACGTCCTTAATTAAATCGCTCTAAATTAATTCATTCTTATCAAATTTAACGCACAGTTGAAGATGCGTTCGTTCAAGCTTCGCGTATAGGGTTTTTGGTTTTGAATACGTTCATTACTTTAGAATTTCTCTCTGTAGCATTAGCCAATCATACAGACCCTGTCCATTTTATTAGTGCCACCTTATAAATTGGAGATTTTGTGTGTTTCCAACGCGATAATATACAAATACAAGTATAAAATTCATGAATAGGGTTTACAGTTTACGTTCCTTAAATATTTTTCTAAGCAATTGAGAAAGTGTCACCGTATTTTAACACAAATATAAACGTGTATTGGAGGATGTCTTGATGCCATATATCGATGATTTAGATCTGACTGAAGGCCCTTACGTATTTATGATAAGGCACCATGCCACGTGACCAAATCCATCCAAAGTTTTTTTGGAAACGCACGCAGTGCCAGTGTTACGTTGGCCGGGAAATTCTTCCGGCCTCAATACACTTGAGAACGTATGGAGTGTTGTCAAATCACGCGTGTATTAGAGAAGAAACATTACAAAACAGCAATTAGTAAGAAATATTGGGAAAAAAACACTTGCATAGACAGTATATCAAAAAGAATAAGAGCAAATATAAAAGCCGAAGGAGGCATTAGAAAATATTAGTTATATAACGCATGGGCTGAAAAGTCCCGGGCCTAACACATAGATGACGCTAATTTTATTACAGTTATCTTTCTCTCAGTAAGTACTAACCTTCTAAAGACAGCTGTTAAAATTTCATGATATTCTATTCATTAGCTTGTGAGTTATTGTGCTAAGAGTCACGCTACTTTTGTTATTTTCAAAACAATGGATCAAAAACAATTTCGTGTTTTAATTTTACACTGCTTCTTGATGGAAAAAAAAACCGTTCAAGTGAAGCAATGGCTTGAAAAGTGTTATGGGGACTCCGCTCCATCAGGAACAACAATAAAACGTTGGTTTGCTGACTTCAAACGTGGTGGTTGAGACACCGATGATGCAGAACGCAGTGAACATCCAAATGAGGCGGTAACACCAGAAAACAAAAAAATCCACAAAATCGTTTTGAATGATCGAAAAGTGAAGTTGCGTGAGTTAGCTGACATCGTAAAGATATCAAAAGAACGTATTGGCTTTATATTGCATGAGCATTTGACTATGAGAAAGCTCTGTTCAAAGTGGGTGCCGCCTTTGCTCACTGTTGACCAAAAACAAGAACGTGTTGATGATTCTGAGCAGTGTTTGGCCATGTTTAAACGTAACAAACCGGAATTTTTGCGTCGATATGTGACAATGGATGAAACATGGATCCATCACTTCACTCCGGAATTAAAACGATCGTCATCTGAGTGGACAGCAACTGGTGAACCTCGTCCAAAGCGCCCGAAAGCACACTCGGCTGGAAAGGTTATGGCCTCGGTATTTTGGGATGTGCGTGGTGTAATATTCATCGACTATCTTGAGAAAGGAAATACCATCAACAGTGAATATTATATAGCGTTATTGGAGCGTTTGAAGGCCGAAATTGCAAAGAAACGACCGCATATGGCAAAGAAAAAAATTTTGTTTCATCAAGACAACGCACCGTGTTACAAGTCAATCAAAACAATGGCAAAACTACATGAATTAACCTTCGAATTGCTCCCACATCCACCGTATTCGCCAGATTTGGGTCCCTGCGACTACTGGCTGTTCGCAGACCTCAAAAAAATGCTCGCCGGTAAGAAATTTCGCACGAATGAAGTAACCTCTTCATTCGTGCGAAATTTCTTACCGGCGAGCATTTTTTTGAGCTGAAACTGAGGCCTATTTTGTGGCAAAAGATAAATCGTTCTACAAAAGTGGTATTGAAATGTTAGAGCGGCGCTGGAATGATTGCGTTGCTCTTGATGGAGATTACGTTGATGAATAAAGCTAATTTTGAACCAAAAAAACCGTGTTTTCTTTGTTAGGCCCGGGACTTTTCAGCCCATGTGTTAGTTATGACGATGTCTATAAACAGTTCTGAATAGTTATAACGCTTGTACTATACGTTTCCCATTATATATTTTAACAAACTTGCTATTTTACCAAGTGGTTCTAATAAATTGGATAGGCACTGTATATAACAAATAACATTCCCGTCCACATTTGCTTCTGTAATTAGTTCACTCGTGTAAAGGTGCATCTACGTTTTGTCTTTCGACATACAACGTATCTAAAAGTCTTTTATAATGAGCTTCCGTTTTTGATTCGACGTTGAAGGCGTTTGGTAAGGCACAAGCCCGTGCAGCCGTTTATTTGGACAATTCTTTCAACTACATATCAGGTAGTTTAATTGCTTGTTTAGCTGGGGGATGTATACACACGGTTTTAATTAAAGAAACAACCTATAAACGCCGTTGTTGTTTTTTATTGTTCTGAATAAAGGTGCGTTCAGCCATTAATTGCTAGCCTTTGTAATGCTTTGTGTTTGACTGAACACGTTATAGAAGATAAAAAGAGAGGAGCGCGTTCAACCGTGACCTTTTAATTGCTTCAAACGGTTTTTTCCCAGACTATCCAGTCTCTTCGTAAATATATCTTTAGACGCTCAGCGATTTTCTTTTTTCCTTTTTTAATAACAATTTCGAGTAGGGGATTATTGTTAATTGTGAAGAGAAAAGGGAAAAGTAAATATTACGGAAGAACGAGGTCGCGTATACGTTAAATTTATTTCTTTTCCTTCTCGGCGATGTCAAAGCCTGTCAAAGCGAGCCAGCCCTAAAAGAAAGATTCTAATTTACCTTTTCAATTGAATTTGCGGAACGCGAAAGGGCTTTATTTAAGCCGCTCTTTCTTTCCCCGCTATTCCCGTCGCGTATTGAAAAAGCGTCTTTTTGCGGCGACGGTTTATCTCCGGCCGCAATTTTATCTTTGTCATGTAGCGGAAACTTAATTACGTTTTTCGAAAAACGCTCCCAACGCGATGCACATTCTTCTCTCTTCGTTCCGCCGCCGCCGCCGCCCTCGTCCCGTCGTTCTCTGTGGCGCGTTAATTATTCGCCTCATCTTTTGCGCGAGGCAAAATTAATAATAGCCGAGGACCGGTCGAGCGCTGAACGAGTCTTTGTGAAATCCGAGAGACCGGGTTTGTCTCTTGCCTCGTTTATTCCCTCGAGCAGCGGTTCCCAACCTTTTTTCATCCGCGGTACAACTCAGAATGTCGCGACACCGCAACCGAATTCTCCGTGTACTTTATTTAGGCCTTTAAGTATATCTTATTATATGACATCAGATGGAAATATATTTAAAAATTTGTCTGGATATATGTATGTCTGTATCGAATATTTTTAGAACGATTTTCGCATTCTCATGTCACGTGGTTCGCGCAGATTGGTTTCTTCCAATTTTAATACTACTCTAAATGGCATCAAGACATCCCCTAATACACGCTTATAGTGTTGATTTATGGTGCTTTGGCAAAAATACGGTGGACCAGGACCTTCGATTGATATACACGACCATACTATAACTGACGGAGGGTATTTTGCCGTTTTCTAGTACACTAGTTTCACTAAACAACCCGATTCTAACACATGGTGCAGAAAGCTGGAAGATGACAAACAGTGACAAAAAGAATGTAGACACAATTGAAATAGACTTTATGAGAAGAGCTTGCGGAGTATCAAAATTAGAACATGTAAGAAACGAAGAGATATGACGAAGAACAGGAAGAGTTATTACTAGTGCGAATCGAAACAAGACAACTTATATGGTGTGGGCATGTACAAGAATGAATGGACTATACCACAAAATAGAGGGAGCAATAAAAGTAGAAGTTTGGTAAAATAGAGAGAAGTGAAGATCGAACTGCGAGATGCGGCAAAGACCGTAGGACCCTCGCTATAATAATAATAATAATAAATAGTTTAATAACACTGGTTCTCAAACATTGTACACCATAAATATTTGGTGCCAAATCAACTAAAAACGATCTTTTGTATCATTACGAGATGAATGCCAACTTGGAGGCACCATCTGTAGCTGTTCCTTTCGACCTATCTAGTTTCCAGAGGTAGCTCCACACACCTGCGTCGCCCTCTAAATAGATAACATAGGTAGCCAGGAGAACAAGTAAACATTCCCCCTCAATTGATGATCGGAGATCGTATCGGGGCCTTTATCAAATTTGCACGCAACAATTCGCCGTTGTTGTTGCTACTAATCAGCTACAACTATCAGTACCACCGCCACTCCTCTTGTCTACTCTAGCGGGCGCTGTTCCGGAGGATAAGCCTGACCGGAGCGATTTATTGCGTTGCTTGTGCCAGCGAAAACAACTCTCCATTATTATCGGTTCCGAGCTGCTTCGTCTCACCCCCTCCGCCCCGTATACGACGCGAAAACGTTCGCCTTGGGGAATTCGGGCCGACCGTATCGTCGAATTTAACGCTTCACGAGGTAGGTAGCAGGTAGGCCGGGACGATGGTAGGTGGTGTAGGTCGGTCGTTCTTCTGTTTGCTCCTAAAATCGAATTTAATGTATCCGTACGGGGGAAATCTCGTCGGGTAGAGGTCGTTCGAGCATTTCGGAGGTCCCGCGGCGCGGAGACCTTACTCTCCCGTCGGAGTTCTTTTGTTTTTTTCTCTTTTTCGCGTGTTCGCTACGCCTTGAGTACGATATTCACTCCGTATCAAATAATTTTAGCGATTGCCGGGTCAAAGTTCCCTAATGGAAATCGGACGTCGCTTAACTTGTTTCTTTATGTAAATAAAAAAAAAACTTTATTAACAATTCCTGCAGTATAGATCGTTTTATTATTAATGTTATGAAAAAAAAATATATTGCTCTTAAAAAGACCCAGCCTTTGGTAAGGCCTCTGTAGCAGTGAAGTATATACTAAGAAAATATTGTTATTAAAGCAAATGGGGTTTTTATTTAAATGATTCCATTTGAAATTGGTTCCCTTTTCGAATGATCGAAGCAATTATTGGAAACAAAGAAACCCCATTTTCTGGTGAATGGCATGATACTTTCTTTGACATTTGAGTTTCTTGCAAAGAACAACTTCTTGGCCACGTTAGGGAAGATCATATCTGCATAGCCGATATAGCCGAACGAGTTTCTATTTTATATTTTACATATTTAGTATACCGCTTGCTATTAACACATGGGCTGAAAAGTCCCGGGCCTAACACATAGATGACGTTAGTTTTATTCCAGTCACCTTTCTCTCAGTTAGTACTAACCTTCAAAAGACAGCTGTTAAAATTTCATGATATTCTAGTCATTAGTTTGCGAGTTATTGTGCTAAGAGTCACGCTACTTTTGTTATTTTCAAAACAACATTTTCACAAACAAAAACAATTTCGTGTTTTAATTTTACACTGCTTCTTGATGGGAAAAAATAGCGCTCAAGCGAAGCAACGACTTGAAAAGTGCTATGGGGACTCCGCTCCATCAGAAACAACAATAAAACGTTGGTTTGCTGACTTCAAACGGTGTCGTAGAGACACCGATGATGCAGAACGCAGTGGACATCCAAATGAGGCGGTAACACCAGAAAACATAAAAAAAATCCACAAAATCGTTTTGAATGATCGAAAAGCGAAGTTGCGTGAGTTACATAGCTGACATCGTAAAGATATCAAAAGAACGTATTGGCTTTATATTGCACGAGCATTTGACTATGAGAAAGCTCTGTTCAAAGTGGGTGCCGCGTTTGCTCACTGTTGACCAAAAACAAGAACGTGTTGATGATTCTGAGCAGTGTTTGGTCATGTTTAAACGTAACAAACCGGAATTTTTGCGTCGATATGTGACAATGGATGAAACATGTATCCATCACTTCACTCCGGAATCAAAACGATCGTCATCTGAGTGGACAGCAAGCAGTGAACCTCGTCCAAAGCGCCCGAAAGCACAACAATCGGCTGGAAAGGTTAGGGTCTCGGTATTTTGGGATGTGCGTGGTGTAATATTCATCGATTATCTTGAGAGAGTAAATACCATCAACGGTGAATATTATATAGCGTTATTGGAGCGTTTGAAGGCCGAAATTGCAATGAAACGACCGCATATGGCAAAGAAAAAAATTTCGTTTCATCAAGACAACGCACCGTGTCACAAGTCAATCAAAACAACGGCAAAACTACATAAATTGAACTTCGAATTGCTCCTACATCTACCGTATTCGCCAGATTTGGCTCCCAGCGACTACAAAAAAATACTCGTCGGTAAGAAATTTCGCACGAATGAAGAGGTTATCGCTGAAACTGAGGCCTATTTTGAGGCAAAAGATAAATCGTGCTACAAAAGTGGTATTGAAATGTTAGAGCGACGCTGGAATGATTGCGTTGCTCTTGATGGAGATTACGTTGATGAATAAAGCTAATTTTGAACCAAAAAACGTGTTTTCTTTGTTAGGCCCGGGACTTTTCAGCCTATGTGTTATAACCAAATCTATATGGATTCAATAATTAGTTCTGCTTAAGTTTAGTTAGAGAATATTGTCAGGAAATTCCGGCTGTCTACTAAATTGAGATTCCATTCATTATCATTATGCTAATTATTCTCTTATTTCACATTTCGGATATTATTGCTGTGCTTTCTAATTGTTACTATGACATTATTACCAAATGTTTAGACATTTCATTTACAAGAATAATCAGATAGATTAGAACTGCAGATTAATGCAAAACCACAGTACACGATATAAGGTAGCACACGTAACTCAGCTCAATACACAATTTCAACAGTAACTCCACAGACTTCAACAGTACCCCAAGTTAGTACAACATGTAACTCAGGCACCTCAAAATTGCGTAGAAAATCCGAGGCACCAAAATGGGTGTTGGCCAGTGTTATCTAAGGTAACTTAGGTTCATTTTATTTGTTTATTTGCAACTTTACAGTAGTATTGTCTTTGTTTAGAATGTTACTTTCTTTCCAAAATATATACAATGTACTTTTTCGAATATCTTGGAAATCGTCCAATTATTATTTTTTGTTTGCACCATCTCAATCTGCTAATCTAACCAATTTCATAGCTCCAATAACAGGGAAGTTAATAACGGTGAACACTTAATTTTGGATACAATACATATGTTGAAAAGAATTCATTATGTACGTCGTATATTTTGAACTTACAGCACTCGCAAAACGGTTTAAACCAAACTTTTAGCGACCGACTGCGAAAAACTGTAGCGATAAATCGTCGATACACTAAAATAAACTTCGCCGCTGCTGTTGTTGTTGTTTGTATTGTTGTTCGGCGCCGCGCTGCTCGCAATGTAAACGTAAACCGTGACGACGCTCGCTGCCCTATTAACGTTTTACTTCCACTAATCGTTCCATTCTATGTTGGTGTCGCTACTGCTGCTGTTGCAACTTCGATGGAGGTTCTTTTGTCGACGTCAGGCGAGAAAAAGTTCAACCCGTCGAGCGCCATATTTACGTCGAACTTTTCACCAACCTTATTCACGAGAAAGTTAACATTTTCAAGTTGCCATAACTTTTTGAACACACAACGAAGAGGCAAACTTAATATAGGAACGTTTGTAACCGTAAAGCAGCGCGTTTTGTTAACGTATCATATCTTTTTAGTTATGATTACTATAATAGATACCTAATTCTTTAATTTATAATCTATCAGGACGTATAAGAAGATGCAAGTACCTTATTATCTTTCAGTTTTACTATGGCTTCGGGTATTTCTTCCTTATTTAGTTCCTTCATATGAAATTGTGTTTTTGGTTTTGCAATTTCTTCCTCCATTCATTTTTTTTTATGTTTGCAAAGTATTCATTTATTTTTTAAGCTTGTTATTATGAGGGCGACCCGAAATGTTTCCGGAACCGACAAGAAAAACACGGTATTGGTCTGGTTTTTTATTTTTATTTTTCAATGTAGCCTCTGTACACTTTTTCAAACGGCGCTCCAATCTTTTTAAGCCGTCGGAAAAGTAGGATGTTTCGATGTCTGCAAAATAGCCATCTGTAGCAGCGATGACCTCCTCATTTGAGACAAATCTCTTTACTCCCAATGGTTTCTTCAGGTGTGGGAATGGGAAAACGTCGGTGGGGGCTAGGTCCGGTGAATGTGGAAGATCACAGACTGATTTCTAGCGCAACTGAATTCAATTTTGGCACGACGTTGCGAGATGAATGAGTTGGTGTATTGTCGTGGTGGAAAAGCGCCTTTTCCGCAGCAAACGAGGCCGTTTCTCCATCAATGCTACATCGAATCGGGTCAATAAGTCGCTGCGATATTGTCCCGTGATCGTCCTTCCCTCCTGCAGATAGTCGATGAGGATTACACCTTACGAATACCAAAAAATTGACCTTTCCGACCGATGGAACGGTTCTTGCTTTCTTCGGAGCCGATTCGCCCGGAAAAGCCCACTGCATCGACTGTTGGTCTCCGATATGTAGTGATATGAATCCAAGTCTCATGCACGATTACGAAACGTATGAAGAAATCCCTTGAACGTTGACATCCTACCTTCCTTTTTCTTTTGTCTTTCCTTTGTCTCTATCCCCCTTCTCCCTTTTTTCTTCAATTTTCGCTCCTGTTCCTTTCACCTTTTTCCTCTTTCTTTCTAACTCCAGTCGCGGAAGGCTACGAATTCGTTTAGAGTTATTCAATTCAAATGTTCTAAAAGCGCATATGCGAATAATTCATTTAATCACAAAATCGCAGAAGAGACAATATTATACAGCATATTGAAATCAATATCGACACGAGTATTGCGATGACAACATCAAGATAAACAATGTAGAGGTTAGAGCATAGAAATATGGATGGCATTGGGCTGAAGCATCCCTATCGATTCGTCTGGGGAAAATCAAAGAACGTAAACAGATCTTCGGCAACGTTAATGTGCTATAGAATTTCGTTATCAAGCGTACTACCTAACTGACTTGTTATTGGAGATTTCTAGACAAAAGACGTATCGATTTTCATCTAAAACAGTGTATCAGAATCAGGCGTCTCTCCTACACCTCTTCTACGGGTACATACCAACGGTACAATAAGACTGAAACTACGCTGCTTTCCATCAGGCAAATGAAACATTCATAAACAACTCTCCCCATCGCGCCCGTTTTCTAGGGCATCGTCGCAGAGATCCGCAGACATAAATACATACGTACATACATCCATTTCACGTACACACCCACACACCCACATACACGCAGAGTGGAGGACGTCTCTCTTAGCAGCCGGCGTAGCGTAATAACGTGAATTATTCACGATCGGACGCGAAACCGGCGTCTCGCTGTTCATTAGGACTGTCTTGGAGAGGCCATCGTCGACACACACATAGACAGACACCACTATAAGGCCGCGTCAACTTAATAACCAACCCCTCGCCGCGCTTAGCCGGCTCGTCTTTAAGCGAGCCTCTCGTAGCCGACGATATTCAAAAGGCTTACGCCGTCAAATCCGGCTTTTGTTCATGAACTACCTACCACCCCCTTTCCACCCTCATCCTCCTCCGTCTTTGCTTCCTTCCTTCCTTCTGGAATCGTTTAAGATCTCGCTCAAGATGCCTAAATAATAGAGCCGAGATGCGGTTAATGATTCAAGCCGGTAAGAGGTACTTTATCGGCTTTTTGTTAAGGTAAAGACGCGACCGTAAAATTTCCTATACGTTTCTCATAGTCGAATTTCGCCATGGGATTATAGTCGGCTCTATCTGCGATTTTTTTTCTGTTACTTTTGAGTTTATTTAATCGCTCAACGGATGACGTGAACCAATATATTAATTAAGTAAATGGATTGCGTACCTCTCGTTAGAGAGTACGTTTAACCATTGCTGCTAAGATTAGATAATTGGGTAGGTTTCGATTTAGAGGTGATCTAATTACCCGGCCGCTTCCTTCGGAAAACAACGTTTCCAATTTCCTGAAGAAACCGCATCGTTAGCGAATTGACTAATCTCTTGTTTGCACCAAAGGATAAAGTGCCTGCGGAACTGGCTCTCGGGTGGAAATAAACACAGTTATCAATTTCTTCTAACGATCTCATTATCGTGTCGATATTTTTCGACTAGATTCGTTGTTTTTCATTGGAAAAAGGGATCTATCTTTGGTTTGCCTATCTTTATTTTCTCGTAGAAGGTGATATGTACTGTAACGGTAAGAACTTACCGTCTGATTGGAGACTAACAATTCCAATTAACGTTAGAGACTTCAGGAAACACGTATAATAGGGCTTTGTGAAACACCATGAGATACAATAATGCTAACGGCTATTACCAGGCGTGTGCATGTAAGTCTTTTACGGTTTAGCTAAGAAATGACGCTAGCGAAAAGTATGCATGTTAGTCCATATTAGTTCGGACACCCAGTAAAATGTTATAAAACTAAACTCTACTGTAATCTTATTGCTTTTATATATATTTATATACCCTACCTCCGTAAGCCACCTGTCGAGCATTTTACAAAAAGAATGGACTAACATGCCGAATAGAATCCTTGAAGTGAAGTCCTAGTGGGGCAGATGCCTCGGATTGCAAAAGCTGTTCCTCGCGCAGAAGGGAGTTTCTTTGATGAACGGCATGTTTCAGAACTTTTATTTTCCGTTAGAATTACTTTTTAATTTTTACACTTTAATTAAAATGGGCCAATCGCTTGTTCCTATGTAGACGACTTTTTGAGGGTGCTAACGATTTAATGGAAAGGGAATTTTATATTTTTTAATCGATAAATGTTGGATACTAACCGGGATTTCTGAGAGTTGACTTCACCATTTACGGTAAATGTAGGTTCATCAGTAAAAAATTATTTTATTTGAAATTCATCAATTTTCAACAAATTAAACATTATTTCGTAATCTCTTCGCTTTACTTTGTCTTTTTTGAAAAGTTCTCGATGGCTTGACATCTCTGTATGGCTCATATGTATTTAAACTCTTTCAAGGTCTTGTATATCGAACTGTACGATAGTCTAAAATGCCTGGCTATGCCTAAAAGTGATCCTACAAACCCGTTCCTCTACGTAAAAACGTTATGGGTCATCTTTCTTTTTTGTGAAAATTTAGAACACGACCATCTTCTTTGAATTTGTTAAAACTGTTTAGGATTGCTTTCGTACAAGGTATAGTGGTGTCAAGCTAACTAATTGAAAACATATCTTTAGCTGTTGTACCTGCCCATTATTTAAATTAGTATATCTTTCAATAAAATATATTTAATTTAAGCTACATGTAAGAATAAAAAAACAGGAATGTTTTCTTTTTCTTTCCAAGGTAACCTAATTTAATCACTAAGCCGTACGCTTCCTAATGTATAATTTCGTTGTCTGCCATGACTCCAATGCATTAACAATTATCTTTTTAAAGTTACACATGTAACACAATGTATGTGTAATGATAGAAAAAGAACCCAGTATACTTTTTTCGAAAGACAAGTATAATAAACATTATTATTATTAATTTTAACGCCCAACGGAGAGAGAACGTGTAAAATTATACATTTTTTTAATGTGTTTTAATTAATAAAGCTTATGCAGACAGCTGTATTCTCGGAAAAAAAGTCCACTTGATTAACAAGAGTTCGTAAACCAAGATGGATAGGTATTTTCTCCGTAACGCCTTAACGAGGACCGCGAAAGGAACAACTTTCTTCCTTAAATGCTCGACTTCGACCTTTCCGCCGACAAATACTAAGACAAATTACACGAGGACTTTCTCGCAGGAACATTTTTGCCGTCGCCAGCCATCCGAGCTATAATCGCCGACGTAGGTACCTACATTAGCGGCGGGCAACTATATACCTAACATAAATGCGAATTTGGTGTCCCACCTCTATTACTGCTACCGTAGGCTACACGATTTCCCAGGAAAAAGGTCTTTAATTTCCATTAGTCTCGTCGGTTGGTAGATGATGGATGACGTTAGCCGAGGAGCGGACAAGACAAACGACCACGAAGACTATATATTGCTGCCGCTGCTCGCTGGTGTTGCGTGTATGTCAACCGAATCGTAAGACGGACAACGATCGTCATGGCTAGCTTGGCAGGGTACGGTAACAGTAGTAAGCTACATGTGAAAATTGTATTAGGGAAAAAGTGATGGAGATATTCAGATAAGGATGTGTACCTTCATGAAAACGAAAACTTTGACACCGACTTACTTTAATTTTTAGATTTTAGTAAAACTTTCAGTAGTCCACGTCAAAACAATGATACTATCTATTAGTGTAAATTCACGATAATAGACTTTCGATTTTGATTTTGTTGGATATTTTCAAGCCTTTCCAACACAATACATCACGAATCTCTACTGTCCATTTCTACACTATACTGGTTTGGATCTCACATCATGTACTTGTCTTAAAAGACCATAGAGCAAAGCGTGGAACTGCAGTTATTTTCAATTATACTTGTTACAATTTATACATGCTAGGTATGTTTAGTTTTACGACTCATTCTTATGTGTATGAGAATGATATACAAATGACGATTGCAAAGACTATGTGGATGTACAATTCACAGGTATAGCAGTAAACTCCAAAGATAAACCGGAGATGATAAAAAGGTCTGGAATATACCAAATTGCATGCAATGATTGTGAGAAAGTTTATATTGGACAAACAAAAAGGAGTATCGAGACGGGTCCAAAGAACATATTAGACACTATCGTTTCGACAAACCTGAACTATCAAGCGTAGCAGAGCATATGGTAAAATCCGGACATAAGATTGAGTTAAAAAATCTGACACTACTTAAAAACGTGAACTCGTATAGAGAATTAGACGCGTACGAAACGATATGTATGAAAACGGAAACTTATTGAACAGAGAACCACTCCCAATTGCACACTCGAGTCTGATTGATTTATTACCATAGGCCCTGTTAAAGATACGGTTCGCTTTCTAAATAAGCTTATCCTTGTACAATACGTTTCTCATTACAAATTTTAACAAAATCGCTACTTTATCAAGCGGCCCTAATAAATTGGACAGGCACTGTAGCTACAGAGTATATCTATATGCAATCCATTCTCGAGCTTACTGTATATTATGTACATGTATGTACATATAGATACGAATAAATAGCTTTTTTAATGAACAGCCAAACGTTCGCCGTTTACTGCTTGGGACGAAGAACAACTAAACGAAGAATACACTTTGACAGATCGAAATATTACAACGACCCGTAAACACGACATTTTACAGCTTGTTCCTTTCGAGTTTTCATAATTGCCTCCCGATTTTTTTTCTCCGTTCCACTCCTTATATTCGTATCTGCGCTGTCAGTCGTCCGGATCCCGCACCCGGGAAGAGGGCGGGGTTAATATTAAAAGAAAACAAACTGCGTCGTAATCCTTAAGTTTATTCAGACGGGCGGACATTCCTGCGGCCGACCAGCCGAATAAATTTGCTTTGTTACGGCCGGGGACTGTGTTTTTCGTCGTGCGATTCATAAAAATGTGCTTCAGAGGTACATACAGATTGTAAGCGTTAAACTTGGCCAATAAAAACTTGAAGGGTATTCCGAAAGAAAATAATTCTCATCTCAAATCAAGCCGTAATTTATCCGTAAGGTTACCATCTTTACTCTCTTCAAATCTACATGCATGTAATTTTTATACCTATTGTCCCCGATAAACAGGAGATAATCCTTTCTACCTTGGACGGCGAACTCTAGACTTTACTGTCGGTATTCGCTGGATGTTAATCGTTTCTAATAATTGTCCATCGAAAGCGCACGAATTTAATTAAACAAGACGATCGTAAAGCTCGTAAACAGTCGATACGAATAAATTCGAGAAACATACGCGCCCGTTTAACGCTAATTAAGCAATTCAGGGACAAATTAAGAAAGCTGTCGCATCGTTGTTCGGCCTTGGCAATCGAAGTAGGTCTTTAAAGTTTGTGATTAAAGTGAATACCGTGCCCATAAGAGCAATTACGGTAGGATAATGGTGAGACCAAGAAAAAATGACGTTAGTAGTCGATGGTTACATACGAGGGCGACCTGAAATGTTTCCAGAATCGACAAGAGATGGCGCACGGAGGTTCAAGTGAATTCATTGGTTGGCAAGGGCAACTGTCAAAATCTCAGACGTTTAGTGTAAATAATTGTTGTTTAAGGACGTGTTTTGTGTAGAAAGTCAGGCGGTTTTGCAAAAACGGACAATTTACTATACGATTTAGAAACGGTCGTAAATATTTAAACGATTACGTAAGATCTGGACGTTCACACGGTGAAAATACCGCTATGAGAATGTTGGTTGAAGAATTAAATACCAATGGGGAAAATATTTGACAAATTGTTCTACATCAAATGAATGCAAATCGCTCGTGTAACGCATTGTAAAGACATCATTCAAACTATTGAAAACAACCCAGATTTTTTTGATTCTATCAAAACTGGTGATGAGACATGGTGCGTTAAGTTGACGTTAAATTAAACGCCAATCTACACAATGAAAGTCCAAAAGCGAGTCACCACAAAAATTGCAAAAATAAGTCAAGAATCAAGCCAATTCTGAATCACTCTTTATGATTCAAAAGATATTGTTCACAAGGAATTTGTTTCAGAAGGTGAAACTGTAAGAATACTATCTAGGAGTTTTTACATTGTTTATGGTTGAGAATTTTTTCAGTTGTTCTTTTAGTGTAAAGTTGTGTTATAGAAATGTTTCCAACGTTTTAAACGTAATATCATGAGGCATAATTGAGAATAAAGTCTTGTTAAATCAATTTTTCATTAACTACACGTCAAACATTGAAAAAATGTATATAAATTAATATATCGAGAAATGCACACTTCATCATATGGCAATATGTACACTACCGCTCAAACGTGTTTAGGCACCCCTGTTTTCATGGATTATTTATATAGTATTATGTTTACCAAAAAAACATTATAATAAAATGATATACGTATTTAAAATGTAGTTCAGTAAGATAAACACCCATTATATCGCATAAGGTTTACCATCATTTACCTGCACTTGGTCGGATTACTATAAACTGTTTATTGCGGTGCAATTACAATAACAATCCCTCTGAATTTACTGGGTAAATTTAGTCATCTTTTAGATTGTAGGTAATAATGTTTAAATTACCTTCCTAGAAGATTATAGTGAAATCTGTAACCTATGGTCAGTTGCAGTGTGGTACTGGTTACTCTATTCACGTCGTGAGCGAAATATCGTGTGACAATTTTTTAACATGCCTCCGCGAAGAGAAATTAGTATGGAAACAGGTGCGCTTATAATAGCTTACCATAAAGGTGGCATAAGTAATCGACAAATTGCCAAAAAAATGAAAGTACACCACTCTACGGTTGACTATAACGAAAAAAAAAAACGGGAAACGGAAACGGAGTGGAAGGCCGAAAGCGACAACATCTGCAGATGATCGCAGAATAGTGGTTACCAGCAAGTTAAATAGACGCAAAACAGCCCCGAAAATCACCGCAGAATTAAATGTTGGTCGCCAAAAACTAGTCAGTGTTTCTACAGTCAAGCGTCTACAGAAAGTCGGGCTCCATGGACGCATTGCGATGAAAAAGCCATTACTACGCAAACAAAACAAGCAAAAGCGACTTAAATGGGCTCGTGAACACCAACACTGGACCATGGAAGAGTGGAACAACGTCCTATGGACGGATGAGTCCAAATTTGAGCTGTTCGGAACCCGAAGACGCATATTCGTAAGAAGATCTGTGGGTGAACGTACCAGAGAAGAGTGTATTACCGCTGCCGTGAAGCATGGTGAAGCTTCTATCATCATTTGGGGCTGTTTTGCTGGCACTAGTGTAGGGGACATTGTGAAAATTGACGGTATATTAAAAAAAGAAGGCTACCACGAAATTTTGGAGAACCACGCAATACCTTCCGGAATTTGACTTTTGGGTCAAAATTTTATCTTCCGGCAAGATAATGGCCCAAAACATTCCTCTAAATTATGTAAAGACTATTTACGCCAAAATTATGGAATGGCCTCCCTAGAGCCCCGACTTGAATCCAATCGAGTTACTATGGGGAAGAACTAGATCGGGAAGTACGGAAATCGGCTCCGACAACAGCTACTGACGTGTGGAACAAATTGCAATCGAGTTGGACCTCAATAACGCAAGAAACTCTGGCAAAACTTATTGCGAGAATGCCTCGATTGTGTGCTGCAATTATTAAATCAAGAGGAGGTCACATAGATGAAAGCAAAATTTAAATTAAACGTTTTAATTTTCACATTTATTTAATATATTTTTATTCATGGACGTGTATCTGTACATAAAAAATAAATATTATTAACATTTTTGGTGAGTTTTTATACATTTTTGCTGTCAGTGAGAGTGCTTAAATACTTTCGAGCGATAGTGTACACTGAAAACAACGCTAACAACTATATACTAAAATATAATCCCGGTATTTTAACTACACATAAAAGCACTGTACACCGTTTTTTACCGTGTATCGGGTAATCTAATTCAGTTCGAAAAGTAGCATGAAACGAAGCGGTTTTCCTCTGCTTTCGCCGTATACATATTTCAGCGCATAACACGTCGCCTTCAAAAAGACCGACCTCGTATATAAGCATGAATTATTTATAGGGTTTTATTCGAACGAACCGAACATCCACAACATCCGTATCATATGCATGTATAAAGATCGTTCGGAAAATAAAGCGTAAGATGAAAGAAGAAGGAAAAGTTCGTGTAGGTCGCGTAGTAGCACTAATAGCGTAGCGGAAAAGTTTATGGAACACCCGAATGCCTTGCTATAATACTTCAGTATTGGATATATCAAAGGGTTCCATCTGGACGCAAGGTCTGTAACGGAAATCTATTACTGCAGTCGCTTATGCATGCACCAGACAACCCTTACGTGGATATAAATTCGAACGGTTTTCAATCTGATACGAAAAAAATATGTATGTACTTATATACACGCTTATGTAGACCGTTTTTAAAAGTCACTAGGTCAAATTAGTGACGAAGAAACAAGAAAATTTATTGAGAACGATTTATTCTGCGTTGTGACCGTAATCCTTTGCGTATCTGCAGTTACTGCCCGACATGTAACATAATTGGAAGTCATTTAAAAATCAGAACGTCATCACTACAACAATTACTTATCTACGACGTTATAGCAGTATGTTATTTCATTTCTGGACTGTTTTGGATTTACATCTTCGTTGCTTAAGCTTATGATGTCGCGCTTCTTCAGAAAAATATTGACTTCATAATGTACTTACGATTGAATCATTTAAAGATCTTGGAGTTATTTGTGATAGCCGTTTAAGCTTTCCGCATATTGAAGAGCTTTCCTTAACTTGTTCTAAAAGGTTTGGTTTCGGCAATTTAGCGATATAAATATGTCGAAGTCCTTGGTTCCCTTATTATAGCTGCCACCCCAGCTTACATTGGAACGAGTTCAACGTCGTTTTCTTAAATTTCTTAAAGTTCTTTATGAAAGTGTTTTGTGAAAATAGTAAAAATATCTTCCCTTACGATAGTTATCCGAGACCACCACACGAGGGTGGATCTCTATGCTGTACCTCTGACCTTATTTCAGTAAAATTACAGTGGCATTATATTTTTTATTTTTCGAGATAGTCTCCGTCTACACTAATGGAGTTGGTCCATCGGTGCTCGAACATCTCAACAGCTTCCTGGAAAATTTTTTATGCGACCTCTGCAAACCATCTCTCTACAGCTTGCCTCGCTTCATAGTTACTGGAAAATTTTATCTCACGTAAGATTTCATTTAATTTAGAGAAGGGAAATATGGTGGGTGCTCTACTCATCAACTTTCTATTTAACTAGTCAACGTGAACAACATAACTCTGTAGACTAGCAATACAAAATAAAAATTAAGAGTCATTTAAAAGCAAATTCTCCTTTGGAACTCGTTGTTTCCATTTTAATTACAGATATAAGAAGAGACAAACATTGAACTTGGCATAGGATTACCCGTTGAATATATTTAAATATGCTGCTTCGATGAAAGCTCAACGTGCATTATAAAATTCGAAATTTCTGATATTTGTATAAACTTTATTAACGACTTATTAAGTTAACCTTTACCTTTAACGTTCAATCCCTATCGCTTGCCTATTTTTAAAATAAATTTCCGTAATCGATATTGGCACGCCATTTCTCAAACTTAATTCTGCATGAAATCTCCTTTAATTCGACGAGACACGCGTCCAACTTTAAACCTCCCGATAAATTTTAATCGCACGTAAGCATCGAATTTTAAATTTTCTATATCGCGAAGGCGGTAAGAAGTTATCTATATACAACCTATATACCTACATACCAAAGACGCTATAACGAAGTGTTTAACGAGTTACTAGCGTGCGTCTCGTTTACCGCACGAGCTGCTATCGATATTATAAAGTGAAGTTCTAAACTGCGCGTGTTTCGTTCTAAAGTTTAATAAAAGTCGCCGCGATATTGCGCCGATCTATTGTTCGCTTCTTTTTCTTTGCTTTCCGTTCCATTTTCCTCGATTCGTTCGGCGGTTAACGCATTGCGTGCTGCGTTAGTTGGAACAGTTGAATAATGATAAAAATCGAACTTATTAGCGCAAACCACGGGACGGCTTTACGATCGCAAATAACGTGATTATCGTTACGTTTGCTTAGTCGTACAGCTTCCGGAAAATTAGTTTAGGTTTGTACGCTTATACGATGTTCTAATTAGAATGCGTTTTAAAAATTTTAAGAAAAAATCTTAACGATTTTTCTTCTTCGCTCCGAAACAAATGGTCATTTGTTTGTTTGATTTTATTTTAGAGAATCAAACAATCAGGCACGTTGCATAGGGAAGGATCTCCGGGATTTTCTTTCGGTGTTGATGATCTTTGCATCGAAGATCTTCAAAAAGTACTTTATGATATTTGAAGAAAATAATATTTAAAGAGAATGCAGTGAATATTACCTCTAATAACACATGGGCTGAAAAGTCCCGCGCCTAACAAAGAAAACGCGGTTTTTCTGGTTCAAAATTAGCTTTATTCATCAACGTAATCTCCATCAAGAGCAACGCAATCATTCCAGCGCCGCTCTAACATTTCAATACCACTTTTGTAGAACGATTTATCTTTTGCCTCAAAATAGGCCTCAGTTTCATCGATCACCTCTTCATTCGAGCGAAATTTCTTACCGGCGAGCATTTTTTTGAGGTCTGCGAACAGTCAGTAGTCGCTGGG
The DNA here is from genome assembly GCA_023509865.1 of Trypoxylus dichotomus. Classification (NCBI taxonomy): domain Eukaryota; kingdom Metazoa; phylum Arthropoda; class Insecta; order Coleoptera; family Scarabaeidae; genus Trypoxylus; species Trypoxylus dichotomus. The sequence continues at coordinate 75,996 of CM042076.1, forward strand.
AGCCAAATCTGGCGAATACGGTGGATATGGGAGCAATTCGAAGTCCAATTCATGTAGTTTTGCCATTGTTTTGATTGACTTGTGACACGGTGCGTTGTCTTGATGAAACAACATTTTTTTCTTTGCCATATGCGGTCGTTTCTTTCCAATTTCGGCCTTCAAACGCTCCAATGACGCTATATAATATTCACTGTTAATGGTATTTCCTTTCTCAAGATAGTCGATGAATATTACACCACGCACATCACAAAATACCGAGGCCATAACCTTTCCAGCCGATTGTTGTGCTTTCGGGCGCTTTGAACGAGGTTCACCAGTTGCTGTCCACTCAGATGACGATGGTTTTGATTCCGGAGTGAAGTGATGGATCCATGTTTCATCCATTGTCACATATCGACGCAAAAATTCCGGTTTGTTACGTTTAAACATGGCCAAACACTGCTCAGAATCATCAACACGTTCTTGTTTTTGGTCAACAGTAAGCAAACGCGGCACCCACTATGAACAGAGCTTTCTCATAGTCAAATGCTCATACAATATAAAGCCAATACGTTCTTTTGATATCTTTACGATGTCAGCTAACTCACGCAACTTCACTTTTCGATCATTCAAAACGATTTTGTGGATTCTTTTTATGTTTTCTGGTGTTACCGCCTCATTTGGACGTCCACTGCGTTCTGCATCATCGGTGTCTCTACGACCACGTTTGAAGTCAGCAAACCAACGTTTTATTGTTGTTTCTGATGGAGCGGAGTCCCCATAACACCTTTCAAGCCATTGCTTCGCTTGAACGGTATTTGCTCCCATCAAGAAGCAGTGTAAAATTAAAACACGAAATTGTTTTTGATCCATTGTTTTGAAAATAACAAAAGTAGCGTGACTCTTAGCACAATAACTCACAAACTAATGAATAGAATATGATGAAATTTTAACAGCTGTCTTTTGAAGGTTAGTACTAACTGAGAGAAAGGTGACTGCAATAAAACTAGCGTCATCTATGTGTTAGGCCCGGGACTTTTCAGCCCATGTGTTATATTCTACAGATGCGATAACAAATTTGTTTTCTTTTTTTGCTAAACAGTTTGTTAGAAACTCACAGTGAATCAAGTAAAATAAACGACGTCGTGAATTTTAACGATGCAAATACTATTCCGTATATCATGTGTATCAAATGTACCTTTGTGTTTTTGTTTCCATTATTTTTACGTGCGCGACTCTTGAGTGATGGCAATCATTATCGCTGCCGCGCGTATACATCGATGTACGACTGCGACAACGGCACGACCGATAGCGATTATTACCTACCCGTGTACGAACGAGGGCGGCTAACACATTTAAGAGATTGCGAATGGGTCTCGCGTGCGTGCCGACACGGTTTCCGCTCAATTCGCAATCGCATCGGACGATAGCGAGCTCGCCTAATACATTGGTTGCGCTTTGTGTCGTGACATAGGCAAAGGAAGGGCGGCAGCTTCATTACCGTGCGGCGAAGTCGGTACTAAAAATAAGCGAAATCGGGTTACCTATTACCGACGGCCGCCATTAGCTAGATAAAGTAAATTGTTTTTTATCAAAGCTCGCATGGCTGTCGGACGTAAATCAAATCAGGAGCGCCCGCGACTCTAAAACCTTAGTAGATGATAGAGCACGTGTACGCACACACACACACACCTAGAAGCCGGCGCACGAATACACACCCGCACAAAGGATTTGTCGCGTTATCATTATTATTCGCACGGAACGATCTCTTCACAATTTATTCTGATGTCCATTTTTATACGCGCTACTAGTTACCATTTCGTGTGTTACTTTTATTTCCTTCGTTTTTTTTTTACCGCGCTCTACAAAGGTGCCAGATCAGATATGAAAAGCAGTTACCGAAGTCCCCAAACACTATTATACACTGCCTAAATTATCCCTAAATTAATGGCTAGGCCCTGACGGTCATTTTATATTCGGCTACGTTTGTTTGTATCGTTATATTAGATTACAAACAATGTATTCCTTTATATACGAGGGCGACCTGAAATGTTTTCGGAATCAACAAGAAAAATACGGTATTGGTGCGGTTTTTTATTTTCTCCTCGAAGATCAATACACACGATGGATCGGTCTTTGCTTTCTTCGGAGCTAATTCGCCCGAAAAAGTCCACTCCTTCGACTGCACGAAATTCGATTTTATCTATTTTTGCGAAGCATTTCTGGTCGCCTTCGTATCTTGTATTTACTTCTCATATTCTATATATTCGATATTCTCAGTTTTGAATTCAATAATTTTTTAATTATATGGAGATTGTCTTACTTTCTACCGTATTCTGTAGTATATTTATTTAACGTTTAAATAATTAGGACTCCCCTGTAGTCATGCAGAATTCTCTATTTTGCACGGGCATGAAGTTAACAACGATTTTCTACGAATGTCTGTCGTGTGCCTACCTTGCACTAATTTACTGAGAAAAAATCTTTTAAAACGTATCCATATTCTTATACCGTTTGGGACCCAAGTAACGTATATGTCTAGTAATAAGTTACTACTTTGTAATTTCTATGAACATAGAAATATACACCACAAGCCACAAAATAATTGTCACTCATGCAGTCCGTGTCCAATTTATTAGGGCCACTTGCTAAAATAGCGATTTTGTTAAAACAACACATGGGCTGAAAAGTCCCGGGCCTAACACATAGATGACGCTAGTTTTATTGCAGTCACCTTTCTCTCAGTTAGTACTAACCTTCAAAAGACAGCTGTTAAAATTTCATGATATTCTATTCATTAGTTTGTGAGTTATTGTGCTAAGAGTCACGCTACTTTTGTTATTTTCAAAAAACACCGGATCAAAAACAATTTCGTGTTTTAATTTTACACTGCTTCTTGATGGGAAAAAAATACCGTTCAAGCGAAGCAATGGCAATGGGGACTCCGCTCCATCAGAAACAACAATTAAACGTTGGTTTGCTGACTTCAAACGTAGTCGTAGAGACACCGATGATGCAGAACGTAGTGGACGTCCAAATGAAGCGGTAACACCAGAAAACATCAAAAAAATCCACAAAATCGTTTTGAATGATCGAAAAGTGAAGTTGCGTGAGTTAACTGACATCGTAAAGATATCAAAAGAACGTATTGGCTTTATATTGCATGAGCATTTGACTATGAGAAAGCTCTGTTCAAAGTGGGTGCCGCGTTTGCTCACTGTTGAACAAAAACAAGAACGTGTTGATGATTCTGAGCAGTGTTTGGCCGTGTTCAAACGTAACAAACCGGTATTCGCCAGATTTGGCTCCCAGCGACTACTGGCTGTTCGCAGACCTCAAAAAAATGCTCGCCGGTAAGAAATTTCGCACGAATGAAGAGGTTATCGCTGAAACTGAGGCCTATTTTGAGGCAAAAGATAAATCGTTCTACAAAAGTGGTATTGAAATGTTAGAGCGGCGGTGGAATGATTGCGCTGCTCTTGGTGGAGATTACATTGATGAATAAAGCTAATTTTGAACCAAAAAAACGTGTTTTCTTTGTTAGGCCTAGGACTTTTCAGCCCATGTGTTATACAGATTAACTGTTAAAATGTTCTTCACATATAATGAACTATAAATACATTATAACGAGACAGACTGGTTCAATGAACTCGGTCGATTTTCGTATCAGTCGAGTTCGGACCTGGCGCGTCGAAAATTTGGCCAACCTGAGTAGTCAGGCTAACTATGATAGGCAGTATATTACGACTTAATTAAGCGATTTGTGGCATGAAGAGTGTTACCACAATTATTTATCTTTTGTTAAGTAAAAGAAATGTTCAAATCAGAATCAAGCACTGAAAACAAGCCTTCAACATCACACGGTATATCCATACAATATTGATGGGGAGAAAAGAAACTTTCGCATTCGCATGTCGAAAACGCATCGCTAGAGAAAAAGTCAGGAAACGAAAGGGAAAATATCACCGCGCCACCAGTAGGAAAACAGGCTTTGTTTCTTTCGCCCGTATACGTACAATTTATTCAAATCGTCATCATATCGTCAAATCGAAAAAGAGGAAAGACACGTCGAACATTTCACCGACGTGCGAATATTTTATTAAATTCGCCGGGCTACGTCGCGAACGAATAACGTCTGAATGGGAATTTCGCCTTTAACGCCCGCCGACTTTAGAACGGATGTTTCGTGACCGAAAGTTGTCGCATGTATTCTTCATCCGTCTTAACGGATGTTGTTCCTTTTTCATTTCTGTCATGAAAAAGATGTTCAACATTCGTCGTACGGGAACTGTACTTTGCCAACGTAAAGCTCAGGCGGGTCATCCAGTCACAGTCACAACCAATACGAATCACGGGTGTGCAACCCCTTCATAGTGACCGTGTTACCATTTCGTGTGCTATATCCGCACATGGCATATTGGGCCCGTATTTCACTGAAGCAGACGATGGAACCACGTTAACCGTGAATCAGGAGCGCTACAAAGAACAGGTTATCGCACCATTTCTGCATGATCCTCAGCGATTTCGTCGTGCCAAGAACCTACCACGTAATCAACAATGGTTTCAACAGGACGGGGCAATTTGTCACGCGGCTAGGGAGTCTCTTTGAATGCTACGCAATCATTTCACGTGGCATTGATTTCCCATACCCATTGCACTCACCAGACCTAACACCACCTAATGCGAATGCTCTATGGGAATTGCAGGTTGAAATTCAAGGTTTTTTTGCGTGCCATGCAACGACCTGTGTTCACGGACATGTTCGTGAACCTTCGCGAACGTCACGAATACTGCTTTAAACTGAACGGAGAGCATCTGTAACATCTGTTTTATCGGGAACATCGTCGTGAATAATGTTGGCAACGCTATACAACGTAAAATAGAAAACCTGAATAATAAATAACGTACGTTTCATAATTTCGGTATTGTTTATTTTGCCGCGTCCTGTATTTCTTAGATTCACTTTACGATCGTTGATTGTACTCCAACAAACAAGCAATTAGATGATCCTGTTGTTAGCAAATCTACGCCCACCAACCGGAAAAGGTCAAAACCCAACATGTCCTATCTCCATCCGCCGTATCGTCCAAAATGGAAGAGCGTATTTCAGAGGCGACGACGACGTCCGTAAAGACCAATTCGACGAAACAATGCACGCCATGTTAGATTACGAGGGTCCCAGTGTGACGCGAGGAGAACTTTAAAGGTCGGGAAAGGGTTCCCGGATGCCGTTTCGAAGGAATTCCGTACGGTACGGCGGCGAGGCAAAGGGAGTCCGCCGGAGTTGTCGAAGGTGCGTTAACGTTCTCCCTTTACGGCGCACCCTTGCAAGAATGCGTATATATAAGGACATCGCCTGCGCTACGTACGCTAGAAGGAGTATAATAGCGTGAAGACGACGTGGTTGACAAATTGAGTGAGAATATTCGTAATAAACAATTGTTCTAAAACAGTATCAAAACTTTTAACTTTAATATGAAAATATTGTATCATGTTTCATACATCCTCCTATGTAAACTCAAGTTGTTGATTTTGCTTATGTAATTTCAAATATCACTTTATACTTCACGGAAACTTTCTGAAGCAAAAGCGACCATAGAGTTTAGATAAGGGATATCAATCTAAAATTGTCATAAACATATATGTATACCATCCAGATTCAAGTTCTTCGATTCAAACTTAACTTTTTCAAATTAAGAACAACAGTAGTTATATTTGTCAAACACGTCTTTTCTTATTAATAGTTGATAAAGCTGTAAATATTTCTGACAATTTCATTCGAGTATTAGAAGTGTTTTGAAGTCCATTACAGTGAGGATTGTGGCATTTTGGGCAAGTTACAAAGCTGCCATTTTTATTATCGCTCTTGTACCAAAAAAAGGAAAAGAAATAAAGAAATAAAATACAAGCTAAATATTCATAGTTACTACGCCAATTGCACAAGCCAGATGACGCCACCTTTCTAAAAATATGAACGCTCTCATCCACTTATGAATCCATTTGCATTGCAATCGTTGCATTTTAAATGTATCGTTATCGGACCGCAACAGGAAATATGAAGCGAACGCCCTATTCAAGTGTTATATTCATATAGCGATCGTCTTTTTTTTTTCACGAGTAGTTTTAAAGTTACTTCTTTATTGTGATAGGCAGGCGTAAATTTCCTCTTATCTTTCGAGTGTTACCTATTTTTAGGCGTTACTTTGTACGATAAATGCAGATTTTGTGTAAATAGAATATGGGTGAGGTATTTTTTTTTGTTAAACTTGGAAATCTCACCCGTACACTACCGTTCATATTAATTCGGACACGCAAATAAATTTAAAAAAATACGAGTAAATATTCTCTCATTTTTCTAAGACATAAAATTTTTATTGCATTTTATTAATAACGATTAAAATTAAAGCATAAAAGTAAAAAGAGTAATTCTAACGAAAAATAAACAAAAACATTCCGTTCATAAAGATTTGAAAACGTGAAATTTCGTCGAAATTTCGCCCATCTTAGATTTGGTTTAAGGCTCACCCAGTATCAAAAAAAGGTATTGGCTTTATATTGCATGAGCATTTGACTATGAGAAAGCTCTGTTCAAAGTGGGTGCCGCGTTTGCTCACTGTTGACCAAAAACAATAACGTGCTGATGATTCTGAGCAGTGTTTGGCCATGTTTAAACGTAACAAACGGGACTTTTTGCATCGATATGTGACAGTGGATGAAACACGGATCCATCACTTCACTCCGGAATCAAAACGATCGTCATCTGAGTGGACAGCAACTGGTGAACCTCGTCCAAAGCGCCCGAAAGCACAACAATCGGCTGGAAAGGTTATGGCCTCGGTATTTTGAGATGTGCGTGGTATAATATTCATTGACTATCTTGAGAAAGGAAATACCATCAACAGTGAATATTACATAGCGTTATTGGAGCGTTTGAAGGCCGAAATTGCAAAGAAACGAACGCATATGGCAAAGAAAAAAAATTTTGTTTCGTTAAGACAACGCACCGCGTCACAAGTCAATCAAAACAATGGCAAAACTACATGAATTGAACTTCGAATTGCTCCCACATCCACCGTATTCGCCAGATTTGGCTCCCAGCGACTACTGGCTGTTCGCAGACCTCAAAAAAAATGCTCGCTGGTAAGAATTTTCGCACGAATGAAGAGGTTATCGCTGAAACTGAGGCCTATTTCGAGGCAAAAGATAAATCGTTCTACAAAAGTGGTATTGAAATGTTAGAGCGGCGCTGGAATGATTGCGTTGCGCTTGATGGAGATTACGTTGATGAATAAAGCTAATTTTGAACCAAAAAAAAACGTGTTTTCTTTGTTAGGCCCGGGACTTTTCAGTCCATGTGTTACATGACAAGAATGTTCAATTAGGGCTAATTGAGGATAAATTTTCTATCAAAGATATTCATTTTATAACGACTATTGTCTTAAATTTAGAAAAGCACACTACATTGTAAAAACTTATACTAAATACAAATAATAAAGAAGCAAACATGAATTTGTTATCTCTGCTTTTAAGAGAAGCAACGGCGTTGAAAATTTCTCAACAGCTGTGTGAAATTCTGTGGTATCCAAAGTCTTTAAGTCTCCTGTTACTGCATGCGCAATCACAACATTAATAGCAACAGTTACCATTGATGGAGAACCTTTACAAAATACATCGCTACAATGTGTGCAGAATTAGGCAAATCAATTGGGAACATTGATTTGCCTAATCGAGCTTGAATACCTAAAAGGTAAGTAAAGTCCTTCAATACGTTGTTTCGATGTTAACCCGCAATTGTAATCGTAAAAAGTTAGGGCTCTATAAAAAATTCTTTCTTCTAAACGTCTAGTTTCCAGCAGTATTCCCAGTAATCTTCGTATTGGATTGCGTGTGTTACGTCCACCTAATTTGCATATTCCAAAGTCAACATAGACGATGTCTTTATGTCTACTGCGCTGAAAGGCCGTTATTGCTTTTTTTCAACGGCATGGCACAGATACGATTCAACGGTGTCGTCGTTGAATCGATCTATCGAAGTTGCAAACTGGTCGTGCTACTACAGGGAAACACATGTACTTACGTGCATTATGCAAATACGTATTTGCATGTCAACCAAAACTCTCGTGCTGTACGGACTGCTCGGCGGTTATTAAAAGTGGGGATCGCAGGGGGGAGGTAGAAAGTACAAACTACGAAATAATAAAAACCTTCGGTGATTATCGTTGGGCTACCGAGTGCTGAAAACTTGGTAACATTGTCGCTTCTGATGCGGGACAATTTGCGGGTTGGTCATTAAAGAGGGGAGGTGGTGGCGCTATTTAAGTTCTTACGCTTTCAAGTACGCTAGTCCAAATCGCGCGTTTAGATAATTCCCGCATAATAAGTCGATTAAAATGTAGAATTAAATACTCCGCGTTTACTTTGATGTTGAGAGCGCTAAAGTTCTAGATATGTAGATGTATAAATTAATCTGCCAGCGGAAGGCCGTTTTCATTAAGAAGTCGATAGCTGCAAGCTGAGCTCCTCGACTAGCCGGCAAATAATATACGTTTATTACTTACCGGGCTCTTTTTTATTACACATACATTTTTCCTATACGCAGCTTTAAAAAGATAATTGTAATGCATCATCGACGTAGTTAGATAACAAGTTTTACACCAGTCTTATCGATAATTTATTTTTTAAATAGATTTGCTATGGACAGAAAACAAAAACAATATGTTATGTCAAATGTTTCTTTAATAATTTGTTAAAAAGTAATTTTTTGATACAGAAAAAAGTGCAGGATTGCAGAATAACACCGGGTTTCCTAGAACCCCATCGTTGCACACCTATTAAATCGTAAACGTATAACTGGTTGCCTACTATATCGCTAATATGTATTACGCATAGGGAAAACGTATGTGTCGTACAAAAAGAATCCGGTAACCAGTATCTATATGTATAATGGACGCAAGAAATTATAATAGTGTGCATGAAGATAGCAGTAGTACATTAAAATATTAACTTCAATACAGCTTCCTCGTGGTATTGGTGAAATCATTCACGAGAAAGGCAATGCGAAGAGACGTAAAATGCTAACACACGTACATGTTTCTACCAACCCGGCGTCATCAGCGTGGTTTCGAGCGGTTTTATGCGCAATACACGTTATTCCCTCTCTGCTACTATCGCCATATCTAACCTTACAATTCAAGTGATTATTCTTGGTGCTAACTACTGCCAAAAGAATGAAACACTTGTCTGTAATGTCAGACATAGCGAGAAGAAGCGGGTACAGTTTCCCGCTCTTCTCTCGAGTAATACGAGGATTACTAGCGTCTTTATCTTTGGTGTTATTTTCTAGACATTCCTTTAGGTGTGTTTTAAATATTAACTTTTGACTTATGACTATTTTAATAATTTTTCATTGTACTGCTATTTTAATGAACTGTGGAAGTGTTGTTCGGATGTCCGAAAGGTATTATTAGTTTTTGTTTTTGATAAAATAAAATATTATTATTTCATTATCAACCTTCAATATGCGTAGATTATTGGAATCTCTCAGGTATGCTTTATTTAATATTTTATTGTTTATTTAAGAATTTTACTTAAATCTTACTCCGGCACTGCTATTTTCACCCACACCACTGTACATATGCAAAATATCCAGCGCAATTATCTATGTTTAAATCTGAATTGTTTACACCATCAGGTATATTCCTTGTATTTAGTAGGAAATCCAAAAGTACTTGCTTGTTGAGTTCATTGAGAATTCAAGTGGACCGTTCTCAGGTGATAAATACGAAGTATTTTTTTTTTTTAATATTTAATGCCCAACAGATACAAATATCCAATTACAAGGCAATGTTAAATAATGTACACATGCAAATATAAATAACATAAAATTAAAGTATGTCAAATTAGAAAACTTAGTAACTAGTTGCTTTAATTTAAATTAAAAAAAAAAGTAGTTTACCAGTGGTTAGCAAAAAAGAGAGAACGGAAAAAGTATTCAACTAAGTGTAACGCACCCGCGGTCTACATACCGTCAAAAGGGACGATAAAGTGCAGGTATGTATATCCAACTCGGCAAACTCCATAGAGTTGAAATTGCTACACAATCTGTGTATTGGGGACCTGATGGCGATGTTTGTTCTAGGTGCGAAACAGTAAAATGTATTTGTTTGCCTAGATCCTGAACGTGGTACAATGAAGTTGATTTTACTCAACAACTCAGGGACATCAAGACCATTATGAAGTAAAGTAAATAGGAATTTACACTCAGCCTGTTTTCGACGTAGTTCTAATGAATCAATATTAAATGCCTCTAGCAGAGCACTGTGGCTAAATCCTTGTATCGGGTAAGTATTAAATTTTTTAAAGTACAAGAACTTCAAAGATCTTCTCTGAATCTGCTCTAGAAGATGTATCTGATAAATGTACATAGGTGACCAGACCAAGGACGCATACTCCAGTCGAGACCGAACAAAAGCGCAATAAAGAGGAAGAATGGCTGTTATAGAAGCAAATGGTCGTGTAACACGTATAATGAATCCTAACATACTCAACGCTGATGTACAAATACTGGATATGTGCTCCATAAAGGTCAGTCTTGAGTCAAAGACGACGCCCAAGTCTCTCATAGAGGTCTCCCTAGGTAAAGAAGATCCAGCCAAGTGGTAGGTATATATAATTGGAGTCGTCTTACGAGTGTAGGTGACAATTTTGCATTTGTTTACATTAACTGTTAGTCTGTTGTTGACACACCACGTGTGGAATATATCGAGTTGGCTTTGCAAATGATTGCAATCCTGAGAATTATTAATTGTTGAGTACAACTTCAAGTCATCTGCGTATAACAACTTTGGACAGTTCAGTTGATAGCACAAATCATTTATATATATGAGGAACAGAAGTGGACCCAAGTTACTCCTGAGGAACTCCAGAGCTCGGCGCGAAGTAATCAGACTCAAATCCCATGTATGTCACAAATTGCTTTCTATCAAGAAGATACGATTGGAATAAAGACAAAAGAGAAGACGAAAATCCAATATTGTCCAATTTATTAATAAGCACGGTGTGGTCGATTCGATCAAAAGCTTTTGTTAGGTCAGTATACACAACATCTACCTGTCCACCGGCATCAATACTATCAGATAGGTATTGTGTAATTGTAACAAGATTAGTTACCGTAGATCGTTGAGCAACGAAACCGTGTTGGTCATTTGAAATCCATGGTCTAACTTGAGCATAAATATACTTGTACAAACATTTCTCAAAAACTTTAGCAAAATTATTTAATAACGATATGGGACGATAGTTGGAAATAACACACTTCTCACCATTTTTAAAAACAGGCACCAATTTGGCAATCTTCCACACAGACGGGAAGGTGGATGTTTTGAGAGCAAGACTGAACAAGTAGCAAAGAGGAGAAGCAAATATATTTGCACAATCCCTAACAAAAAAGGCCGGAATGTCATCACTACCCGCCGTGCAATTATTCTTTAAGGATTTCATAGCACACACCACATCCATCTCAGTTACAGAACCTAGGTCAAGTCATAGTAGCGCACGAAGCAATTGGAGCAATAGGCGTTGGAGCAAATGGAGCAATAGGCGTTGGAGCAAATGGAGCAATAGGCGTTGGAGCAAAAAAAGTATTCCAGTTAACTGCGAATAAAAATCACAAGATTTAATAATTATAACTATTAAAACGTAAAATAAGCCGAAGAAAACCGTATTTTTCATTTTATAACTGTAAATTTACATCAAAGACTCCTCCAGATAATTGCTAGGTTAAAACTTCCTTTACCTCAAATTTCAGGAAATATTAAACCGTCTCTGCGTTATAATTACAGCTTGTATAAGTTAAATTCTTAAATTTTATTATAGTATACACGGCCGAAGGCTAGTAACTTCATAAACTATAGAGAAACTTGAATTTTAAAACTAACAACAAGTAACATAAAACGACGGCAGACGAAAAATTATATGAGAAAACCGATTCTTTTGGTATCCGGTTGTTTCTCTTCCACGAAGCTCCTTCCCTCTTAATTAAATTTAATTTTCTCCGCAAACGTGGAGTAAAAAAATGAGTTCCCATAAAATAGCCCTTCCCTATCCGGCCGAGATTGTGCGACAGACTCGTACGACCTTTGTGATCCTTCAACCTTTTCAAAAGTTAATCGTACAAATATATGCATATTATATATACAAGGTTGGGATAAAGTCAGGAACCCTGTAAATTTGTCTAAAACAGAAACAGTTATATCTCTAAAATTTTCGTGAAAGAATATGATGGGTTTGTTAATAATTTTTTTTTATAACAGTGTTTGGAGAAGTTAGTGTTTGTAAGAAAAGTATTTCCCGCATTAGACGACTTACATGGGGATTTAATCTAAGGGATGAAACATGATAAAATTACAGTTTTCTTGCAATTACCCGACGTAATTAATTTCCGAAAAAATATCGGTCTCGGAGGGGAATTGAACCCAACATCTTTACGTATAAAGACTTCAATATCATTATTTTCTCTTTAGAAAAGTTTCTATGGGTTCATACTTGTTAAGGACTTAACATTGTTTTTTGTATTTTATAAATTTTTTACTATTATGTATTTTATCTTCTTTGCATTATTATTTTCATTTAGAATATTATTTTATTTTCATTTTTATATTTATTTATTTTCATTCTTATATTTATTTATTTTGCTCTCTTATATCCAATTTTATTTTAATATGTATGTACATTACGCATTGTATATGTATGCAAGTCAGCCATTCGCATTACGCTAGCTAAAACTGCCTAAATAGAAATCATTCACTGCAACGTCGTCGGAAATGTAATGCGAGTTTTCTTGAAATTTAAGGTACACAAGCATAGGCAGTCGTCTCCCGCGCGACAGTCGAGGTATTAGCGATCGTGCACTCTCGGTTACCTTTCGTGCCTCGTCGTAACGTGTACAGTAACGTCGTCGTAACATTATTAGAGATTTCTAAGTTTTTCTAGTTTTGGCGGGAATCGTCGAGGACGTCGTCTATACATTTATTTCTGGCGGGAGTCATTTGGTACGTCGTCGGACCACACGTATAGATTTTTTAATAAGTATAAATTCTCGATTTTCTATCATCGTACGTCGAGGCTACTGTGTCCATTGTCGTCTATACATATTTTTAGTCTTCAGTTAAGTTTGTGTCGGAAATTATTTTGGTGAGATTGTCGGCGCGCATGTATAGACCTCCTCTACAAGTACGATCACTCCGCTTCTTGCTGACGGTCGTTGCGGCCGCAGCGCCCGTTGTCTTTTGTACGTTTGTTCGGTCCTTGTCGTATCGGGACTTAGAAATTTTTCATTTAGTTGCTCGTCGTAGCGGACGAGTGTCCCGGACCAGTTTTCTTATGTAATGTCGGCATCATCGCTCCGTTTTACTTGTCGGTGCACAGTTCGCACATTTGCTGGTTACTGGATTTTTCCCTTCTTTGGGGGCGCAGTAGTATAGAGCTAAAGATTGCACATAGCGTAATATTTCAAACGAGAACGCCTGGGTAGCTGTGACATTACTTTTGTATTGAGATCGGCTATTATCGCTACTGTCGCCCTCGACCAGGCGTTCAAGCTCTAAGAGATAGGGTGGGTTCCCCTATAAATGTGAATATAACAAACGTATTTGGTCAAGTACAAATACATGCCAATAATACAGGGCCAAGTCCCTTAGGCAAATTTAAAACAAGGAAAGTATATTAGGCTCCCGGAAAGGGACATATAAATAAGCATAGCACCGAGGTGCGCTTATAAATTTAAGAAATAAATAGGGTTGGCTCCTATAAAAAGGTAGTGGTGCATGCAAACAGATAGAGGCATTAGTACATGCCTCTGACAAAGCTTCAGCGGAAGCATATAAGAGTTTAACCTTTTAAACAGAATTAAGACATAGCGTTGCAACGTACATGCTGAGGCATTACTTTATGTTGCTACCAATGAAAATACATATACAAATGCTAATGTACATTACATGTATAAGAGAGCTCGAATAACTGCAATTATTGCAAATCTATATATCTTACGTACATCGTACATGTACATAGGCAAGAGTGGAAACCGTGTAACCATTTCATTTTTAAATATATTTTTTTGCGCATGCGCATTGAGTTTCACTGTACAACCTCTCCTCTAGTAAATAAGCGAACATACTCTACAAGTAAGTATTGGTCAAGTAATTTAGGAAATTACGAGCAGGCTACAGCGGCGTTGTTCTTCAAACCAGGAGAACGTAACAATACTTTTCACCAACACAGTATACACGTCGTATACATGTACATCAGTGCATAAACAAGAACCCTGCCAGTCGTATATTTTATGTGGTTAGGCACGTAAACCGCGAATTTCTGAGAACTACCACAACATAAATCGCGACGTCCAAATAGGTCCAAAAAAAAATCCAAAACGACCGCCGGTAAACGAACCGACAAGTCCGCAGGTAGTACCAGTTTTCGTTTTTCGAATCGTTATGATAACGTACTACCTTTAAAATTACACGGTTGCCACGTTCGTTTTATACAAATTGTTAGAGTTTAACTTGACCAATCAAAGCATTAAACGCAAACGTCGTAATCACGTAATGGCTACCGAAAGATTCCGTGTATATCTTATAAAGAAAAGCGTTGTTAGTTCACGTTTCTTTCGCGTCACCCTTAATAATATAACGAATTAGTTTCAATTTGGTTAGCGAGTTTGTTGCTTTCGACTTTTCGGCACGCGGAGTCAGCTTCGGAAAGCAGCAAGGTGCCGGTGTTACGACGGCTCCGCAAAGTTTATCCTCTACGGTTTGTTGTACGCTGAGTGCGTGCGAATTTGGATCGCAACCGTAGCGCACGTAATCCCCCGGTTGGAAGAGGCCGGGAAGAAGAGGCCTTAAGTTTTGCCGGGGCGCGTGTTTATTTAGCCGTGTTAGAGGTACGTTTCGCTACGTGTAGGCGTCGCTAGGCAGATTGAAATTTTGTTTGCGTTGCGGATATTTTGAAGATGTGCTTCTGAAGCTTCGATATTGTTATTGAAACTTTCGCTTCGTCGTAATCGATTTCGGTCTCGAACGTATACGTATATGTAAGTGACGTTTATAGGAGCGTTTTTGGAACGAATTTAAATTTACCTAGCGGGGTGTCGATTACTTGTTTAGGGATCCTTTACACTTTAATTGTTATTACTACCTTCTCTTAAGTTTGGTGCGATTTTGTTATAAAATCATTTTCGACGGTATTTGACGAAACTCTGGAGATGACGAAATAGTAAAAACTCCAAAATTTAAAATAACTTTAAGAAGCAGTGCAATAGTTAAATAGGATTACGCCAATCGATATAAGAAAGATAACTATACACAATTTATTAGGTCCACTTACTAAAATATTGATTTTAAGTTTATTCAGAACTGTTTATAGACATCGTCACAACTATAGAACTAATATTTTCTAATGCCTCCTTTGCCTTTTATAATTGCTCCTATTCGTTTTGGTATATTGTCTATGCAAGCGTTAATGGTATGTCTAATTGTAGCGTCATTTTGCCACACATTCTCAATATTTCTTACTAATTCCTTTTCTGTAGTGTTTCCTGTGACACGACGGAACCGTTACGACTATGTCAAACGGCTAAAAAGGTAAGTGTGTCAAATTTCTCCATTGTTCTATTAAACAGTGAGTTGCAATTATTGATTAACATTCCAAAACTACTGATAATCCAACGTTGCGAAAGAAAACCACAACGAATTGTTAATCATCTAGCGTACACACGCTGTCAAATTATGATCAAACACAAGTACGCACAGAAAATGTAACTAAAGGTTTTTAGCGAAATTTGAAACGTTTGAGTAGAAATACTAATCTTCATTCAACAATTCTATCATGGATGTATCTAATGATACTTTTATTAACAAAGCAATACCATAACATCCCCGGCAGATTGTCTGTTTCTCCAGAACAGTCTGGATACTATTGTCAGATGGTGTACACAGAATGGAATTCATTTGAATCTGGATAAGTGTGCTGTTGTAAGCTACTCTAGATGTCATAGACTCTACAATTTTCATTACGCTGCGAGTCAGGCTATTGTTCCTAGGCACTCGTCAGTGATGGACCTGAGCGTGCTGTTTGATGCAAATTTGTCGTTTGCAGATCACATATTACCCGTACGAAATTCTGCGATGAAATCCCTAGGATTTCTCATACGATCCTGCAGATCATTCAATAATCCTGCCTCGCTAAAAGCATTATACCATTCGCTTGTCCGTACTGAGTTGGAGTATGCGTCCATAATTTGGTATCCTCACTATCTCCATCTGCAAGTACTACTTGAAAGAGTGCAAGAACGATTTTTGAAATACCTGTCCTTCAAAATTGATGGCACTTACCCTGGACGCGATGTTGATTATGCTGGTCCGCTGACGAGACACGGCTTTGTATCGTTATCGGATTGAAGGAAGGAATTTAGCAGCCAATTTCTATTTAAACTGATTAATCACGCTATTGACGCTCCATCCCTTCTCTCCAAAATTAATTTTGTGGTACCTCAGTACGATACCAGGTCCGTCCCTAATTTTAAGGTCCCGTCGTACAAAACTAATGTTCTGCTTAAAGCACCCATTACGCATATGATTAGAAATGCCAATGAATTACTTGATGATCCTTTTTGTTGAAGTGTCTACATGGATTTACATTGTGGTCCTACTTTGTTCTTGCATTCTGGTGTCACCGAGCTATTTTTATGTTTATGATTCAGTTGTATCTTTTTCGATTAACTTTAATTTATTACTGCGCTGTATATTATTACTACATATATATGCTAGGTTACATTATTCTCGCATTGTCCTGTAAATGGAATTATTTTCTGTTGGGCGATAAAGATATTATTATTATTATTATAATACCTCGGGATGATTTGGACTACACCCCGAAAAATTTCACAGTCCTCTGCTTTAAGTTCAGCGTAGTAAATTTGATAAGAGAAAAAGGATGTTAGAGGAATTCAAGCGACAACATCGAGAAATTTCTAATTTTCATCGAGTGCGCACCCTCTTCACTCATTAGCATGCATTAGCACGAAGTTAAAAAACTCCCTAACGGCTTGTACTGTCCGGTGTTGCACTCTTTTTCTCCCGCTACTTCTTTTCCTTTTTTTCATCTCTCTCAATAAGCCTCTTTATAATCGCGCTTAATGTAGTTTACGCGCACTTTTTAATCCAATTGTAACGGAATATGGTGCGACGTAGATTCCGAACGTAAAACAACTACCGAGCGCCGCAACCTGCTCTAAACCTTTGCGTTCTCGGAGGGGACGAAAAAATCATAATGTCGGACCAACGACGAAGTTTTAATCGCATTAAACTACATCGGAGCGCGGCGGTACCGCATCGGGAGATATTTAAACGGGGAGAACTCTGTCGAAAGTATTTTTTTGTCGGTGGTGAATTAAATACAACAACTACAGCGACAAACGCGAGGGGAGTTCGCCAGAGAAACGATAAAGCAAAGTTATCTACGAAGTACCTTGTACGTTTGAAAGCTATAAAATCGGATCAAACGGCAATAATCGTTTTTAATGGCGCCGTTATACGTTTGCAGGTTACGTATGGAGAGCGATTTCGAATGAATATTTGACGATGTAATTCGCGAAATAACTCGTCGAATAGACGTAGGTATGATGCGCGTTATATTAGCAGCGAATTGGTATTCGGCGATCGTTTGTAGCTCGTACCGCTGCTAAAAATAGGCGGTAATTGGACATTTGTCAATGGAACAGGTTTTCCCAATTAGAACTCAATACTGAACAATGGCCGGAGAAGTAAAACTCAAATATTTTACAAAAATTTCCAATATATTTATCACAATGTTATTATAACATGTTTCGCTATCACTGTAGCTTCATCAGAATACACTAGGGTGACAGAATAAAATAGACACCAGGTAAAGCGGTATAAATATGTAAACAGCTAAATTCTAAGAACGAATTAAGAACTTTCTCTTGTCATTAGGGTAGGGGTAGATGTATCGGAAGGAATTCGTCATAGTTTAGTATCGTTACAACTATGCCTCGCCTACAAGGTTCGAGTGATATTAGCGACTTCACCCGGGGTGTCGCATTGTTGGCCAGAGTGAACGCGTCGCTTCGGAACGTGAAATAAGTAAATTTTTAAATATTCCGTTGTCCCCACAGTTAAGCGTGTGATTACACAATATACACGCAAGAAAAAAGCAACAGTGGAGCCGAGACCAGGTCGTGCCGGACCTTCTGAAAGAAGTAAAAGGGTGCTTGTGCGCGAAGTGTTAAGAGAACCGCGAAAAAGTACAGCTGAGCTTGCGGCAACTTCACAGAAAAGTCAGCGCACCGTTCTGCGATACCTCCACAGTGTGGGGATATATAAAGGTGTGGCAAAGAAAAACCTCTTCTTACGGTGTTTCAAAAACGGCGCCGAATGGCTTGGGCAATCGAAATGCGAACGAAGCCCGAAGAGTTTTGGCGGTCTGTCATTTTTTCAGACGAAAGCAGATACTGCTAATTCAGTGATAGTGGTCGTACGTGGGTATGGAGACGTTCGTCACAGCAACTGGACGACAAATTTTTGCATCACACGGTGAAATACGGCGGTGTGAACATCATGGTGTGGGGCGCGATATGGTATGGTGGAAGATCGCAATTAGTAATCTGCGACGGAAATATAAATGCGGCAAAATATATCGAAATATTAACAGAAGGACTACTACCGATATTCGACAACGCCATTTTATCTAAAGAAGACGCCACTTTTATGGAGGATGGAGCACCCTGCCACAAAGCAAGAACAACAACCGCATGGAAAGAGGAACAGGGGATTCGGATTTTACCATGGCCAGGCCAATCACCAGACATGAATCCGACAGAGAATGTTTGGCACATAATCCAGACAAATATGGCAAAACGATCCCGACAACCCAGCAATAAGGAAGAACTCGTGGCAGCCGTTACAGAAGAGTGGTTCAATATTCTAGAAGAAGACACCATTAATCATTTAATAGATTCTATGCCACGACGACTCGCAGCACTTCGCGCAAGCAAAGGTGGATCGACAAAATATTAGTCTAATTTAAAAATTTTAAAATATTTTGTATATATAACGAGAAAATAATCTTTTATTTAATTAGTAGGTGTCTATTTTATTCTGTCACCTTAGTGTATCTATTCGTAGGTGAAAGATTTCTTAAGAAAGCAAAATCTTCTAGTAAAGGCGCTGTTAATCTTGGATAACGCACCAAGTCATTCTCCAGAGGAACAATTAAGAAGCAACGATGGCTCAATTTTTGTTATGTTCATGCCGCCCAATGTAACGCCACTTGTCCAATCGATGGATCAAAATATAATAAAAATTACTAAATTGTATTATTGGAAATTTTTACTTTCGTCTACGTTAACAAAAAATTCTAAGAACATTTCTGAATCCTTAAAGCAAGTAACTTTACGTGAAGCTGTTGATCTTCCCCATTCTTCTTAAACGTCTGCTGATTGTTTCTTGCGAAACATGTAGTGCTTTTGCTATCTGCCGTTGAGTTTGAGCTTGATCATCATCCAATATCGCCTCGTCTATAAAGAAAAGACGTTAGTTTTTAGCGGTCTCAACTTGTGTGTGTTTGTAGTTTAAACGTCAGAAGAACAAAATGACATATGTGTCAAATTAACACGCCGCGTACTTTCCGCTGGCGCCATCTCTTAGTTAAACCGGAAGTAAGAAATGTATACACCTGGTAAAATAGCGTCGATATCGTCAATTTTTCTTTTCGTCATTTCTCCACCTTTTATTCTAACGGTAAAGTTATGCAGGCCTTACATCGCGACGACGAGAACGTGCATCTGATATCGCAATATTACAAAGTTTTATCGAAATCGTCTCGTCATATCGAAAAACGAAAAATGGGGAGATCTTATATTGAAAGTTGACGCGTCGAACTTGCCGAAATGGAGCAGCAACCGCCATCGGCTAGGTTCTTCCCATATATCAGACATTTCGTCGCCCCATACACCCTCCGACTCCTCCAATCATTTCTCTGTTCTCTTCTTTTTTCCTCAGTTCTAAAGCATCAGGTCTACCAATACCACCGCCATCACCATCGCTCACATCATCGCTGTGTTCCGCCACCGCCTGCCTCTTCCACGGCGCAATATCGCATCGGGGCGCGCGCGCGCGACCTTTTATTCTCGCAATATAGATAGACGGTGTTCGTAAAATATGTTGGGTATAATCAGGGCGGGAAGCTACGCATTCTACGAGAGCGCGAGTTGTAAAGCCACTTTTATTACCGCTCTGCGCTCTTTCGTTTTAGTTTTAATGATCGTCTTGCTTTTTCGGATCTCGCGATGCGAGTAGGCAGCGTGTAGCTAGCGAAGGTTTTTAAGGAAGCGTGTATAAATACGCGACTGAGTTAGTGTTTATCTTCGACGAATTCATTACCTTTACGACGCTAAACGTTAAACGGTGGAAGTTGGACGGTTTAACTGCATAAATAGTTCATATAATATCACGTAGAGTAAATAAGGAATTTTTGTAAGATCTCGTTTTACCAAGAATCGTAACTCGAAAATTTCCATTACAAATTCATTGTTTTTTAAATCCTATCTAAGCAAAACTAGTTAATCAGTTAGATCCTCTATTTAAAATAACTTCAAACATCCGGCTCTTCATATGGTCTATTAATTTGGTTAACGTTGAAATAACAATACTATTCCAACATCTCGTTATCGCAGATTTTAGTTTCTTGACGTTATCGTATCGTTTATTATTGACATACATCTCTTACTAATGAACCCCATCGGGAAGGGTTCAGAGCGGGTAACCCAACAGGTCATTGTAATAAATTAGTTTTCTTTTATGGAAATCACTGGAATGATGGATAGCTGCATTGTCTTGCCGAAATATCCAGTCTTGCACCGGCAATTCACCAAAGTCTATCATAACCATTCCCAGAAGTTGTACATAAGAATTAGAATTCCTTCGCATAAAAGTAAAAGCAGCCCAAACCATTAAGTATTCTTACGCAAATTGTGACAATAATATTTGAAACCACCAGGCCCGTCCAAGTTAAATTTCTTCTTATGAGAAAATCGACGTCGTTCCACTGATGATCCTATCTCATATGATCTCGTGCAAATTTCAGCCTTGCCTGTTTATGGG
This sequence comes from Trypoxylus dichotomus, assembly GCA_023509865.1. Lineage (NCBI taxonomy): Eukaryota > Metazoa > Arthropoda > Insecta > Coleoptera > Scarabaeidae > Trypoxylus > Trypoxylus dichotomus. The sequence goes on from CM042076.1 coordinate 97,148, forward strand.
CCTCTATGTGTGTACAGATACACGTACATGAATAAAAATATATTAAATAAATGTGAAAATTAAAACGTTTAATTTAAATTTTGCTTTCATCTACGTGACCTCCTCTTGATTTAATAATTGCAGCACACAATCGAGGCATTCTCGCAATAAGTTTTGCCAGAGTTTCTTGTGTTATTGAGGTCCAACTCGATTGCAATTTGTTCCACACGTCAGTAGCTGATGTCGGAGCCGATTTCCGTACTTCCCGATCTAGTTCTTCCCCGTAGTAACTCGATTGGATTCAAGTCGGGGCTCTGGGGAGACCATTCCATAATTTTGAGAGTTCCTTCCTCTTCTAAATGGCGTAAATAGTCTTTACATAATTTAGAGGAACGTTTTGGGTCATTATCTTGCTAGAAGATAAAATTTTGACCCAAAAGTCGAATCCCGGGAGGTATTGCGTGGTTCTGCAAAATTTCGCGGTAGCTTTCTTTTTTTAATATACCGTCAATTTTCACAATGTCCCCTACACTAGTGCCAGCAAAACAACCCCAAATGATGATAGAACCTCCACCATGCTTCACGGTAGCAGTAATATACTCTTCTCTGGCACGTTCACCCACAGATCTTCTTACGAATATGCGTCTTCGGGTTCCGAACAGCTCAAATTTGGACTCATCCGTCCATAGGACGTTGTTCCACTCTTCTATGGTCCAGTATTGGTGTTCACGAGCCCATTTAAGTCGCTTTTGCTTGTTTTGCTTGCGTAGTAATGGCTTTTTCATCGCAATACATCCATGGAGCCCGGATTTCTGTAGAAACACTGACTAGTTTTTGGCGACCAACATTTAATTAAGAAAACTGCCAGTTTCCCGATATTTTTTTACGTTATAATCAACCGTAGCGTGGTGTATTTTCATTTTTTTGGGAATTTGTCGATTACTTATGCCACTTTTATGGTAAGCTATTATAAGCGCACGTGTTTCCGTACTAATTTCTCTTCGCAGAGCCATTTTAAAAAATTGTCACACGATATTTCGCTCACGACGTAAATAGAGTAACCAGTATAATCTTCTAGGAAGGTAATTTAAACATTATTACCTACAATCTAACAGATGACTAAATTTACCCAGTAAATTCAGAGGGATTGTTATTGTAATTGCACCGCAATAAACAGTTTATGGTAATCCGACCAAGTGCAGGTAAATGATAGTAAACCTTATGCGATATAATGGGTGTTTATCTTACTGAACTACATTTTAAATACGTATTTCATTTTATTATAATGTTTTTTTGGTAAACATAATACTATATGAATAATCCATGGAAGCAGGGGTGCCTAAACACTTTTGAGCGGTAGTGTAAGTATTCATCTCGAAAATGTTAAAGTAACGCCGTTTATTCTTCTGAATCCTAAAGAGACAAACAATCAATTGTCTTCTTTCGAACGCTAAATAAATAAAACCTTGCATCGCCTTAGTGTAATTTTTCATTATGCATAACGAATACAATCTTTAAAACGTCGAGATTAAGAACTAAACGAAAAACGCTCCCCTCTGAGATCGTAAAAAGATGATGCTATAAAAACGTCGCTTGAAACTATTCAGCTGTCGATCTTTCGTCATTTCGACGTGGATAACTCTACTTTTAAGTTTTAACATTGCCTTGCCTTCCCGAACCACTAGAAGAACTTTAATCCTTAATCGGCGGGTTAGTTTCGGGAACTAGGAAAACTACGTTGTTGCAGCTCTTCCGTTCTCGGTTATCTTTTTCTGACTTTCGAACGGTCAGTAATCACGATTTAATGTTTCCAACTTCATTGGCGCGGAGGCGAGATATTCGTGTAAAAGCGACACTACTGACAGGGGACTGCGTGCGAATAAGACATTAATCCGCCCTCTTAAATTACTAAGTTATTACATTTAAACTTCCAAGAGTATACCACAATAAAAACGATCGTTTACGTCCGATTAAAGGTTTTCGAATCTCTGCCGGTAATGGATGGATACGGTGGTGTATAATTGACGCTAAAAACCGCACCTTCCGTCATGCGAACTCGGATATAAAGCAATTTTGTTTCGCGTATGTATTATTTACCGTGCTTACCAAAAATAGATTAATAATAACGTTCCATGATAATTTCTGTTAAACGGAGGCGAATTGCACGTTTTACCTTCGTCTAGAAGAGATCCAATCAGACAAGGAGCTTATTAACTTAATAGCAACGTAAATTCATGAATATTCAATTCGAAGGTGAAATAAACGACGTAAAATCGAATCCGTTGTTTTGATGGCCCAAAGGTGGTCTGTTTTTTACGCGCGATTATATTGCCGAGTCGGGTATTGGCGGTTTAATTAGAATTACCGAAAAATACCATCTGAACGTCGTTTAATTGGCGCAAATTTCATGCTGTAAAACGGGGCAATAATACTAAGCATTCATCTAAAGTCGTGAAAAGTTATTTTAGTGAAGACGTTACGGGATACCCCCTGATTTTATTGGCGATTTGCATGCTTCGAATATCAATCGTAGTTCGTTGTTGGATTTGGTTCAAGGCTGCTTCAAATCGTGCAGAATACGATTCTAAAACCAAAACTGGCACAAGCGGACTAATCTAGACGGTATCGGTTTCTAAAGATTTGAAGGCAGGTGAAAAGTGTTATGACTACTACCAAATCCACCTCTAACTTTAGGATACATACATATTAAGTATTATCACGAGGATGAAAGTACAAGGAATCATTGGCTGATGTAATATCGACATGGTTCTACCTTTGCGGTCCTCCTTGAATTATTTCATGCAGTTTACGACTATCAGTACAGATCGCACGGCATGCGAACCATTCGTACCGCCGAGACACGTCGGTGAATTACGAAACCTACGCGATATAAAGTTATTTAATTGATCGCACCCGGCCGGTACGACCGGAAATACGTCGTACATACGCCTCCGCACGTACCGTAGGCTAGCGTCCTAGCGCGGCGCAATGGGAGGAAAGCGGGGAACCACCTTTACCGTTCTGCCTGATACCATTAGCGGTATTGCAGCGGTGTAGGGATCGCGTTAAGGCGAAATTTACGTTTAAACGGAATGCGACTATTCAACGGTCTCGATCCTATTTAGGTCGCATATATATACATATAGGGCGGATAGAGACGTTGAAAATGATAGCTTCATTTCTATAATCCGCCGCACGTTGAACAAGAATTCTAGAAAGTTAGTTAGTTTTACAAACAAATACCACAAATTGTTGTTGAATATAGAAAATATGCCACTAGCGAAATAGATCCCTGTCCAATTTATTAGGGCCACTTGCTAAAATAGCGAATTTGTTAAAATATATAACGAAAAACGTATTGTATAACTAATATTTTCTAATGCCTTCTTTGGCTTCTATAATTGCTCTTATTCTTTTTGACATACTGTCTATGCAAGCGTTAATGGTATGTCTAATTGTGTCATTTTTCCACACATCCCCAATATTTTCTACTAATTGCTTTCTTGTAGTGTTTTTTCTTGAATGCGCGCGTGATTTTAGAACACTACACGTTCTCAATTCCATTGGGGTAGCGAGAATTTCCCGGCCGAGGTAATACTGACGGAGCGTACGTTTCCAAAAAACTTTGGTTGGATTTGGCCATGTGGCATGGTGCCCTATCGTGCATGAATTGTAAGGGCCTTGATTCAGATCTAAATAATTGATGTATGACCTCAAGACATCCTCCAATACACGCTTATATTGGTGTTGATTCATAGTGCCTTGGCAAAAGTACAGTGATCTAGGACCTTCGACTGATATAAAGGACCACACCATAACTGACGGACGTCGTCTAACAAATTAAGCTTTCTCGGTCATGACTTAGTTTTGACTAATCGCTGAATACGATCTTTAACGAAAAGACATTGACAAAAAAGATTTGCTTGATTTAGATATTCATTTAAGTGATTTCGTTTTACCTTTCGCCAATCTTCAATTATGTAATGTCGACGACGTTTTGCCTACTCATAACGGGCTCGTTTAATCATAGTTGTTAATTTGGGGGTTTTCAGCGGGCGTCTGCATTTTAATCCGTACGCGTGGACATTTCCACTCCTTGTTGAGACATTACATATCCTATTTCTTCGCCGGATAAACCACGGTTTTCAATTTCCTTCAATCCTTTTCTTGCCGCAAAGCGCTCTTCGGGTACTTCTAATGGGTATCTTTTCTTTCATTAAAACGGTGATTCGCTGCAGTGTTTGTCGGGATACTTTTGTGTTTCTTTGCAATTATGCGTAGAGAATAAATTCCTGTACCCAACAGTGCCTCAATACGGAGCTTTTCCCCATTTACTATGTCCATTCTTACCCATAACGAAAGAATATAAAGCGCATACAAGCAATAATTTAAAGCGCAACAACAAAATTCGCCCGATATAATAATAATGCGTTCGGGAACTTTTCTCGGTCGGTGTACACGCTGTGCGGGCGTTGCAGTGGGCGCCGCTGCTACAGAACGCGAAGCATTAAGCCCGGGCTTTAGCCGGTACACGCGACGATACTCCATGTACTAGAGCTTCTAGAACAAACTGATGTTCTGGGAATTGTTTGTTCGATAAATCAATTTCGCCGGTTCGTGTGCGAGTGTGTTTGCAAGGGCGTCGTGCGCTCGATGTGTAAGTGATTGACTGTTTATATCCCGCCGTTTGTATCCGCATCTCGTGCAATTCGGACGCTGCAGTAGATGTGCGCCGCGCCGCGATGCTAGCGATAATAAAAATATGCATATATCGATGCGATGGATGGGTTTCGCTTTATTTGATGGATAACGGGGGTTTAACGTCCAACGATTCACGTTTTGACGAGGTCGAATTATCGTTTAAATTAGATGTAAACCAATGGAGAGTCTTTTTTTTTGAGTATTTAAACCGTCGCACGTATTGAGAACAGAAAATGCTAGAATTACCAAAAAAAACATTCAATCTACAATTTTTTATGGTTGTATATTTGAAATGCGCTTGATACCCCGTTTTAGTACTAAGCAATATGTTAAACCTCATTCATTAATTTGAAAACGTGTTAAATGAGTTGGGAGAGAATTTAAAGTTTGGTGTTAGTTGGAATAACCACGTAATATTTAGTGCATTTGATTTAACCAAAGAGATAATATTAACTTCTACACTGAATAGGTTTTATTGATTGAGCAATTTTATTTTTGCCCAGATTTCTCAAAATTGATTAATCAGTTTTGTGTCTACGAGATCACAACTGGTGCATAAATCATTTGAAGAGGGAAGGACTCCACAACATGAACCAATCATATTTGTTTGCGTGGTGACGTCAAATATTCCTAGGAATATTCTAGAAAAAAAATGGCAAATGGCGTTTTTATACAAAAACCTTATAAGACGCGAGTGTAGACATTGTTTGTCGGGATACTTAAAAGCATATACAAGCAATAACTTAAAGCGCAACACTAACACGTAAACGCGGAAACAGATAAATATTCTGTCTGCAATAGTAACCGATCCAAATAATATTCTATCTATACGAATTACTGTTTTTCGATCTTGTTCGTATCCATCTTCTATACAGTACAGAATGATTAATGAGGGGGATAATAATACGCAACAGGTCATTAAGTGGCACTTTCTTAATTTCTTAGAAAGAAATTTAGGGAACTTATTTAGATAGGTATTTTAACCTTATTCATGAATTTTATACTTATAGTTGTAAATTACCTCGTTGGAAACACACAACAGCTTAAATTTATAAGGTGGCCCTAATAAAATGCACAGGGCCTGTACTTTCCTTATCTACATAATACCTACATTTACAATTAGAGTGGTTGGCTAGCTGAGTTGGTAGAATGGTCATGCTGTTATTGCATTATTTGATTGGCATCTTAAGAGTAGTAAATTTTAGCGTAAAACACTGGGTCCTTATAATTTAAACGCTTACTTTTTAGTAAGGATATAGGATTATAGACTCCCGAAGCGATTTCTAACATAACACATGGGCTGAAAAGTCCCGGGCCTAACAAAGAAAACACGGTTTTTTTTGGTTCAAAATTAGCTCTATTCATCAACGCAATCTCCATCAAGAACAACGCAATCATTCCAGCGCCGCTCTAACGTTTCAATACCACTTTTGTAGAACGATTTATCTTTTGCCTCAAAATAGGCCTCAGTTTCAGCGACAACCTCTTCATTCGTGCGAAAATTCTTACCGGCAGCATTTTTTTGAGGTCTGCGAACAGCCAGTGGTCGCTGGGAGCCAAATCTGGTGAATATGGTGGATGTGGGAGTAATTCGAAGTTCAATTCATGTAGTTTTGCCATTGTTTTGATTGACTTGTGACACGGTGCGTTGTCTTGATGAAACAAAATTTTTTTCTTTGCCTTCAAACGCTCCAATATCGCTATATAATATTCACTGTTGATGGTATTTCCTTTCTCAAGATAGTCGATGAATATTACATCACGCACATCCCAAAATACCGAGGCCATAACAGCCGATTGTTGTGCTTTCGGACGCTTTGGACGAGGTTCACCAGGTTGCTGTCCACTCAGATGACGATCGTTTTGATTCCGGAGTGAAGTGATGGATCCATTGTCACATATCGTCGCAAAAATTCCGGTTTGTTACGTTTAAACATGGCCAAACACTGCTCAGAATCATCAACACGTTCTTGTTTTTGGTCAACAGTGAGCAAACGCAGCACCCACTTTGAACAGAGCTTTCTCATAGTCAAATGCTCATGTCAGCAAACTCACGCAACTTCACTTTTCAATCATTCAAAACGATTTTGTGGATATTTTTGATGTTTTCTGGTGCTACCGCCTCATTTGGACGTCCACTGCGTTCTTCATCATCGGCGTCTCTACGACCACGTTTGAAGTCAGCAAACCAACGTTTTATTGTTGATTCTGATGGAGCGGAGTTCCCATAACACTTTTCAAGCCATTGCTTCGCTTGAACGGTATTTTTTTCCCATCAAGAGACAGTGTAAAATTAAAACACGAAATTGTTTTTGATCCATTGTTTTGAAAATAACAAAAGTAGCGTGACTCTTAGCACAATAACCCGCAAACTAATGAATAGAATATCATGAAATTTTAACAGCTGTCTTTTGAAGGTTAGTACTAACTGAGAGAAAGGTGACTGCAATAAAACTAGCGTCATCTATGTGTTAGGCCCGGGACTTTTCAGCCCATGTGTTAGTTGAATGCTCAACTTCAACAGAGTGAGTAGATTAAGTTTCGAATGCTAACGTGTTTGCGCATTGATCAAGCACAAATTGCTAGCGCTACCTCTCTTTGTTGTCAACGGCGTTATCTACCATATTCTTTTAGCGACATGTAAAATTGGAGCCGCGATCTATTATCCTATGCCCTTGATGCCAGTTTCCTTAGACGATTTCTTGTAAATTTGTTAGCATGTGTTGACATACGTACAATGTGAATTGATCATGCAAAATCGCCTTTGCGATTCCTCAAATTTCACTTTGGATTCCAAAAATGCTTCTATTCATCTCCCTTTCAATTTGAAACGTTTAAATCGATATTCGTTTTACGAAAAATCCCTTTTATCGTACAAGATTCCGGCAAAACTGTGAAAAGAAATGGAATATCTGTTGTGTTCTGACAGGAGTAGGTCAGAAGCAGATGTTATACAGCGGGATAGGGCGGCAATAAATAAGTTGCGGTTCTAAAGCGTCGCAGCTTCGATATTTTAAGTGCGGATTTCGCGGCCCCTGTTTCCCTTCCCTCCAAAGGTAATTTATTAGGTCTCGTTAAAGCGACAACAATGCGATTTTATAGGACGCGCGACGCTTCGCAAATAATATTATCGATATCGGAGAGAAGCGTATATTGATTGCCTCCTACTTCTTACGTCGTTTTAACGATTGTTAGCACACGAACGCTTACAAGAACCGGCGGCGTCTTTCGAGTTTAATGGGCGTTTAAAGAAAGCGCCGAGGTTCGGTATTGTTGCGATTTCTTTTTGAATCGCTTAATTATGGAAACATCTTAACGATTCCAGTTATTTTCGTCAAGAGCCCGTTACTTGTGGAGATTTTAAATTCCGCTACGTTAAATTCGACGTCTTTAAAATTTCTAACAAACATCCAAGGTCAGTTAAAATTCAGTACACTAATCCATTCTATGTTACGGAGGGATCCAAATAAATTGCATTTCATTTAATCATTAAAACAAAACATATTTTACGGGTACTCATTTGTGTACACATTCTACATCATACATCGCTTAATATCTATACAATATGTCCATGAAACAAAGTAAAAGATTATGAACAAAAAAAGATCTAATTCTATTAGACTTAAATCCAAAATATCTTACGAAAATTCCTTTGTAGACTCGAGAAAAGAATGATAAAGATATTTCAAATAAAAATTTCTATATTATCCATTATGATATTGTATTCATTAGTTTGTGAGTTATTGTGTTAAGAGTCACGCTACTTTTGTCATTTTCAAAAAACAATGGATCAAAAACAATTTCGTGTTTTAATTTTACACTGCTTCTTGATGGGAAAAAATACCGTTCAAGCGAAGCGATGGCTTGTGGGGACTCCGCTCGATCAGAAACAACAATAAAACGTTGGTTTGCTGACTTCAAACGTGGTCGTAGAGATACCGATGATGCAGAACGCAGTGGACGTCCAATTGAGGCGGTAACACCAGAAAACATCAAAAAAATCCACAAAATCGTTTTGAATGATCGAAAAGTGAAGTTGCGTGAGTTATCCGACATCGTAAAGATATCAAAAGAACGTATTGGCTTTATATTGTATGAGCATTTGACTATGAGAAAACTCTGTTCAAAGTGGGTGCCGCGTTTGCTCACTGTTGACCAAAAACAAGAACGTATTGATGATTCTGAGCAGTGTTTGGCCATGTTTAAACGTAACAAACCGGAATTTTTGCGTCGATATGTGACAATGGATGAAACATGGATCCATCACTTCGCTCCGGAATCAAAACGATCATCATCTGAGTGGACAGCTAGCTGGTGAATCTCGTCCAAAGCACCCGAAAGCACAACAATCGGCTGGAAAGGTTATGGCCTCGGTATTTTGGAATGTGCGTGGTGTAATATTCATCGACTATCTTGAGAAAGGAAATACCATCAACAGTGAATATTATATAGCGTTACTGGAGCGTTTGAAGGGCGAAACTGGAAAGAAACGACCGCATATGGCCAAGAAAAAAAATTTGTTTCATCAAGACAACGCACCGTGTCACAAGTCAATCAAAACAATGGCAAAACTACATGAATTGAACTTCGAATTGCTCCCACATCCACAGTATTCGCCAGATTTGGCTCCCGGTGACTACTGGCTATTCGCAGACCACAAAAAAAAATGCTCGCCGGTAAGAAATTTCGCACGAATGAAGAGGTTATCGCTGAAACTGAGGCCTATTTAGAGGCAAAAGATAAATCTTTCTACAAAAGTGGTATTGAAATGTTAGAGCGGCGCTGGAATGATTGCGTTGCTCTTGATGGAGATTACGTTGATGAATAAAGCTAATTTTTAACCAAAAAAATCGTGTTTTCTTTGTTAGGCTCGGACTTTTCATCCCATGTGTTACGATCACTATCACTGACTTGGCAGTATCTGCTTTCGTCTGAAAAAAGGACAGACCGCCAAAACTCTTCGGGCTTCGTTCGCATTTCGATTGCCCAAGCCATTCGGCGCCGTTTTTTGAAACGCCGCAAGGAGAGGCTTTTTCTTTGCCACCCTTTCATACATCCCCACACTGTGGAGATATCGCAGAACGGTGCGCTGACTTTTATCTGAAGTTGCCGCAAGCTCAGCTGTACTTTTTCGCGGTTCTCTTAACACTTCGCGCACAAGCACCCTTTTGCTTCTTTCAGAAGGTCCGGCACGACCTGGTCTCAGCTCCACTGTTGTTTTTTTCTTGCGTTTAAATTGTGTAATCACACGGTTAACTGTGGACAACGGAATATCTAAAAATTTGCTTATTTCACGTTGCGAAGCGCCGCGTTTACTCTGGCCAACGATGCGACCCCGGGTGAAGTCGCTAATATCACTCGAAGCGAGGCATAGTTGTAACGATACTAAACTATGTCGAAAAATAAAAAATATAATGCCACTGTAGTTTTACTGTAAGGAGGTCAGGGTACAGCATAGAGATCTACCCTCGTATATTACACACGAAAGCGAGAGAAAGAATACACATTTTTGTACGTTTCTGGCATTTTCCGCAAAACTTATAAACCGATATTCCGGTTAGAAATCAAGTGGAGTGACTAAAAATAGATTTTCAAATTTCTATCAATAATCTCCACCTTGCTGGTACTTACAGATTTGGAAAACTAGGTAACCGATAGATCCTCTTCCCTCTAGAAGGTTCCTCCAATTCAATTTTTTTCGTTTTCGAATACCATTTGTGCTAGTTTCAATTTAAAATTTGAATTTTACCCGCTCATACACGAAAGTCGGTAAGGTAGAATACGAATTGTACAGTCAGACATAGGAGTGGATAGCATGTAATAGTAGCCACCAGTAAGTGACAGTATGTAGCAGAACGTAGCGAAAGTAGATCTAAGATAGACACGTGTTCAGAAGTGAACTTGGAAACATTAAAAGTTATTTTATCCATTTCGTCCTTCGATCATATTCAGACGAAACACCAATCTACCCTATAGCAACACAATACATAATACGTTTTGAAAACTTTTTCGTACTCATTATTTGGCTTTGAAATTCCCTGCCCTTTTTTTGCGTTCAGCGTTTCTAATTCACAAATCACCAAATTCGACTTCGAACGTAACGTAGTTCCCGAGTCGCGTTTGTTATCCGTAAAGGATAACAAACAACAGCTCATTAATTTTCGCGCGCGCAAATCTTGCTGACGGAGGATCTCGACGGGCATTGTTTCCGCCGAAAACGAATGAAAGGCGACCGCTGAAACTATGCCGGGAGGTGAAAAGCGAAACAACGGCGAAACGAAACAATGACAAATCAGCGAGGATTCTACGCGCGTTCAGCCCGATCGCTCACGCATAGCACAGGAGTTACGATCGTCTCCTCTGATGCGGGACGACGAAGGCAAGTCGGAGCGTCCTACTCGCGCCTAAAGCTTGCCGTTAGGCAATTAGTATCTGAGCGAGAATGGACGTTCCGCAATTGATGTTTAAGCTTAACATATGACCGAATGGATAGGACGTAGTAAATAGACGGAAACCTCCAAACTTGTCGAACACGTTAAGTAGCGAAAATAAGATATAATTTTAAATACGTAAATATAATTAGCAGAAAAAGACATTTAATCTAATATGTCGCGATTCCAGCGTGATTAAAAAGTTTTGAAACCACGTCTAGAATCAAAAACTAGCAAAATCGAATAAGTATCAAGAAAAGATGCGAGTATCACCACAAGATTCTACGTACTACCAACTTAAGGAAGATCTAAAACTAGAAAGAAAAATATCCTCATCGAAAACAGGTACCAACACATTAACATTATATGGATTCCCGAAATTACATAAAGACAGAAATCGTAGGAGGCCTACTGATCAGCAGCTAGATCCGTCGAGCATTTCTTACTTAAATATTTGGCCAAGAATCTTCAGTTATTCGTAGAAAAAACGGAGACACATCGCGTATTCAGCTGATTTCATCGAAGAAATCAAAGTAGAGAATAAAGACAAATTTTAGGGACAAGTAGATGGAGCTACCATAGAACCGGATCACCTTTCTTATCAGTATTTGCGTTTTCATGGAAGCATTCGTGGGTATCGCGATAAGTGAGGTGAAACCAAAATACTCGTATCGAAACGTAGACGATACTTCTGTCATATGGACGCGTGGAAAAGAGAACCGAACACTGGGAAATATACCAAAAATCGACCAACACGGGCCACTACGTTAACACATATTCCCACCATTAGCAGAAAGAGGAGTATCCCTAAATACATTGATGCCCAGAGCTAAGACGATATCAAAATGAGAACATCTTGAAGTTGAACATCAACGTTCTATCAACATCAAAGGCTTTAATCGCAATAACCTAACATATAGTCAGCAACGAGGCCTCTTCCTCATTCCGAAGAAATACTTATTCTAACGTTCAGTAACTTAGCTATGTTTCCGGAGGATGACTCAGATACATCGTTTGAAGAGATGCACTTCTAGAAAGGTGAAGGTGATAGAGATTTTGAAGGACCATCAACGCCTCAGTGAACAAGAGATCTTGTGAGAGATCTGAACCTCTCAAAGAAACCGTCCAAATTGCTTGCTTCCAGATTAAAGGGAAAGAACTTACTGTGCAACGTTGTTCTCTTTTCAAAACATATTTTACAAGAATATGGTAAATACGTCAGAGTTTCCCGTAATTTTTTTTTCACACAACGCTGTCGTGACGTTTTCCAAGGGATATTTTTTTCCGTGAGGCTTTCAGAATGCTTCAAAATATCCACCTCCTCCATAAACATTAATTATACGCTCATCTATAGAGGAATACTATTTCAGTTCTATATATCCACTCGAGCCGCAATTCGCAGCATATAACTGGGGTATCTCTTCTGTGCATGCACGCAGGTACAAATTACCGAAGCGGCCCCGGCCTGCACATACTGAATGGTATCAAAAGACCCGTATAATTATTTTAATAATTCACCGGTAATTCCGTATAAACGGGCTCTGAAGTGTGTACGTTTCACTAACGCGCGTTATATTTAACAGAAACGTAAGGGAGACGAGAAGGATAGCGTATAACATCGGACGGAAAACTCAACAGCCCGCCTCTTTCATTGATGCGCGAGAATTTCTGAAAGGAATCTCGGCAGCACACTTATTACACGTTCGTATCGTCGCTGCCTCTGTTGCACGGCTACTACCGCTTATGTACGTATGTATGTATCTATGTGCATGTCTTCATATTTATGTTTGATGAAGTCGCTTTCTTCTGCAGCCTGCGTCTCAATTAGGAGCGAGCAACGAATCGTGCCACGTTGGTCGTTAGATAAAATGAAAGGGATGCGAAAAGCTTCTGCTTGCTCTACATTTAGCAGGTATATTCCTTTGGTCAGTGTATGCACGGATCTAACACGCGATACGACGTTAGGAACTCGAGTTTGAGAAGTGGAATTTATTATAAGAAGTGAAATTATTCAAACACGAAAACAGCAAGTTCTTCTCTTTTAAAGCTCCAATTATCTCATACGTCATTCGTTTAACTTGCACAGCAGCGAGGCTCATTTTAACGTACCTTAAAACGAGTTATTTTACGTGTATTTTTCTAAAAGTAAATAAAAATCGTTTTCTTATGTACTTATGTTTGAAACTTTGCGGTAAATATAAACGAACACTAGAATACTTATGTAATAGAATGACTTTGGACGGTTTATTACTGAAAAACCAAGCAGGAAAAGGAAGAGAGAGTTATGGAATCTAAATTATATTTTCTTTGTTGCGCGGTTACATTACCAGAAGAAGCTAGCTGAAATAACCGCTGCTTTTGAGTTAAACACAATTAAGACATAGCTTCGCAACGTACATGCTGAGGCAGTACTTTATATTGCTACCAATGAAAACATACATATACACATGCTAATGTACATTACATGTATAAGAGAGCTCGAATAATTGCAATTATTGCAAATATATATATCTTACGTACATCGTAACTGTACATTGGCAAGAGTGGAAACCGTGTACACATTTTATTTTTTAATTACATTTTTTGCGCATGCGCATTGAGTTCCACTGTACAACCTTTCATCTAGTAAATAAGCGAACATACTCTACAAGTAAGTATTGGTCAAGTAATTCAGAAATTTATGAGCAGGCTACAGCGGCGTTGTTCTTCAAACCAGGAGAACGTAACAGCATTATTATGCTGGATATTGTTTTCTAGACATTTTTGATGTGTCTTGTTTTTATTATAAATATTATTTTTTTTAGTTAAGGAAATATTCTAACACTGGAGCAAACTTTCTTTGAACTAAGAAAACAGTTTTTTTATGATCATGTTTTGAGTTTCAGAATAATTTAAAACTCAAAATAATTTTTTCCAAAAGCAGTTTCAAATCAAAATTTTGATTAATTATTATTTTGTTAAAAGCGTTGTATGCTAGAGTTACATTCATTGTTAATTACACAATGGAATCCTACGCGCACATTTATTTTACCATCAAACAACATATTTTCATCGGATTACGGGTTTAAGCTTAATCCGACCGATGCGTTGACGATAAATAAAAAAGTCGAGAACGAACAATTTGTTGCGACCACCCTCGCCGTGTATCGAAAGAGTCGGAATTTTTACGAGAGTGAACGTAACGACCGTAACCTGGGGGCGTCAGCTACACGTGTTTGTGTTGGTCACCATATTTCTGTTAAACGTGATACCGAACGATTTCAACTTTACGACTTTGTAACAAGTACAAATGTATGCCTATGTTGTTATTATTATGCCCGTAAATCGATCGAATTAACAAGCTAACCATTTTCGTTTCGTAGTATTCCGAACAGAAATGGTTCTCCATAGAGAAGGCCATAATAACACATGGGTTGAAAGTCCCGGGCCTAACACATAGATGACGCTAGTTTTATTGTAGTCACCTTTCTCTCAGTTAGTACTAATCTTCAAAAGACAGCTGTTAAAATTTCATGATATTCTATTCATTAGTTTGTGAGTTATTGTGCTAAGAGTCACGCTACTTTTGTTATTTTCAAAAAACACTGGATCAAAAACAATTTCGTGTTTCAATTTTGCACTGCTTCTTGATGGGAAAAAATACCGTTCAAACGAAGCAGTGGCTTGAAAAGTATTATGGGGACTCCGCTCCATCAGAAACAACAATAAAACGTTGGTTTGCTGACTTCAAACGTGGTCGTAGAGACACCGATGATGCAGAACGCAGTGGACGTCCAAATGAGGTGGTAACACCAGAAAACATCAAAGAAATCCACAGAATCGTTTTGAATGATCGAAAAGTGAAGTTGCGTGAGTTAGCTGACATCGTAAAGATATCGAAAGAACGTATTGGCTTTATATTGCATGAGCATTTGACCATGAGAAAGCTCTGTTCAAAGTAGGTGCCGCGTTGCTCACTGTTGACCAAAAACAAGAACGTGTCGATGATTCTGAGCAGTATTTGGCCATGTTTAAACGTAACAAGCCGGGATTTTTCGCGTCGATATGTGAAAATGGATGAAACATGGATCCATCACTTCACTCCGGAATCAAAACGATTGTCATCTGAGCGGACAGCAACCTGGTGAACCTCGTCCAAAGCACCCGAAAGCACAACAATCGGCTGGAAAGGTTATGGCCTCGGTATTTTGGGATGTGCGTGGTGCAATATTCATCGACTATCTTGAGAAAGGAAATACCATCAGCAGTGAATATTATATAGCGTTATTGGAGCGTTTGAAGGCCGAAATTCCAAAGAAACGACCGCATATGGCAAAGAAAAAAAATTTGTTTCATCAAGACAACGCGCCGTGTCACAAGTTAAGCAAAACAATGGCAAAACTACATGAATTGAACTTCGAATTGCTCCCACATCCACCGTATTCGCCAGATTTGGCTCCCAGCGACTACTGGCTGTTCGCAGACCTCAAAAAAATGCTCGCCGGTAAGAAATTTCGCACGAATGAAGAGATTATCGCTGAAACTGAGGCCTATTTTGAGGCAAAAGATAAATCATTCTACAAAAGTGGTATTTAAATGTTAGAGCGGCCCTGGAATGATTGCGTTGCTCTTGATGGAGATTACGTTGATGAATAAAGCTAATTTTGAACCAAAAAAACCGTGTTTTCTTTGTTAGGGCCGGGACTTTTCAGCCCATGTGTTATACCGTATTGTCAAGGCAAATCGTGATTTCGAACCACCTCCACATATCCAGTTAGGAATAGTCAGACGACGAATAAGGATACGTAGCGCTAATTCGATTCGAGTTTACAAACTTACGGCAAAGTTTTATCGCATTTCCCTTGCTCCGCAGTCGACTAGAGGATTCCACGTGCTCAACATGTTTTCGATACCTACTATTTCGCCCACTGGATGTGCCGCGCTGGTGTCGGAAACGTGTCCCCTTGTATACCAACGGTAAACTACGTATACGTATGTATTATCACGTAAACATCTCCAGTTGTTTACGTCTCTGACATTATTGAAAGAGGCAAAGCGACGAAGTTGATTAAGTGTATTCATGATATATGTTATTACATTCATTATGTTGTTTTTGTCCTTCAAGTAAAGGACGTCGTGGATAAATAATACGTGGTAATTTCTTTCTTGTTGATATCTCTTTCGATTTGTAAAACATTATATGGGGCCATTGTTTGAGAGTGTCTAATTTTGAATACTGAAGACACGATTTTGAAATTGCAACGGGGACCACAGTTTGGTAGTCTATTACATCAAAGAATAAATTTGCGGTATTTTTTTTCTTTACTCAGTCTGCACAATGTTATGCTATAAATCTAATACATAGTTATGTACGAAGGTTAACCAAATACGAATTCAATTTATTTCATTCAACTTTTATCAATACAAGATCTTCCAGGTCTAAAACCAACCTGTTCTTCTGAGCCTTTTACTTGTTCCTATTTTGGATTTTACTATTCGTCCATACACTCTGCACATAGAAGACACACTAATTGCCCTATACTTTTCGCATTTCCTCATCAATAAATTTTTGCAACTGAGTTCTGATATACACATGAGTCTGCTTCTAGTTCGTGAATAATTCGCATATTGTATCGTTTGCATCATGTAATTGGAATAATTATGAAGCCCATTTTGTAATTCCTAATACTTAGCATTAAATAAATTTTGGTACTGACTGTTTGCGAATTAATATGAATTATAAGCTGCCGCATGACCGGACGTCAATATGTATGGCTATTATACAGGGTGGCTCAGGGGAACGGGGAAGTTTGAACGTTACAGTTGTCAGCACTGTAGAGCCGGCAATTGTTCGTAACGTCGCACAACTGTTGTGAACGCATTGCCATTTAGTAATCATGGATCGTTGGACTGGTGCGGAACGTGCAGTAGCTGCGAGAGCGTTTTATAAAAATGGTGATAGTGCGACTGCCGCGCAGAGAATATTTCGATAGCATTACCAGCTTGGACGTCATGGACGTGTCCCATCTGCGCATGCGATTACAACGTGGGTGCGTAATTTTGAAGGAACAGGATCTGTCGTGAAAAAGAAAGCTCCAGGTGGCATTCGAACGGTACGTACCTCAGAGAACATTGAGGCTGCTACAGCTGTAATTGAGAGAAGTCCTCGCCGCTCCGTTCGACAGCATGCATCTACGCTAGGGATTAAGCGACGAAGCTTACAAAGAATACTGCACGAATTACATTTCCATCCCTATAAGTTGCAGATTGTGCAACAATTACATGAACGAGACCCAGCGTCACGTATGGAGTTTAGTAGGCAGATATGGGCTAAAATTAACGAGGACGCGAATTTCGTTGGTAACATATGGATATCAGACGAATCCCATTTCCACTTGAACGGTTTCGTAAACAAACAGAATTTTCGTTATTGGGCCCAGGACAATCCTTGTGAGTTACACGAGCGACCACTACATAGCGATAAGGTCACAATATGGTGTGCTGTATCATGTCATGGTGATATCGGCCCTTATTTTTTTGCACGTGAGGATGGTAGTGCAGCAACAGTAACATCCGCTCGATATGTTGACGAGACTGTATGAGCTTAATCTTAACATGGAAAACATGTGGTTTCAGCAGGACGGAGCCACGTCACACACTGCTAGACATTCGATGGCAGCAATTTGTCAATTGTTTGGAAGACGCATTATTTCACGTAACGGTGACATTGAATGGCCTGCGAGATCCCCTGATCTTAGTGTGTACGACTTCTTCCTGCGGGGGTATCTTAAAGGCAAGGTGTACCGTACACGACCTGCAACAATCCATGAACTGAAGGAGAACATTCAACAAGAAATCACAGCCATTCCCCAAGATTCGCTACACCGCGCATTCCAGACTTTTCATAACAGGCTGTTAGAGTGTGAACGCCGAATGGGACGACATCTTTCCGATGTCATCTTTAAAAAGTAGAGACACTTTTGGATATTTTGATTGTAAAAACATAAATGGCATGCACTAGTTTTATGAATTTATTCGTGGAAAATTTCCCGTTCCCCTGTATTTTGGCAAAAAAAATCGCATGGTTTTCAGATCACCAGAACACCTTTAAGACAAGATTTAATCTAAAAGTGGTGCCAGTGTCTTGAGATTAATTAAATATCATATCGGTAACATAACATACTGTTCCATATCATACTCAGGCAAAAACTAAGTTTATAACGTCTCTTCGACGTAAAATTAATAAAATAGTTACAAACTTGCGAAACAAACAGGCAAGGGCATACTAAAGTTTCTCCAATATCCTATGAAATTTAACGTTACACGTCTTCATATAACAGCGACGGACGAGGAGCGGGAACAAGAGACAGGCTCAGTTAAAAATTGTTATATGAGAGTTTTTATATTGTAACGTCGCTCCGAAAGTTCCACGTTTAACCTGAGACGGGCGACGCAAAAACGTTTAGCTATAGTAGAAGCATGTAGGTGCCTCTAGAGATTCTATAGCGCACTGGGATTAACGTAAAAAAAGCCAACTTTTTTATTCCTATTAAGGACGTTTCGGAATATTTTCCGTTGACGAAGAAAAGAACACGCCACGGAATATCCTATTTCCCAATTAGGGAGATAATGGGCGATCCTTTCCCGGCGATATCGCGTCGAAATGTTCGGGAATTTACGACATCTTCATGTTAAACGAATTATGCATGTTTAATGCATCGAGACGTTCCTAGTTCGTACGTAGTTCACGACTAGTACCGTCGCCGCCATTAAAGATTCAAAATCGTCGCTCCGAAATGGAATAATTAACTTCGTTGCAAATTCGACGTGCGAATTGCACAGATTGCTACCCTACGTGCAACGATGAATAATCTCGAATATTAGAATCCAGGAAAAAAGGTGCGTGATACGGTACACGGTAGTCGATGTTGTTCTATACTTATAGAGGGTATACAGTAGATAGAAAAACTTCCCTCTAGAAGGATTCTTTTGCGACCCGGACTTGGCTTTCTACCTTGGTTATTTGTATTTTTTGCCAGGATACAACGTTCTTAACGAACCGTTGGTTGACAAAAACAAAATCATCTTTTCACCACTGCATACCAAGCTGAGACTTATGAAGTAATATGTTAAGGCTTTACCACGATATGGGCCGTGTTCTAAGTATTTGAAACAAATCTTTCCAATGCTTAGCGTAGAAAAAACTGAGAGCTGGAATCTTTGATGATCCTCAGATAAGGCAACTTTTAAATAAGACGCGGTTCACAGAATCAACGAAAACGTGAGTGTAATTCCTGGTGCCTTTTATTGAAGTCATTAAAAATTTTCTTGGAAACAATAAAGTAGCAAATTACATCGAATTAGTAAACAGATGCTTCCTAACCTTCATACGCTCGGATGTAACATGAGCATCAAGATTCATTTCCTTCACAGCCACTTACATCGTTTTCCAGAAAACTTAGGTACTTTTAGTGAGGAACAGCGGTCAATATTTCACAAGGACGCCAACATCATAGAGGAAATGTACCAAGGAAGATGGAACACCCATATTATAGTCGATTATTGCTGGAATGTTCACCGGGACTGTTCCGGTAAACCTTACGCAAGGAAATGTTATAAAAAGAAATTTTTAACTGATGGTTGAAAGTTGTATATGCATATTTTCCTGTTAAATAAATACTTCCTGCCCTCTTTTTTTTATTTCAGCAAAAAGTGACGTACACTACCGCTCAAAAGTGTTTAGGCACTCTCACTGACAGCAAAAATGTTAATAATGTTTATTTTTTATGTACAGATACACGTACATGGATAAAAATATATTAAATAAATGTGAAAATTAAAACGTTAAATTTTGCTTTCATCTATGTGACCTCCTCTTGATTTAATAATTGCAGCACATAATCGAGGCATTCTCGCAATAAGTTTTGCCAGAGTTTCTTGTGTTATTGAGGTCCAACTCGATTGCAATTTGTTCCACACGTCAGTAGCTGATGTCGGAGCCGATTTCCGTACTTCCCGATCTAGTTCTTCCCCGTAGTAACTCGATTGGATTCAAGTCGGTGCTCTGGGGAGGCCATTCTATAATTTTGAGAGTTCCTCCCTCTTCTAAATGGCGTAAATAGTCTTTACATAATTTAGAGGAATGTTTTGGGTCATTATCTTGCTGGAAGATAAAATTTTGACCCAAAAGTCGAATTCCGGAAGGTATTGCGTGGTTCTCCAAAATTTCGCGGTAGCCTTCTTTTTTAATATACCGTCAATTTTCACAATGTCCCCTACACTAGTGCCAGCAAAACAGACCCAAATGATGATAGAACCTCCACCATGCTTCACGGTAGCAGCAATACACTCTTCTCTGGCACGTTCACCCACAGATCTCCTTACGAATATACGTCTTCGGGTTCCGAACAGCTCAAATTTGGACTCATCCGTCCATAGGACGTTGTTCCACTCTTCTATGGTCCAGTGTTAGTGTTCACGAGCCCATTTAAGTCGCTTTTGCTTGTTTTGTTTGCGTAGTAATGGCTTTTTCATCGCAATACGACGTTTGACTGTAGAAACACTGACTAGTTTTTGGCGACCAACATTTAATTCTGCGGTGATTTCCGGGGCTGTTTTGCGTCTATTTAATTGCTGGTAACCACTATTCTGCGATCATCTGCAGATGTCGCATTTGGCCTTCCACTCCGTCTTTTATTAAGAATAGTGCCAGTTTCCCGATATTTTTTTACGTTATAGTCAACCGTAGCGTGGTGTATTTTCCTTTTTCTTGGCAACTTGTCGATTACTTATGCCACTTTTATGGTAAACTATTATAAGCGCACGTGTTTCCGTACTAATTTCTCTTCGCGGAGGCATTTTAAAAAATCGTCACACGATATTTCGCTCACGACGTGAATAGAGTAACCATTACCACACTGCAACTGACCATAGGTTATAGATTTCACTATAATCTTCTAGGAAGGTAATTTAAACATTATTACCTACAATCTAACAGATGACTAAATTTAGCCAGTAAATTCAGAGGGATTGTTATTGTAATTGCACCACAGGGGTGCCTAAACACTTTTGAGCGGTAGTGTACATAGCAAAACATTATACCTAATTTTGGCGAATTTTTCCTAAATAGGGCAGAAAGAGTAAATTCCAAAAAACTAGATCTGATAGAATAAATCTGACGGCATTTTTGGATTAGGCACCCCAAAATTGCTTGATTACACTTAAAAAAAAACTAGGCACCAAAATGTGAGTTGACCAGTGTTATTCTCTGTTTTGAAGTAACTTATCACCTTTACACATTTTGTTTACCGATCAAATGGATCAACACGTTTTTAGAATTCCAAATTTTCCGTCAGTTTTCATATTCCACGCACTCGGGGAAGATCGGGAAAGCCACAACCTCTAAATCGTTCATTCAACCACGTCCAAGCCAAGTGAACGCCGAAAGTCATTGCACGATCGTAAAAACCGGAGGAAGAAAGGATTATGTGTATTTCGAATTCATATTTACCGATCGTCTGAAACCTGATGTGCGTCATTGCGGTACGTTTTCTATCGCGACGCATACTAGCGAACACACGAAGAAGGAGAAAGAAAGTAGCTAAACGTATAACCTACCAAAGTCATCCGTTGAGTATTTTTCGATCCCGAGAGGATTGCCGTCGAGTTGGAGGGATGATACTGAAAGCGGTCGTTCCCGATCGATCCGTACAGGCGAACGGAAATAGCGAAGATTTCGAAACGACGGGCGAATTTAAAGGGGAAAGGGAAGACCCTTTCGCGCTGTTGAATGCGTGTTATTCTTGATAATGGCCGTTTTGTCAAAAATAGAACTTTTCAGGGATAATCTCGAAGGCGATACTCGGGCATCGCCATGGTCTCGGGGCGGAGCGCGCTGTCGTTCGAGATTTGCTGATCCTGGAAAGTCGCGAACGAAATTGATTTGAATTATCGCATTTTGGAGAAATGTTTTTAAATTTATTTTGCAGTCAACTGTGTTTATTAACGATCAATTACACTGCACATTTCTTTCTAATTCTAATCCTCCATCTTTGAAATATCCAGTTAAGTTAAAAGCTAAATGCTTAACGTAGATACACATACATAGATATACTACTTATCATTGGTCATATATAATGGAAAGGTTTACAAACAAATAAGCTTTTCTCTTGTATGGACTTTACGACGGAATGGACACCTAATATGTGATGTCGAATGCGTAAACTGAATTGATGAAGCTACATATGTATGTACTACTGTGCAAAAGAATGAGACACACAGGTACAGTCCCTGTCCATTTCATTAGGACCATCCCATAAATTTTAACACTATTTTGTTTATTGGTTAAGTATTTTATTGGTTTAGTTATTTATTGGTTTAGTTATTTATTGGTTTTATTGATTGAATAATAGTTCTGTTTGCTATGATTTGTCATACAATTGATTAATCAGCGTTTTGTACATACAAAATCACAACTGGTGTATAAAATAAACATTGAAAACCATTTGGAGGGAGAAGGAGTCTATAGTATGAACTAATCATATTTGCTTGCAAGCTGACGTCAAGCATTCATGCGAATACTCCGGTAAAAAATTTATTAAAATTCTAAGTTCGTTATATAAAATTGCTTTTGTTGAACATAACAGATTTGTAAACAGTGCCATCTGCAAGATCACAGTAATTAAGTTAGCAGTAAGTATAACATATACAGGGTAGCTGTGAGAGCGTTTTATAAAAATGGTGATAGTGCGACTGCCGCGCAGAGAATATTTCGACAGCATTACCAGCTTGGACGTCATGGACGTGTCCCATCTGCGCATGCGATTACAACGTCGGTGCGTAATTTTCAAGAAACAGGATCTGTCTTGAAAAAGAAAGCTCCAGATGGCGTTCGAACGGTACGTACCCCAGAGAACATTGAGGCTGTTAGAGCTGCAATCGAGAGAAGTCCTCGCCGCTCCGTTCGACAGCATGCATCCCTATAAGATGCAGATTGTGCAACAATTACATGAACGAGACCCAGCGTCACGTATGGAGTTTAGTAGGCAGACATTGGCTAAAATTAACGAGGACGCGAATTTCGTTGGTAACATATGGATATCAGACGAAGCCCATTTGCACCTTGACGGTTTCGTAAACAAACAGAATTTTCGTTATTGGGCCCAGGACAATCCTTGTGAGTTACACCAGCGACCACTACATAGCGACAAGGTCACAATATGGTGTGCTGTATCATGTCATGGTGTTATCGGCCCTTATTTTTTTGCACGTGAGGATGGTAGTGCAGCGACAGTAACATCCGCTCGATATGTTGAAACGCTTCAAACATTCTTTACACCGAGGCTGCACGAGCTTAATCTTAACATGGAAAACATGTGGTTTCAGCAGGACGGAGCCACGTCACACACTGCTCGACATTCGATAGTAGCAGTTCGTCAATTGTTTGGAAGACGCATTATTTCACGTAACTGTGACATTGAATGGCCTGCGAGATTCCCTGATCTATCTTTCATAATTATTGTTTTCTATGCGAATTTGTTATATGAACAACTTAAATAAGTAACATTTGCTACCAACCCTGAAGAACAATCCCGGGGTTCGAAGACTGTTAGTCAAACGCGCAAGACACTGAACCACCTGCTGGAAAGACGGATAATTGATGGAATCTTTGACAAAGTAAAAAGGAACTCCAAAAATTATTCTTAAATCATTGGGTGATTCGAAAAAGGCTTATTTAAGCAGTAAACTACAGTATCTGTCCATTTTATTAGGATCACCTTATAAATTTAAGCTTTTGTGTGTTTCCAACGCGATAATATGTATTTGCAAATGCAAGCATAAAATTCATGAATAGGATTTACAATACCGATCTAAATACGTTCTCTAAATATTTTTCTATGACCTGGTGCCCATTATGACGCCCTCATGGTTCATTCTGCTTATCAAGTCATGTGGTGCACAACATACTGACTAAAGAATTCGATATGAAAAAGATAGGTGCAAGATGGGTGCCCCGAATGTTAACTATTGACCAAAAACAGAAATCGGGTGTTGATTTGTAAACGTCTTATGAAAAGGTATCAAGCAAACAAAGAGAACTTTTTGTGGCCATAGATGTGCCAAACATCACGGTTCTCCTCCTCCACGCAAATTTAAGGCCGAGCCGTCTGCTATAATGTTGTTTTCTGCTATCGCATTGTGCAATATTTTTCTAAATACCGACATTGTATCTATTTTTTTTTGTCCACCACTGTATACCGAATAAAGATTTAGCATATTTAGAAGCAACTTTAGAGTTTTAAGTACGGGAACGTCTTCTTTTTTTTATTCAGAAAATTGCAATGGTGCTTTTAATGCGACCAAACTTGGTGAATTCGCATCATCGGCAATAGTAGTAATAATTACTCCAGTTTCTTCCCCAATTCATCCTCGACATTAATCTATATCTACTGCACTCTTTAGGTAAATTCATTTATCTTAATTTCGACTTTAAATTCGGCAAAAGGAAAAATCAATCATCCGTGTTCGAAGGAGAAGGTGCGGGAGAAACAACGGAAGGACGTGGAAGCGAAGCAGAAACCCTTTTCAATCGCATCTCCCGCTTATACTTTTCGCTGTGGACTTTAAGCTTCGATCTTCGCCAGTTCCCGAAAGGTAATATAAGAAAGGAGAAGATGCGGAACGATAGCTTTTTTAAGAGGTCGTTGGGCCGTCGAAGCGAAGACAAAAGACGATCGAAATAAGTACTTATCGCGGCCTATCCCGAATCTCTACCGTAGCATTAACGACCCTTACTTTTCCGAATTTCTCTACCTGACCTATACCGACCAGAATTGCCTAGGTCTCTTTTTCCCCGAGAAATGCTTAAAATGAACCACGAAGTGAAGAATTGCGGGAAAGAAAATTGGATTTGTAGATACGGACGCGAAATTTTCTTTATTTATTATGTGAAAGCGCCATATAAATTATTAAAAAATACCGAGTGTTTGCGATAATTTAATTCCTGATCGACACGACGTTGATGTCGGTGTTCTATTTTTAGCGTTAAAACTAATTTGCCGCTTTATGGCGGCGCCGCTGTTGGAGGACGAGGTTTGCCGTCGTTTAAAATTCGACTAATTGAAGTTAATTTAACGTTTGATGAGGTATCCGTGTGATCAGTCAATTTGAACCGTTGTAACCCGTCGATATAAAAAGCTCTCCGGTAATATCGAATTTATATAGATTTTTTTTCTATTACGCGTATATGAGGCGTGTAAAATCCAATCGGATTCAGTTTAAGCTATATAGAAAATACATTATTGTGGTCTGGTCAACATGAAAGAAACCGGCAGTTTTTGTAGAAAGATAAAAATATATTTCTTCCTCTTTTTTCGGTGTTATTGTGTACCATTAGTGGGTTATGTAAATGTAAATATTTCAATAAATAATATATTTAAAATATTAGATATAACAGTGTTTAGCAGTAATATTTTTCGAAAGTCAAACTTTGATAACTGTTATAGAATAGTCAATTTATTGAAAACTTTTCTTATGTTGACTTTCCTATGACAGTTGTCAAAGTTTGACTTTCGAAAAACATTACTGCTAAACAGTGAAAATCATATGCTACCTGAAAATTTAACTTAAGGCATGGTATATATGTACAGTGAAATTCCCCTTCGCGGACACCCCTCTTACACGGACACCTCCCTTAAACGGACAGTTTCTCATAGTCCCGATCGGCTCTCATATAATTTCCATTGTATTAACTCTTTCTTGGACGGACATTTTCTTGAACGGACGCGGACACGAGAAAATGTTCTCTTAACCGGACAAAAAATAAAATAAAAAGAAACGCCTTATCTTATTTTTATATCGAGAGTATTGCTATTGAAAGATCTAGATTGGAAAATGGCTAAAGAAAAAAGAAACATTTTGTTATTTTTAGACAATGCGGGATCTCATCCGAAAGACGTTCACTTAAATAATATAAAAATATTATTTTTACCCCCTAATTGCTTGTCAACCAATTGACCAGGGGATTATAAAGAATCTTAAAACTTATTACCGAAGTCTAGTACTCAAACATCTGCTAGTAAACATTGAAACTGCTGGTACAGCTTTTGAGTTAGTAAAGAAAATTGCACCACTGGATGCAGTTTATTTGGTGAAAACCGCTAGGGACCAAATAACCAAAGAGACAGTTCAAAATTGCTTCCGCAAAGCAGGATTTAATCATGTAAATATGCAAAGTGAAGACCAGTTAACTGAGGCTGATACATCTGACCTAGAAGATGATTTGCCTCTTAGTGTACTTTCAGATATCCTCAAAAATAAGAATTTATTGAAATTGATGGATAATGAAAACCTTAATGATTTTTTGAACGTAGATGAAGATTTGTATGTTGAAGATCCAGATTCAGAACAAGAAATTGCAAATCCAGTTGAAATACAAGAACTTCCGGAAGATTCTGGTGTCGATGAGGTTCCAGTGCCAACAGAAGCTATCCCAAATTATGTTAAAGCTATTACCCTGACCAAGCAGCTCAAAAGCTTTGTCGAAAATCACGGAGGTACAGAGTCTTTGGAGCTTCTTTCTAAATTAGAAATACGATTTCAAGACGGCATTTTAAAGAAAAAGAGAAGACAAACAACAATATAGGAATTTTTGCGTCCTTAAAGTGACTATTCATTTCATTGTTTTGTATTACATACTACATCTATGTATCTATGTACATATATTATACTTTGTATGTATATATCTAAAGGAAATAAACTTTTTTTTCTTAAGTTTAAAGTTTCTTATTTATTTTAAAAACATTTATATACATATACGATTTAAATGTCTCAGTTTTTTTAATATATTCATTTTTCGTTAAAACACGATTTTTGTTGTATCTACTACATATTTAATTTATGCGGACACCCCTCCTGAACGGATATCTTCAGTTGGTCCCGTTGGTGTCCGTTCAACGGAGATTTCACTGTATATATACTGTGATATAAAGTTTCTAGATAGAAGTTGGCATTGAAATAGAAAACACATTTATTTAGTGAACAAGAGCTGTAGGCTCAAACCCTACCGGAACCGTAACATTTTTAATTTCGCAAACTAATCATGTGTGCATATAGCATTAGGATAGTGAAGAATTATACGGTTAATCAGGAAAAACGGTAGATAAATGGGGATAACATTAATCTACATAAATCATTTAATCACATTAAAAAATAATAGACAAAATTCTACCTTTACTTGGCTTCAAAAAAGAACAACAAAACGTAAACAAGCGCTAACTAAACAAAAGTTTAAAAAGAGTGTAACGACAAATTTGTAGTAAAATTTAATTAAAAAATTAATTACAATACGTTCTCCAGTTAATCCTTGTAGAATTTTCGAAACCTAAGATCCATACACATTTTTACCGATGTTGGTTATATCAACTACTAGTACATTTAAAAAAAAAACAACAAATAAAGAAGTGCAATCAGTCAAGTTATTTCTCCGTATCGAAACCCTATCTCTCCTTCAAATAAGACGGAAACATACACTAACAATAAACAAAACAATACAAAATGAGAAATTTCGGCATCACATCGAAATCAAACGAAACAAAGTTACGGAACAGATTACACGTTTTCCCCATTCGGAGATGAATGAATGACTAACGACCGCATTCCTTCTTATTACGTAAATCCGGGAAAACACTGCGGTATGCATAAATATCAGACGTTCGACAATTAGCGTATTTCGAGGAACAAGCAAATCTCGTCTCGTTCCGACACCGTAGATGGCGGTGGGAGATCGACGTTACTAGAGCCATCGCGAAGAAATGAACGTATGTACATACAGTACCGCTCAAAAGTGTTTAGGCACTCTCACTCACAGCAAAGATGTATAAAAACTTAGCAAAAATGTTAATAATATTTATTTTTTTAATGTACAGATACACGTACATGAATAAAAATATATTAAATAAATGTGAAAATTAAAACGTTTAATTTAAATTTTGCTTTCATCTATCTAATTGCAGCACACAATCGAGGCATTCTCGCAATAAGTTTTGCCAGAGTTTCTTGTGTTATTGAGGTCCAACTCGATTGCAATTTGTTCCACACGTCAGTAGCTGATGTCGAAGCCGATTTCCGTACTTCCCGGTCTAGTTCTTCCCCGTAGTAACTCGATTGGATTCAAGCCGGGGCTCTGGGGGAGGCCATTCCATAATTTTGAGAGTTCCTTCCTCTTCTAAACGGCGTAAATAGTCTTTACCTAATTTAGAGGAATGTTTTGGGTCATTATCTTGCTGGAAGATAAAATTTTGACCCAAAAGTCGAATTTCGGAAGGTATAGCGTGGTTCTCCAAAATTTCGCGGTAGCTTTCTTTTTTTAATATACCGTAAATTTTCACAATGTCCCCTACACTAGTGCCAGTAAAACAGCCCCAAATGATGATAGAACCTCCACCATGCTTCACGGCAGCAGCAATACACTCTTCTCTGGCACGTTCACCCACAGATCTTCTCACGAATATGCGTCTTCGGGTTCCGAACAGCTCAAATTTAGACTCATCCGTTCCACTCTTCTATGGTCCAGTGTTAGTGTTCACGAGCCTATTTAAGTCGCTTTTGCTTGTTTTGTTTGCGTAGTAATAGCTTTTTCATCGCAATACGTCCATGGAGTCCGGCTTTCTGTCGGCGATGTTTGACTGTAAAAACACTGACTAGTTTTTGGCGACCAACATTTAATTCTGCGGTGATTTCCGGGGCTGTTTTGCGTCTATTTAACTTCCTGGTAACCACTATTCTGCGATCATCTGCAGACGTTGTCGCTTTTGGCCTTCCACTTCGTCTTTTATTAAGGAAACTGCCAGTTTCCCGATATTTTTTTACGTTATAGTCAATCGTAGCGTGGTGTATTTTCATCTTTTTGGCAATTTTTCGATTAGTTATGCCACTTTTATGGTAAGCTATTATAAGCGCACGCGTTTCCGTACTAATTTCTCTTCGCGGAGACATTTTAAAAAATTGTCACACGATATTTCGCTCACGACGTGAATACAGTAAATACCACACTGCAACTGACCATAGCTTACAGATTTCACTATAATCTTCTAGGAAGGTAATTTAAACATCATTACCTACAATCTAAAAGATGACTAAATTTACCCAGAAAATTCAGAGGGATTAGTATTGTAATTGCACCGCAATAAACAGTTTATGGTAATTCGACCAAGTACAGGTAAATGATAGTAAACCTTATGCGATATAATGGGTGTTTATCTTACTGAACTACATTTTAAATACGTATTTCATCTTATTATAATGTTTTTTAGGTAAACATAATACTATATGAATCATCCATGAAAACAGGGGTGCCTAAACACATTTGAGCGGTAGTGTATGTATGCGAAGCTTTACGCTGGAATCGTTTTATGAATTGCGGGCTGAAGAAGCGGCTTGATTGCCCGAAATCCAGTCAGTCGGACCATATGCAAGTACAGCATGCGAAATGCGCCTGTCGCCGCTTCATTGCAGTCTAATTTCGAGGTTGTATTAGCGATTCTTCGTAAAGATTGATAAATTCCGACATGTGTACTAATCGATAAAGAAGAGAAGAACAGAGACAGGAATAGCCTGTAATAAGTGATGAAAATTATGCAAATTCTACGCCAATAAGCTGTTCCAGATAACATTTCTAACATAAGGATTTCGCTGGGGATCTTCTCTCTCTTCAAGAATACGAGGTAGGCACCATAATTTCTCGGCCTGAATTTTCTGACAAAGTCTTTCGTAACGACATCCAAGTTCCTAATTATTGTTTCTATTGATGCAATTGATTCCTCGACGGACGCTTTAGGACCGCGAACGCTATATTTTAATAATTTATTTAGGAGGTTCATTTCGTCTTCATTAGAGGTTTCAGAAGATTAGTTGTATACGAGTGGTGATCTGTTCATGACGTTAACATTTTTCTTGTTGTATACAAAAGTTGTTTCACGCTTTGCCAAAGAGAATGCTTCAGGTAGTTGAGAATCGAGGTAGTCCAATCAGAACTTATTTGTAAATAAGTAAATTATTATTTTACATGATTATAAAGTTTAATTAAATTAAATCATGTCTCTATACTTTTGACGCACCTTTATTTCGTCAATAACACCAAATTATTCTTATATCGCGTATTTTTGTCCCGAGTAGTTATAGATATAGTGAAATTTGTTTATCATATATAGAAAAAATATTCAACCTTGATACGCTTAACAAAACAATGAAAATTCTTTAATAAATGTAGTGTCCTATTGTCGCAGACACTGTACTTCTTCATCAAAGACAGAAGTAGGAAAGTAGACAATTCCCGTTATACTCGCCTAATCGATTTCGATACAGTAACTACAATTAACACACGAACGAGTACCTATTTTAGTGTATATGTCTCTGCTCAATTTCCAGTTTACGATCGATAAAATAAATACGTCCTATAGCTTGCGTACCCCGTCTGCACAGTAATATCGCCCGCAATCGCGAAAAACGAAAAATAAACCTGTAAATTCCGTATACGTACGAATGTAGATGTACGTAAATCCCATTATCCGCGCGTTCCACAAATACACTCGCGAACCTATCCTATCCCTCCTCCCCCTCCCCATAGCCCCGCTGGTATAATTAAAATTTTATAAATCAGGTGCTAATAATAACCATAGTGGCCTAGTACGATTCGGGAAGCTTTATGACGTTATGAAATCGGTTCTCCTATTTGCATTGCGCCGGGCATCGGACACAATTAACGGATTCAATTTATTTTTCGATGAATCGATTTCGAAATACATTTTACAATATAAAACGACTGCAAATAACAACCACTCGCAACCCGGGGTAACGTATTAACGTCAGTAAGTGCATTGTTATAGGTATTTTGCTAGTTGAACGTATTTATTGTGTAAGCACACACGCACAGTATAGTAATTCATTTTGTAAATACCATAATACGTATTCGATAGACTTTACGGTAATTAAATTTAACTGTGGATTTTGTCGGAATTCAATTAATAAAGAACTTGTCAATAACATGTTTATATAAATATACACTACCGCTCAAAAGTGTTTTCATGGATTATTCGTATAGTATTATGTTTACCAAGACAACATCATAATAAAATGAAATACGTATTTAAAATGAAGTTCAGTAAGATAAACAACCATTATATCGCATAAGGTTTACTATCATTTACCTGCACTTGATCGGATTACCATAAACTGTTTATTGCGGTGCAACTACAATAACAATCCCTCTGAATTTACAGGGTAAATTTAGTCATCTGTTAGATTGTAGGTAATAATGTTTAAATTACCTTCCTAGAAGATTATACTGAAATCTGTAACCTATGTCACTTGCAGCGTGGTACTGGTTACTCTATTCACGTCGTGAGCGAAATATCGTGTGACAATTTTTTAAAATGCCTCCGCGAAGAGAAATTAGTACGGAAACACGTGCGCTTATAATAGCTTACCATAAAAGTGGCATAAGTAATCGACAAATTGCCAAAAAAATGAAAATACACCACGCTACGGTTGACTATAACGTAAAAAAATATTGGGAAACTGGCAGTTTTCTTAATAAAAGACGGAGTGGAAGGCCAAAAGCGACAACATCTGCAGATGATCGCAGAATAGTGGTTACCAGCAAGTTAAATAGACGCAAAACAGCCCCGGAAATCACCGCAGAATTAAATGTTGGTCGCCAAAAACTAGTCAGTGTTTCTACAGTCAAACGTCGCCTACAGAAAGCCGGGCTCCATGGACGTATTGCGATGAAAAAGCCATTACTACGCAAACAAAACAAGCAAAAGCGACTTAGATGGGCTCGTGAACACCAACACTGGACCATAGAAGAGTGGAACAACGTCCTATGGACGGATGAGTCCAAATTTGAGCTGTTCGGAACCCGAAGACGCATATTTGTAAGAAGATCTGTGGGTGAACGTGCCAGAGAAGAGTGTATTGCTGCTACCGTGAAGCATGGTGGAGGTTCTATCATCATTTGGGGCTGTTTTGCTGGCACTAGTGTAGGGAACATTGTGAAAATTGACGGTATATTAAAAAAAGAAGGCTACCGCGAAATTTTGGAGAACCACGCAATACCTTCCGGAATCCGACTTTTGGGTCAAAATTTTATCTTCCAGCAAGATAATGACCCAAAACACTCCTCTAAATTACGTAAAGACTATTTACGCCCTTTAGAAGAGGAAGGAACTCTCAAAATTATGGAATGGCCTCCCCCAGAGCCCCGACTTGAATCCAATCGAGTTACTATGGGAAGAACTAGATCGGGAAGTACGGAAATCGGCTCCGACATCAGCTACTGACGTGTGGAACAAATTGCAATCGAGTTGGACCTCAATATCACAAGAAACTCTGGCAAAACTTATTGCGAGAATGTCTCGATTGTGTGCTGCAATTATTAAATCAAGAGGGGGTCACATAGATGATAGCAAAATTTAAATTAAACGTTTTAATTTTCACATTTATTTAATATATTTTTATTCATGTACCTGTATCTGTACATACAAAATAAATATTATTAACATTTTTGCTGAGATTCTATACATGTTTGCTGTCAGTGAGAGTGCCTAAACACTTTTGAGCGGTAGTGTATATGTAGAAATTAAATAAGGGTAAGAGGAGAAAGAAATAAAAGGAAGAAAAATGAAAGGGTGGGGGGTGACAAAGAAAGAAAAGGTGAAAAGAGTAAGGGAACGAAAGAGAGACAGAAACAAGGGGAAAAAAAGAAAGACGTTTCGCCACCGTCGTAGGAGGCTTCTTCAGTGGAAACAGGGAAACCAAAGTGGCACGGTAACTCGACGTGTTAACCACACTAGAGGCGAAAACCTTCTGTTTAGTGGGTTGTTTCTTTCTCACTATGATGTCGAATATGAAACCGCTGTCATGTTATCTGCTTAGAATTCGAAATACCATTTCGAATTAGTTTGCTTTTACTTTGTTGTGTTTGCAAGAATAGTAGAATAGTTTTCCCAAATAATTACCTTACCTAACATTTTTAGCTTCCTACCAAATTATATACCACTACATCATTTTCACTATGAATCGCTGCATATACATATACAATAAACAATCGGAATTTCGGAAGTATTAAGTATTATTCGGTTGCTAGCGATGTCCTGTTGTTCTTGTCTTTAATAAAAGAAAGAGCGTAACTACATCAATCATACTAAAAGAAAAACTGTATAATAAATATTAACATCAAAGTTATTAATTAAATAACATTCTTTTTATCGCGAAAATCCGTACCGAAAGACGCCGGCGTTTTCACGAAAGTAAACCCTATTCATTACGGAGACGGCTATTATCGACGGTAGAGCGCGCCACCGCCTTCCATTTTCGCTTTCTTTTCGCGCGGCGCAAAAAGCAAACAAACAGCGAAAAAATTCTATTTCCGGAACGTCGCCGTCGACGCAGTCCTCGTCACCATCGTACCCTATCAACGGACTTACCTTCTTAAGATCTTTGTTCGGTTCCCCATCGTCCGCCTTCCGCTTCTCCGTACCGGCCAATTTGCCCTTGTCCTTTTCATTCCCGCATATCTGAAATCAAGAACGTAATTAGTGAGAGCGCCACGCTTAATTATATTTTTTCAATCCCCCTTTCCCTCGCCCCCGCGAGCCTCTCGACCTACGTCAAATCCTACGCCTTCTTCTCGCGTTCGCTTCGTTTTCGATATTCCGGTGTTAGGGTACGTCCTGGCGCTCGGTAAAAACTAGACGGTTGCCGCACTTACACAAATTAAATAACGAGTATTTAGGCGAAATTCAATTTCGAACGGTGAATTAAAGAAGTGTGGTTACTGCGTTTGGTGTTGGTATCTGTCGTATGAGGTAGACGCCATAGACTCTCGGCTTGATATAGAAAAGAAATACTTGGAACAATATAAGAAATTTTATTTTTCAATGTAATCTTCCCTAGCTTCTATACATTTATTAGAACGGATTAATTAATAATTTGATACCTTTGTAAAAATAATCTCAACTCTTTCCATCAAAATGTTCTACAATAGCTGATAACTAACTGTCGTCCTTAAAACGACGTCCCCTAAGGTCCCTTTTTTAAATTGAAAAACAAACAGAAATAACAAGGAAACATATCTCCGGACTATACGATGGATGTTCCTATTTTTTTAGCGTTAATTAACTTTAATCAGTGTAAGATATCTACAAATAGACGTAAAATATAATAAATAAATAAAATAAAATATTTGCACTTTGCATATAACCAATCCGGTCTCTAGTTATAAGATTAGTTCGAGTATTTTATATATGTATTACATGGCAAGAGGCTATGCTTATTTTTCGGGATGTTAAAGCTACAATACACATCTCAATTATCATTATGAGAAAAAGATACATATTACACACATTATTTTATATTACTTTTTGTATTTTATGACTTGAACGTAAGTCTGAAGAAGTCTAAGTCAAACTTATTTTAACGACTTCAATAAACAGCTACAATCGTACTTATTTTTGATAAATTTTGTATTACTAAAAAAAATGAAATTTAGATTCTTTGTGAAAAATGTGGTAAAAAGAAATTGTCAATTATGTACAAATATATTTTAGAATTACGTTTTTAAATTAAGATTATTCTACTTTTTAATGTTTATCGTGTACTTATTTAAATTTGAAAAAAGTATTTTACATATCGATTTTTAAATATTTATTCTATTTAAATTTACTACAATATAAAGAAAGACAAAGAAGGAGTTCACGTATTTGTACACTAAAACTTTTAAATTTAATGTAAGCAGAAAGTATTGCAAATCCGCTTTATCTTATGATATAGGATATTTTGTTAAATATTCTCTCAGATAGATAGATGTCTATGTTTTTCTATACTAAATAAAATATTAACAAACATAAAAGTATTATACCAAGTTATATATTATAATACAGGTAATTTTATTTTATAACACCAATTTACATTCATAAAATGCAATTATAACTCTTAAGAGAATGCAAATTGCCACACATGCCGTATGTAGACTTCAATAAAAATGTACCTTCTTGCGTTAAAATTATAATTTGAATTTTTAGCATTACATTCATATAGGTATAACAATACGTCTTTACTTTCAGAAAAAACTAATATAGATATACCTCTATTTTTGTAAGTTAGCAATTATTGTAAATTAAATGTAAATATTAATGAAAAGGTGGCAATATTTATACATATATACACAACCGCTCAAAAGTGTTTAGGCACTCTCACTGCCAGCAAAAATGTATAAAAACTCAGCAAAAACGTTAATAATATTTATTTTTTATGTACAGATACACGTACATGAATGAAAATATATTAAATAAATGTGAAAATTAAAACGTTTAATTTAAATTTTACTTTCATCTATGTGACCTCGTCTTGATTTAATAATTGCAGCACACAATCGAGGCATTCTCGCAATAAGTTTTGCCAGAGTTTCTTGTGTTATTGAGGTCCAACTCGATTGCAATTTGTTCCACACGTCAGTAGCTGATGTCGGAGCCGATTTCCGTACTTCCCGATCTAGTTCTTCCCCGTAGTAACTCGATTGGATTCAAGTCGGGGCTCTGGGGAGGCCGTTCCATAATTTTGAGAGTTCCTTCCTCCTCTAAACGACGTAAATAGTCTTTACCTGATTTAGAGGAATGTTTTGGGTCATTATCTTGCTGGAAGATAAAATTTTGACCCAAAAGTCGAATTTCGGAAGGAATTGCGTGGTTCTCCAAAATTTCGCGGTAACTTTCTTTTTTTAATATACCGTCAATTTTCACAATGTCCCCTACACTAGTGCCAGTAAAACAGCCCCAAATGATGATAGAACCTCCACCATGCTTCACGGTAGCAGCAATACACTCTTCTCTGGCACGTTCACCCACAGATCTTCTTACGAATATGCGTCTTCGGGTTCCGAACAGCTCAAATTTGGACTCATCCGTCCATAGGACGTTGTTCCACTCTTCTATGGTCCAGTGTTGGTGTTCACGAACCCATTTAAGTCGCTTTTGCTTGTTTTGTTTGCGTAGTAATGGCTTTTTCATCGCAATACGTCCATGGAGCCCGGCTTTCCGTAGGCGACGTTTGACTGTAGAAACACTGACTAGTTTTTGGCGACCAACATTTAATTCTGCGGTGATTTCCGGGGCTGTTTTGCGTCTATTTAACTTGCTGGTAACCACTATTCTGCGATCATCTGCAGATGTTGTCGCTTTTGGCCTTCCACTCCGTCTTTTATTAAGAAAACTGCCAGTTTCCCGATATTTTTTTACGTTATAGTCAACCGTAGCGCAGTGTATTTTCATCACAGCGAATTTTAGATTTAAGCTTCTAGTAGAAATTAAAAATCGAACTTCCTATCGAATTTATTAGAAAACGCTTTGATTTAACAGCGTGTAACACAGCGAAAATATATTGGGCAATTTATTGCATAATGAACTCCAATATACAACATGTTAGATAAACGTCAGACTACAAGAATACGAAATAAGATAAATTTTATTAACACATCG
Organism: Trypoxylus dichotomus; assembly: GCA_023509865.1. Lineage (NCBI taxonomy): Eukaryota > Metazoa > Arthropoda > Insecta > Coleoptera > Scarabaeidae > Trypoxylus > Trypoxylus dichotomus. Next base: position 133,770 of record CM042076.1, read on the forward strand.
TTTTACACCAATTCGTTTCTTATACTTCGCTTCTCTCTTCAGTTATTTCTACCCGATATTCGAGGCAAAACGCCTCCCCTCGAATTCTACGCTTTATTTTAAGATAGAATTAATTTCGTTTATTCGTCCGGGCTTTATTTGAAAATTTAATATTGCCTCGTATTTATTCGGGCGAAAATTTTTCCTCGCTCTCTCAAGATTTCAGCTTACACATTTTATATTCTCCGTATTTCGAGATCCAACTGGAAATACACAAGCACACACCTACCAGTCGTATTTACGAGGTCGAATACCGTTGCTGCGGGACGGGACCGTATAACGATGCTGGAAGCAACTTGTTATGCTCTATCGAGGGAGAAGTGGGAACGTCTCAACTATGGAGAAATCGTTCGTTTCGACGTATTTCGATGTTTGTTATGCTATAGGTAACCTTGAGATTTGTTTTTAATCAATGTCAGGATGTGTCACCGATAAGGCCGGTCGAGGTCAGTGCGAGAAGTGGATTTTTCTTTTTGTCAATTCGAAAAAAGAACATGTGTACATGATATTAAAAATTATAATTGGGAAAAGCGCTTCATTTGGAAAGAGAACATTCAAAATGAAACATTTATTGTTTTTTAAAGTAAATACCATTTGGAAAATTTCTATTCTTCTCGAAAGTTAAAACAAAACAAACAAAATAATAAGAGAAAAACGCCACGTGTGTATGTATGTACATAGATGTTATTGCGGTTATCTCCTTTGTTACGTATTTCTTACAAAATAACCCGAGAAAGTATACTTGAAAATAATTAAAGTACTATTCCATACAAAACGAATCCTGCAACGCATAGGCGTGGATTCTGGGTGGGTACTGACAGCCAACTTTATTTACTCCACAGAATTTTGCAAACAGTTACGTACGTTCAAACAAGCAATAGTTTTAAAAGCATTTTCAATTTTTAGATTTTAGAATCCGATAAAAACACTATATAATACTTTTTTAAAATTTTGTATCGTGGAGCATTATTTCCGGTCGTAAGGAAAAAGGGCGCGAAAACGGTCCAAACTTAAAAGAAGTTGAAGACGCATTTAGGCCTAAGTTTATGAAACAGGCTCCCAGCAACGCAGTTATGTTAGCAGTTGTTCATAAGCTCCGTCGTACGGCAAGTGTGCTTTGCCAACGTAAGTCACGCAGGTCCCTCGGCCCAGTGACAGTCACAACCAATACGATTCGCGGGCGTGTTTTGAATCAGGTGTTGCAATCACCGAAACGAAGCCTCCGAAGATCATACTGCGCACGTGTGTTGGCTACGGACCTTGTCGAATGTTTGGTTCGGTGTGCTGTATCCGCACACGGCATATTGGGCCTGTATTTCACTGAAATCTTGACGGAACATTAGCAAGAGAGCTGTATGCCATTAGTAAGCAATAGGATAGTACCAAATACCTAAAATCTGCGATAACTAAGTTCTGGAATGATTTCCCATTTCAACATTGACCAAATTAATAGACAGTATGAATTTGAAGAGAAGATCTAACACTCACTGCTAAGTTTAGAAAGAATTACTAACTTAGATGTATAATTTGCCGAAGATACTAAGAAATCAAAGAGTCTATAACTTAACATCCTAAATTTTAACATATTTTCAGGAGAAACTGCTTGTATTTAAGCAAATATCTCGAAATCCTAACGTGATAGATACATATGTTCAGCAGTGTAAGCTTCTAACTTGAAACTACGTAATAACTAATTAAGTTCGTTGCGGACTGTCTGCATTAGTACTACGGATTGTAAAAAAGTAGTTGTAATGACCGCAGCTGTATTCAATTGATTACAAACATTTAAACTAAAAGTTCATGAAGACCACCTTAGGCTAGACACTCTGTTTTCATGAAACATGAACATTTACTCGAAAAAGTTTCATCCGTTAAATGCTTTTTTCTATAATATCTTCTTTATCTGCCAAATATTTAATCGGTACCAAAAATATTTTGTATTATTTTAATTGCGGAAAAAAGCGACTACAAGCAACCGGGAGAAATTCTAAATGCCGACGCCTATGTTACGATGTATTTATTTACTTGGCATTGACATACAAATCAAAACGTCAAGTTTATCGCTCTTCTTCTGTTCGAAAGAAATAAAAAATAAAAATATCGTGCCTCTTATTTGGTCGTTACTGAATTTATCTAGTGACTTCGATAGCGATAAAACGTGCTATCCAAAGAAAACAAACTTATTGTTGAATATTCTACGTATGCCTTTTTATCCCATTTATTGATAAATAAATATATATCGGATAATGTTGAAAATTAGTTAGTTCGTAGTTGTCGAGGAATTTCGTTGCTCCGTAGAGGTGACAATCATGTGCAGCTTGTACGCGCTCTTTATATTCTCAGTATTTATGGGGGGATACGTTAGTAAGTAATATTTTAATATCATGTAGGTAATAATAATTTTCTTAGCGTTATACTTTTAAAATTATACTTTATTCTAAAAGAATATTGGATGGAATGCATGGAACGAAGTAAATAACCATTTATTTCTAATTACAATAGAACTAGCTTATAAGGGACTCCTCGTATATAACGTACTTTCCTTAGTCCCGGCACAGCTTTATTTGAAATAATGTATTTTTGTTCTGATATTACGTACATATTTATTACGTACGAGGGGAGGTCCAGAAGTTCGTGGAATGAAAGGGTTTTAAATAAAATAAAACAATAAATCTATTTTTCCTTTTCAATACCATCACCCTTAAGCACAATACATTTATTAGATCTATGAATTAATTTTTCTAAACCATCATAAAAATATTTTTTATATTTCGCCTCAAAATGGGCCAAAGTTGCCTCCTTTACCTCATTGTCGTCGGAAAACTTTCTTCCACTAAGTCTTTTTTTAAATTGGGGAACAAATAAAAATCACCAGGTGGCAGGTCTGGACTGTAGGGTGGATGGACTATTGATTGAAAGCCATGCTTGTACAGAGCAGGCATTGCAACTTTGCTCTTGTGACACCCTTGGTCCATTTTCCTCGACGTTTTTCCTTGATGGCCTCCTTTAATTTTTCTAATATCGCTGCGTAATATTCTCCGGTTATGCTCCTCCCTTTTTCTTTATAATCAATCAATAATATCCCCTCACAATCCCAAAAAACAGTAGCCATCAATTTTCCAGCCGATTCTGACACTTTAAATTTCTTTGGCGGTGGTGTCCCCTTTTTATGCCATTCCATGGACTCCTGTTTGGACTCAGGCTCAAAGTGATGAACCCATGTTTCATCTCCGGTAACAATCCGCTCCAAAATCTGTGCAGGTTTGTCTCCACACAGCTCCAAAAATTGTTTGGACGCACAGACGCGCTGCTGTTTCTAAATAAAAATATTCCGCATGTAAGTTCTCCGAAATAAATAAAGTATATCTTACGAAAAACTATTCAAGCAAATATCTTAAAATCATCAGATAAAATTTCCAAATTGGATTCAAGATCAACACGCAAAAATGCATAAGACGAACATGTCAACGTATAAAAAAACCGATGCTATCGGTAATCGATACAACGTTCATGCCTACATTGAGAACGGAGCGTGCAAGCGGTACGGTCGGCAAAAGAAGGATAGCGTCGGGAAACGGAACGCGATACATTTCGGCCGAAAACAGTCCTCCGGGCGCTTTCGCATAACTTCCCGGATCGCCTTCATATTTTACCGCGCTAAAATGACCCTACGGAACGAACCGCCGCGCCCTCTACGCCGTCCTAAATCATGCCTAATTTTTCCCCGTAGGCGTCTCGACGCAATGTCCCGAAGTGGTGAGCAGGCAGAGTTGGGGAGCGCGCCCGTTTCAACGCGGATCCGGTTCGCTGGCAACGCCGGCGACCTACGTCATCGTCCACCATACGCGGACGCCGAAGTGCATCACGCGAAGAAACTGCGAGAAGATGGTAAGGTCGTTGCAGAACGTGCACGTCAACTATAACGGCAGGAGCGATATCGGTTATAATTTTCTGGTGAGTACGATGGGAAGCTTTGGAGGTATTCGGTATCAGAAGGGCACTAACCATAATTTAACCCTTAGGCTTAAAACTATTTAAATTTCAGCCTTTTCTTTACTAAGTCTTGGAAAGTTTTGTTTCAAATACTCAAAACGAAGTCTATTTCGCGGTAAAGTCTTTACAGATTGCTACATACGTCCCAGCTTGATATGCAGTGGTGGAATGATGATGTTGTTTTTGCCAACCAACGGTTCGTTAAGAACGTTGTCTTCTGCTTGAGCTAAAGCATTTCTTAAAGGCCAGTTTGTAGTAATCCAGTGTTGGGTCTTAGCTCTGCTATCCCAAGAACATAAAACACCAGGATATTTTATGTAATCACTTTGTTGTCCGAGGGGAAAGTTTACCATTTTTAGATCGATACATATCACCCACTGATGATCTTCATACTTGATATATTTCAAGACCAATGATATTGTATTGTCTTGTATTCCTCTTTCATAGTGGTGAAATAACCAAAAGGTATAGGAATCATGTTTATTACCATTGTGTAAAAGTACACATTTTAAACTTCGAATTGAAGTGTCTATAAAAAGACCCCATTCACTTGGCGTGTAGTCATTTAACCCCATTTTCTTCAAAAGATCTCTTATATCATTACAGAACAGTAAGTTGTTTTCTTTAGAGAAATACTGCAGCAGATCTTTCTCTCTGCGATAAAATGTAATATTACTACTTGGACGCAGTAAGTTCTATCCCTTTAATCTGGAAGCCAGCAATTCGGACGACTCTTTTAAGAGAATCAGATCTCTAAGAAGATAGTTAAGCTCTTGTTGGCTGAAGCGTTGGAGACTCGCCGATGGTCCTTCAAAATCACTATCGCATTCACTTTTCTGGAACTGCACCTCGTCAGATGATGTATCTGAGCCATCCTCCGGAAGCTTAGGTAAGTAACCGAATGTTGGAATAGGTATTTCTTTAGAATCAGGAAGAGGTCTTCTTGCTGCGATTAAGGCCTTTGATGCTGACAGAATAAATAATAGCAGTCATCGTAATAGTCTTTAGGCTCCCTCCATAACATAGGTACTCCAAATTTTAAGTAAGTTGTGTTTGTAGTTTAAACGTCACACGAACAAAATGGCGTATGTGTACAATTAATAGGGTGCGTATTTTTAGCTGGCGCCATCACTTAGCTAAACCAGAAAAAAAATTATGCGTACACCTGGTGTAAGAATAAAGTACCTGTACGGAATAAATTATTATCTTATTTTCGTAAGTCTTTAAGGCATTGATACCAAATACGGACGATACAAGATGCAATTTCTCCACAACATATTAATCTAAACCGACCTCAAACAAAGGTCTTAATTAACTCAGCATAAACGCATACAAATTGTTATTAATACGTGACTAACAGCGGATCTCCTCTGCATTAGCATCTTCCCCGTTGTATTATTGTTTAATCAATGGCGGCAATTAGGTAGCGCCGTCGAGACATGACGGCCGGAACACTATTGCCAACTGTTAATTTTGCTTGATATATGCACCTGCGTCAATAACACAATTATAGAGATATCGTTGGAAAATCGCTTTATCAATGTTCATTTAACAATAAACACAATTATGCATTTGTATAGGAACAATCTGTGAGGTTTTACCTGATTTATAGTGTGAAAAATGCAATCCATCATCTTATTTCAGATCGGCGAAGATGGTAACATCTACGAGGGTGTCGGCTGGAACAGGGCAGTTACCAATATTCCGCTTTATGACAGAGACAGCTTACATATAGCCGTAATGGGTGATTATACATGTAATTCTCAAAATTTTCTACGTGAAAACTATCCCGAATTATCGTTTTCTCTTTCTTCTATAGCTACGCTGCCGAATGATAAAGTGCTGGACGCGATGAAGATGTTAATTCAGTGCGCTGTGTCAAAGGGCACGATTTACGCCAACTACCAGCTCCTTGGCCACAGACAGGTGGAGTCGAATGATTGTCCCGGGTGGAAATTGCAGCAGGAGATTAAGAAATGGCCGCATTGGGGTTTCTACTAATGGAACGTTCTTCCTATTCTTTAGTGCATTACAATAACATCCATGTACATACGTACGTGTATGTGGGCGAGCTATTTTAAACGCAAAGTACATAAAAGATTATTCTTGCAAAATTTATGCATATAATTAATTATCACGGCCAGCAAAATAGTTTGTTTTTCTAGCAGGGCTTCGCAATTATCTACGGATGAACTTGCACGTTTTCAACGCTTACATGTATATATTTGTACATCGATGCACTTGCGCACGAAGTAGACAATATGTAAGCATTATTCAATCGAATGCAAAATCCCTATTTATAGAATTAATCTCAAATACATCGATTAAATTCCACTGGATAACATCTATACACGTACACAACCGCTCAAAAGTGTTAAGGCACTCTCACTGACAGCAAAAATGTTAATAATATTTATTTTGTATGTACAGATACACGTACATGGATAAAAATATATTAAATAAATGTGAAAATTAAAACGTTTAATTTAAATTTTGCTTTCATCTATGTGACTTCCTCTTGATTTAATAATTGCAGCACACAATCGAGGCATTCTCGCAATAAGTTTTGCCAGAGTTTCTTGTGTTATTGAGGTGCAACTCGATTGCAATTTGTTCCACACGTCAGCAACTGATGTCGGAGCCGATTTCCGTACTTCCCGATCTAGTTTTTCCCCGTAGTAACTCGATTGGAATCAAGTCGGGGCTCTGGGGAGGCCATTCGATAATTTTGAGAGTTCCTTCCTCTTCTAAATGGCGTAAATAGCCTTTACATAATTTAGAGGAATGTTTTGGGTCATTATCTTGCTGGAAGATAAAATTTTGAGCCAAAAGTCGAATTCCGGAAGGTATTGCGTGGTTCTCCAAAATTTCAAGGTCACAATTTTTACAATGTCCCCTACACTAGTGCCAGCAAAACAGCCCCAAATGATGATAGAACCTCCGCCATGCTTCACGGTAGCAGCAATACACTCTTCTCTGGCACGTTCACCCACAGATCTTCTTACGAATATGCGTCTTCGGGTTCCGAACAGCTCAAATTTGGACTCATCCGTCCATAGGACGCAGTTCCACTCTTCTATGGTCCAGTGTCGGTGTTCACGAGAGTTTTGTTTGCGTAGTAATGGCTTTTTCATCGCAATACGTCCATGGAGCCCGGCTTTCTGTAGGCGACGTTTGACTGTAGAAACACTGACTAGTTTTTGGCGACCAACATTTAATTCTGCGGTGATTTCCGGGGCTGTTTTGCGTCTATTTAACTTGCTGGTAACCACTATTCTGCGATCATCTGCCGATGTTGTCGCTTTTGGCCTTCCACTCCGTCTTTTATTAAGAAAACTGCCAGTTTCCTGATATTTTTTTACGTTATAGTCAACCGTAGCAAGGTGTATTTTCATTTTTTTCGCAATTTGTCGATTACTTAAGCCACTTTTATGGTAAGCTATTATAAGCGCACGTGTTTCCGTACTAATTTCTCTTCGCGGAGGCATTTTAAAAAATTGTCACACGATATTTCGCTCACGACGTGAATAGAGTAAATACCACACTGCAACTGACCATAGGTTACAGATTTCACTATAATCTTCTAGGAAGGTAATTTAAACATTATTACCTACAATCTAACACATGACTAAATTTACCCAGTAGATTCAGAGGTATTGTTATTGTGATTGCACCGCAATAAACAGTTTATGGTAATCCGACCAAGTGCAGGTAAATGATAGTAAACCTTATGCGATATAATGGGTGTTTATCTTACTGAAGTACATTTTCAATACGTATTTCATTTTATTATAATGTTTTCTTGGTAAAAATAATACTATATGAATAATCCATGAAACAGGGGTGCCTAAACACTTTTGAGCGGTAGTGTACATACGTATAAGCAAACATAGAATCTGTGCACTGGTATAAAGGATTTTTTTGGGGCAAGGGAAATGTATATTTTAAAAGAATTTGTTTAATTGAAAGCAATATTTTCACGCTCAAAAGATGTAATGAAAGAGATTATTGCCTATCTTCGTCGAAAGAATATTTTATTAAGTCAAAAAGATAATGATGCTCAGTTTTTCTTTCGTTTAAGAACGCATCTAGTCGAATACGTAGAACAATCATTACAATAAATTTACTATAACAATACTAAAATATAACTAACGAAACTATATCGTACACAGTAATAGTATGTTTAATAAAACATTGTAAAATTGTACCTGTTATTTATTTAATTTTAAAACACGATATGTAGAAGATTTGTTTATCAATATTATATTGAATAAATCTATAATAAATAACCTGCTTTTTTCTGGATCAAAGCCCATTTCACCACATTACTTAGTAAATTACTAAACATAAACCGCTATAATGTAGAAAATACAACGCATTGTATCCATACATTTTAAATCTAGAGGGGTCTATCGGGATGGTTTCACAGAACACGACCAACCGTAAAAAGAACAATCCACACTGGAAAACAAGGACATCTAACAACTAATACATAATCTAAATCAGATAACAATTTTTGTGTTTGTTATAAATTTAATAATCGCATCATACACGATTTTGCGAATACAGGTGTAGAATACAGGTAATATTGGTAGGCACAGTAACGCTAGCATGAACGAGTTCTTTCAGAAGAAATTTTCTCTGCTTAGAAAATTTGGGACATTCGAGGAACAAGTGATTGAGGTCTCCCAGTGACTCTCCGCACGAACACGAAGGTGAATCAATCAATCCTATTTCGTATAAATGAGCTGGGAATTGGTCGTGATTGAATTTTAGTCTGGAAATCGTTGAATAATAAAATCTTTATAATTGCTGTTGTTTATACCAGTTATTTTGATGTAAATAAGGTTGTAACATATTTTAGCATACTGTGCCATATGTTTTGTGTAAAATGCTTCTTAATGGTTGTGCCGTTCTCGTTTCCGAAATCGATGTTTCATTACGTTAATGAGATTTACTGCTGGAAGAGTTATACGAGGGCGATCTGAAGTATTGGTAACGGTTCCTAGGCGTCCACTGCGTTTGAACTCGTTCGCCGAGAAGCTGATGGTCGAAAATGATGGAGTACATCCCTCATGTACCCCTAGCAAAATATTTCGAATTTCCGTGACCGTTTTCCCAGCCATCACTGCACGAGATTCGATTTTTTCCATTTTTTGGGAAATCGTCTAACTTGCTACACAAACCACGCTCTTAAAAAGCAACTATTGACAGTAGACGTCTAAAATGTTGAAGGTTGCCCTTGCCCACCGATGAATGCACTTCAATCTTCGTGCGCCATCTCTTGCCGATTCCGGAAACATTTCAGGTCGCCCTCGTAGGTTGCTCTTCGGACCCAATTCCAAATCCATTTAATTTACTTCCGTGCGAGTTATTTCAAAAAAAGAAAAATCGTTTAAAAGGGTGCGTCAACTTGCAAGCTGTTTCGTTTCGGAACCTTGCCTTTTAACCGCTACCGAATAACTTTGAATTAAAAGAAAACCAAAAGATCTATTCTACACAGTCCCTTGATTGTATCGGTGTACATCAGGTGGTATCTAAGTTTTGCCACTTTTAATGTTAAAACCATTTTCTGCTGTTACGTTTCACTCTGCACGGACTGAAACGCGTTATACGATTTCATAACATCGCCCGGTCTCAAAGCCGTTACGTAACTGTATAAGCGTAATAATAGACTGCTGAAGAAGGTGCTCAATCTCTTCTTCTATTTATTAACTCTCCCTTCGGTATCGCTCGCGGCGTTATCATGCAAATTTCACCACAATTTCCGACGGCTCGAGCTCCCTCGCGTACTGTACGTAGTACATATGTGCAGTTGAGCTTTTAAACGAAATGGAACTCGCCAGAAGCAACAGCCAGCGGTTGCCGATTCGCTACGTAAACAAAATCGGTAACGGCTCGTGAATTTAATTGCGGTCGGGTTTCTATGGAGGAAGATTGCCGTCGTGAGCGCGTTTTATTAAGAGGCAACGGATTATAGAGAAAGGAAATCGAACTACATTAATTTTAGTGTTTATTTGTTTATTTACGAGTAAAAGTTTACTATTTATGATTTGTTTTAGAATTATTTAATACATACATGTTTATAATTTATTGTCTTAAAAAAAAATTATTACAAAACAGATTACTGCTAGTTACTTCTACTCCCAATTACCTTCATCCTACAGACCAATATCTTTGCTACCTGTATTCACAAAAATTTATAAACGTCTTATTAAGCTCAGATTGGACTGGTGAATGGAAGAAAATCATATACTTCCGAATCAACAGTTTGATTTCTAGAAAAATGTGGGATGTACGGGGATGAAGTGGATTCATTGGTCGGCAAAGGCGACCTTTTTTATGACAACTGTCAAAATTTCAAACGTTTACTGTCAATAGTTGTTGTTTAAGAGTGCGTTTTGTGTAGCAAGCCAGGCGGTTTCGTAAAAATGGATAAAATCGAATTTCGCCAAAAACTGCTACCAAAACTGAAATGGTTGACAAGATTCATGATGTCGTCTTAGCCGATTGCCGATTGAAGCTGAAAGAGGTAGCAGAGACAACAGGCATCTCAGAGGAACGCGTTGGCCATCTTACACGAAATTTTGGACATGAAAAAGTCTTCGGCGCGATTGGTATTGTGTTCGCTCACACCCGAGCAAAGTAGAGTTTACAACATTTTACCGGGTGTCTGAACTAATATGGACGGTAGTGTACGTAACAGAGGAAGAAAAAATGAAAGGTAACTTGCTGCTGAGTGTTTTTATACGGTGACTAAACATTCATATTTTTTTGTTAAAACTAAGAACGGAAATAAAAATGTACCCAGTTAAATGCAGATGCAGGCTGTAATAAACGGTTCTTAGAACGTTCAATAGCATGACAAACCGATACACATCGTTTACGGTAAATACCTGTGGATTACGTGCTATCGTCGTAGAAAAAAATACCTATTGTTTATTATCTTATTACTACTTATCCGGATATTAAACTTTTTCCAGTATAAAGCAGGTATTACATAAGGATAAACGCGACTTATCAATCAAGGAAAACAAACGAACTGATACCTTATTAAGTGGTAGATAATTTAAACCGAACCAAAGCCTAATACACTTAGCTAGGTGAGCTATTTTAAGCGCTTTTATAAATTCTTTATACAGGGTGGCGCAAGGGAAACGGGAAATTTTGAACGTTACAGTTATCAGCAATGTAGAGCCGGCAGTTGTTCGTAACGTCGCACAATTGTTGTGATCGCATTTAGTAATCATGGATCGTTGGACTGGTGCGAAACGTGCAGTAGCTGTGAGAGCGGTTTATAAAAATGGCGATAGCGCGACTGCCGCGCAGAGAATATTTCGACAGCTTTACCAGCTTGGACGTCATGGACGTGTCCCATCTGCGCATGCGATTACAACGTGGGTGCGTAATTTTGAAGAAACAGGATCTGTCTCGAAAAAGAAAGCTCCAGGTGGCATTCGAACGGTACGTACCCCAGTGAACATTGACGCTGTTAGAGCTGCAGTCGAGAGAAGTCCTCGCCGCTCCGTTCGACAGCATGCATCTACGCTAGGGATTAAGCGACGAAGCTTGCAAAGAATACTGCACGAATTACATTTTCATCCCTATAAGTTGCAGATTGTGCAACAATTACATGAACGAGACCCAGCGTCACGCATGGAGTTTAGTAGGCAGATATTGGCTGAAATTAACGAGGACGCGAATTTTGTTGGTAACATATGGATATCAGACGAACCCCATTTCCAACCTGAACGGTTTCGTAAACAAATAGAATTTTCGTTATTGGGCCCAGGACAATCCTTGTGAGTTACACCAGCGACCACTACATAGCGACAAGGTCACAATATGGTGTGCTGTATCATGTCATGGTGTTATCGGCCCTTATTTTTTTGCACGTGAGGATGGTAGTGCAGCGACAGCAACATCCGCTCGATATGTTGAAATGCTTCAAACATTCTTTACACCGAGATTGTTCGAGCTTAATCTTAGCATGGAAACATGTGGTTTCAGCAGGACGGAGCCACGTCACACACTGCTCGACATTCGATGGCAGCAGTTCGTCAATTGTTTGGAAGACGCATTATTTCACGTACCGGTGGACATTGAATGGCCTGCGAGATCCCGTGAGCTTAGTGTGCGCGATTTCATCCTGCGGGGGTATCTTAAAGGCAAGGTGTACCATACACGACCTGCAACAATCCATGAACTGAAGGAGAACATTCAACAAGAAATCACTGCCATTCCCCAAGATTTGCTACACCGCGCATTCCAGAATTTTCATAACAGGCTGTTAGAGCATGAACGCCGAATGGGAGGACATCTTTCCGATGTCATCTTTAAAAAGTAAAGACACTTTTGGACATTTTGATTGTAAAAACATAAATGGCATGCTGCATACGTGCACTTTCGTTACTAAATTACTAGTTTTATGAATTTATTCGTGGAAATTATTTCTCGTTCCCCTGCGCCACCCTGTATATATATATATATATATATATATCCGGAACGCATCTGGTGTTGAAATTGAAGATCTTTACAGCTCTTCTACGTTTACGTCCAATACCTTCCTTTTCTCCATGCAAATTGTGTTGTCAATCAAGATATCCTCCTTCAGATCATTAGCATCGAAATCCTCTCGGATAAAGTGAAGGTTTCTAATTGACACCACGCTCGTCTTATCGACGGATAATACTATTAAGCGGAGGATTTGCGCGAAAGGTATAAAGAACGCGAAATAGTATTACGCGTTTCAGTCGCATCGCAGAGTACAACGTAAGCAATGGCCTACAAATTGTTGATAACCGTTCTGCTCCTAGCTTTCGTAAGCTGGACCACTGGTAACGTACGAAGCATACTTGTTTCTATCAAGGTATAACGACGATTATTTCAGCGTGTCCGAGGATCTTTACCAGAGCCGAATGGGGCGCTAGAGCCGCTAACACAGCCGCCTTGGCTACGAACCCCCCAACCCACGTCGTCGTCCATCATTCGGCCACGGCAGGATGCACGACCCAAGCGGCTTGCATGCAACTGGTGAGATCCTTCCAGAATTTCCATATGGACACTAACGGATGGGCCGATATCGGTTACAATTTCTTGGTAAGTAGATGAAACTCCCGTTTAAAATCGGCGCAATATGAATTCGGTACAGATCGGTGGTAATGGTGAAATCTACCAAGGTAGAGGATGGGGCAGAACAGGTGCCCACGCCCCCGGTTTCAATAACAGAAGTCTCGGAATCGCCTTCATTGGAACATTCACATGTAAGCTTTGATGTTTACAAGAATTAGCAAAGTGTTTTACGATCGATGTATACCTTTATTTCTCTAGCTGGTCTACCACCTGCGGCGGCTATCAACGCATTCCACGCTTTGATCAACTGCTCGACCGGTAACGGAAATCTACGCACCGATTATTGGCTCCTAGGCCATCGTCAAGCTTCGGCGACTGCCTGTCCCGGAAACGCGCTGTTCAATGCCATTCAAGGCTGGCCACGATTCACCAACAATCCTTAAAAGATTCGTCCTGACTGATTTAAGATAATTCATTATGGCCTTACAAGCAATATATGTAATTACTACTGTACTGTACCATTTCTCGTGTTAGAAAATAAAAAATAAACTTTGAATTAAAATCAACCTGTGTATCTTCTTTAAGATATGGTAAATTTCTTAAAATAAATTTGTCCCAAAACCTTTTGTTTCGAACAAGAAATCACAGTCGAAAAGTGACACTACTAAAATATATGATTCTTTTAGAAAAATAGAACATTTCCTATGAGATACTACAACAACATTCTATGAAAAAATACATTTCAATGGCGCCAACTTATTATTAAAACAATTTCCTTAATTGAGGCTAACATGTAATAATATTTTTGTATCCCTTTGAAAAGGTGTTGCCTCCTTATTCGCGACTACTCTTAGTTGCGATAACAAGAAGTAGGGCTGACATCATTTGGTAAAATACGTATATGTTTCTTTGACGGAAGAACCTAATGATAAGTTTGTAAGGTATAGATATTAACTATTACAGTAAAATACGAAGGATGCCCGATATTAAAGGCACAAGTCAAAATTATACTAACATTTACACTTAAAGAAAACAATAATGCATTCCACAAGCGCTAAATCTGGACTATACGGAGGATGTATGTATATAATTCCGCTGCACCAACCATGATTTCGCTTTATTTAATGCGTGAGGTATGGCTTTATTGTGCAAAAATGGAACTCCTTCGCATAATCGGCCTTTTTCTTCTAAAGGCTGGCTGTAATTTCTAGAGTTTCGCAGATTACGTAATTGTTAATGGCTGTACGTACTTAGAGAAATTCACACACAGCAGTAAGTCTTCAGTGTCCCCGAGAACAAGTGGTTTTGAAGATAGATAGTAGGGTTTTGAATTTTTTCCTCTCTCTCTCTCTCTCTCTCTGTCTCTGAAGTAAACTGATACACCCAGGTTTCATCTCATGCGATGAAAAATCTTCCTTGCTTGTGATAGCCTCTAAAGCATTAAAGTCAAGCACTCATCTGATTGATTTTTGCTTCATCGGAGAGCATTTTCGACATCAAGCAAACTAAGATGTGCAGGTTTAGATCGTATACGATTTTATGAATTACAATTCTTTGGAATGCCATTTCTCGAATGCTAATTCGACGATCCTCATTGTCTAATCCGTGTGAAGCTCTTTAATCTGACTTGTTTCTTTTCTATTTTTAAATCTTTGGCATTGAACGTCGACTCCAGTTTAACGTTTGGCCCATAAACGTTCTGTAATACGCAAAAATCTGAAAACTGCAGATTGCGACTGCGATTGCAGACACTACGTATATTTGCTTAGGCCTTGAAGAAAATTACCGGCGTAAACTTGGCTGATCAAATGGCTTTGTATAACGAATATTTAAATATTATATGTGTTCTTTTACATCAGCTTGTTGCCAAAATGAAATTTTATAAATCTACGCTTTGAACATAAAATCTGTACTGCATTTTAATGCATTCCATTTACTGTAATAATATAAACAATATTGTGTAGGAAAGTCTCACACATTATACTATTTTGAAGACAATAATTTTAATGTGACCTTAAAATAGATGTAATATAAGTAGCCGTGCCCCACAGCAACGCAGCCGGAAACTAATAATTATTTCTCGTTAGCTAATTCACAAAAAGTGATGTTATATATGCCATAATTGCAGCCATACTTTGCACAACAACACTGGATATACCACTGAAACTTTCCCGTCGGAATTCAAACTGCGAGATGTAATGTATGATTTAGTTAAATTATTCCTTTAGATAATAAAATTGTTTTCCAACATTTTTTCCGCATAAAATACATAATTGAAACAGCCCTTTAGTTTATACAGTGGCGTGGTTTGCGATTTGTGGTAAACCACTTATATATTCACGAATTATTACAACGCCTACTGAGGCTGTAGCATCAGTCCAATTTAACCAAACACCTTCATTGATCTAGGGTGGACCCCTCACAACGATATTAATATTATTTGAATTAATAAGTCTCTTATTCCACAATTAGAATATTATCTACAATATTTTGCATAAGAGTTAATGTTTCTAAGATATTTTCATAAATTCGCATTCAGCTGTAATCCTCGAAATCCCCTCGGCTTTATTGTATTTATTAAAAAGCAGTAAAACCAAAAAAAACGATTGCTCGAACGATGGTAGATTAGCGAAGTGTGTGCCGGGTGCAAAAAAAAATGTTAAATCTTTACAGCTTATGCTAATAAAAACGTCACGTGTATGTCATGGGAATAATATTTTAAGAGCGCGAGCTCTAAAATTTATCACATCTCTACAGGTATAGACGGCAAGACTATAAACAAGAATGTGTAGTATACAATCCGAAACATTGTTGAAACGTTAAAGAATGCGGGATAATAAAAATATGCTAGTTGGAAACGGAATGAGGATGACATTCGGTTGAAGGTGATCCTTTTTCTCAATAATAGATATTCAATAATACGGTGTACATTTTAAAATTATTTGCTAAGGAGTTACATTTTTATGAATTTATCGGTTCCATCGATAAATTTTTCCATTATATTCTTAATCTCTCGTAGACAAATAAAACGTAAAAAAATATCGGGAAACTGGCAGTTTTCTTAATAAAAGACGGAGTGGAAGGCCAAAAGCGACAACATCTGCAGATGATCGTAGAATAGTGGTTACCAGCAAGTTAAATAGACGCAAAACAGCCCCGGAAATCACCGCAGAATTAAATGTTGGTCGCCAAAAACTAGTCAGTGTTTCTACAGTCAAACGTCACCTACAGAAAGCCGGGCTCTATGGACGTATTGCGATGAAAAAGCCATTACTGCGCAAACAAAACAAGCAAAAGCGACTTAAATGGGCTCGTGAACACCAACACTGGACCATGGAAGAGTGGAACAACGTCCTATGGACGGATGAGTCCAAATTTGAGCTGTTCGGAACCCGAAGACGCATATTCGTAAGAAGATCTGTGGGTGAACATGCCAGAGAAGAGTGTATTGCTGCTACCGTGAAGCATGGCGGAGGTTCTATCATCATTTGGAGCTGTTTCGCTGACACTAGTGTAGTGGACATTGTGAAAATTGACGGTATATTAAAAAAAAGAAGGCGACCGCGAAATTTTGGAGAACAACGGAATACCTTCCGGAATTCGACTTTTGGGTCAAAATTTTATTTTCCAGCAAGATAATGACCCGAAACATTCCTCTAAATTATGTAAAGACTATTTACGCCATTTAGAAGAGGAGGAAACTCTCAAAATTATGGAATGGCCTCCCCAGAGCACCGACTTGAATCCAATCGAGTTACTACGGGGAAGAACTAGATCGGGAAGTACGAAAATCGGCTCCGACATCAGCTACTGACGTGTGGAACAAATTGCAATCGAGTTGGACCTCACTAACACAAGAAACTCTGGCAAAACTTATTGCGAGAATGCCTCGATTGTGTGCTGCAATTATTAAATCAAGAGGAGGTCACATAGATGAAAGCAAAATTTAAATTAAACGTTTTAATTTTCACATTTATTTAATATATTTTTATTCATGTACGTGTATCTGCACATAAAAAATAAATATTATTAACATTTTTGTTGAGTTTTTATACATCTTTGTCAGTGAGAGTGCCTAAACACTTTTGAGCGGTAGTGTACATTACAATACCAAACGTCACAGATTTTGATGGACACGGAAAAAGTCCCGGTAGACATTCATCATAGGCACGCGAACGTATGTATATATAAAAGGAAAGATTACGATATTAGTATTGTGAATCGGTGAATTCGAAGAAAAATGAAGTTAGTAACGATATCGTGTTTTGGTTTATTCGTTGTCCTTACGCCGCTTCATTGTCGGTGTAATGCTTTCGGGTCAGGTAGGTGAACAATTCCATCGTATTTTGTTGTCTATAGCGTTGCGCATTAGCAATTTAAATTTCATCCTGTCCTATCTGTGCAAAGGCCGCGTGATTATTAATAGCGCAGGTGTATGCATCCATACGCGAACATTCGCCGGGCGTAAATTAAATACGGCGAAATTAATTTTGCATCGTAATTCGGCTATTTTTACGTCGTCGAATGCGAACATTACACGTGCATTGCATCGGACGAGCGCATAAAATCTTAATTTCATCTAAGCGAGATAGTTTACTTGTTCTTGTGTTGTCCTCCATAAAAACATATCCTTTATAAAAATATATGAAGTGTGAATTATCATGTGATGCGTTCGTTTACCGATTCTGAAACTAGTTTTAAAATTTCTCTTGCAGATCAGAATATTTGCTTAAATTGTTCTCCTAGATTTTATATTAAATTTTAATATAAGTTTCTACAATATTTTATCTATATACAGTATTTATTTACGAGAAAAAATAATTTTTAGCATGCCCTGAGATAATTACGCGACAAGAATGGAACTCTCGCAACGTTACAACACTCGAACCAAGTCTTCGCCCATCACCGTACGTTATTATTCATCATTCAGCTGGAAAGGAATGTTTTGACCTGGAGGAATGTTATAGTAGAGTTAGAGGTATCCAAGATAAACATATCGATGGAAGAAACTGGTCCGATATTGGATACAACTTTTTGGTTAGTTACTAAGCATTTATTATCTTACTTTGGTTTTCCTTCGAATACAGTAGACTATTCTCTTTGTAGATAGGGAGCGACGGTCGAATATACGAAGGTAGAGGTTGGGGTAAGATAGGAGCGCACGCGCGCGGCTGGAATACGAATAGTGTGGGTATCTGTTTCATGGGGATGTTTACAGGTAAATATATACAGGGCGGCGCAGGGGAACGGGAAATTTTGAAATAACGTCATTTCCACGAATAAATTCATAAAACTAGTAATTTATTAACGAAAGTGCATGTATGCAACATGCGATTTATGTTTTTACAATCGAAATGTCCAAAAGTGTACTTTTTAAAGATGACATCGGAAAGATGTCCTCCCATTCGGCGTTCACACTCTAACAGCCTGTTATGAAAACTCTGGAATGCGCGGTGTAGCAAATCTTGGGGCATGGCAGTGATTTCTTGTTGAATGTTCTCCTTCAGTCCATGGATTGTTGCAGGTCGTGTACGGTACACCTTGCCTTTAAGATATCCCCACAGGAAGAAGTCGCACACACTAAGATCAGGGGATCTCGCAGGCCATTCAGTGTCACCGTTACGTGAAATAATGCGTCTTCCAAACAATTAACGAACTGCTGCCATCGAATGTCGAGCAGTGTGTGACGTGGCTCCGTCCTGCTGAAACCACACGTTTTCCATGTTAAGATTAAGCTCGTACAGTCTCTGTGTAAAGAATGTTTGAAGCATTTCAACATATCGAGCGGATGTTACTGTCGCTGCACTACCATCCTCACGTGCAAAAAAATAAGGGCCGATAACACCATGACATGATACAGCACACCATATTGTGAGCTTGTCGCTATGTAGTGGTCGCTGGTGTAACTCACAAGGATTGTCCTCGGCCCAATAACGAAAATTCTGTTTGTTTACGAAACCGTTCAGGTTGGAAATGGGCTTCGTCTGATATCCATATGTTACCAACGAAATTCGCGTCCTCGTTAATTTTAGCCAATATCTGCCTACTAAACTCCATACGTGACGCTGGGTCTCGTTCATGTAATTGTTGCACAATCTGCAACTTATAGGGATGGAAATGTAATTCGTGCAGTATTCTTTGCAAGCTTCGTCGCTTAATCCCTAGCGTAGATGCATGCTGTCGAACGGAGCGGCGAGGTCTTCTCTCGATTGCGGCTCTAACAGCCTCAATGTTCTCTGGGGTACGTACCGTTCGAATGCCACCTGGAGTTTTCTTTGTCAAGACAGATCCTGTTTCTTCAAAATTACGCACCCACGTTGTAATCGCATGCGCAGATGGGACACGTCCATGACGTCTAAGCTGGTAATGCCCGTCGAAATATTCTCTGCGCGACAGTCGCACTATCACCATTTTGCTAAAACGCTCTCACAGCTGCTGCACGTTCCGCACCAGCTCAACGATCCATGATTACTAAATGGCAATGCGTTCACAATAATTGTGCGACGTTACGAACAACTGCCGGCTCTACAGTGCTGACAACTGTATCGTTCAAAACTTCCCGTTCCCCTGCGCCACCCTGTACAAGGAATTATGCCGGTGCGAAGTCGAATAATTTATTAGAGCCAGCAGAGCAGTAATTTACAATCGGTGGTGCGCGAACCTTTAGAGATTCACAAGTTTGAATAAAAGCACTAAATATTCGAAAATATAAATTGCACGCCATAGCCAAAAACCTGTTAGCTGCAACATTAAACGCACAACTTTTTTCTGACTAACAAAAATACGATAGAGTTCTCTACTGCTTTCCCACAAAGCACACCCAACAAAGCCGAATGTTGTACATCATAGTCGTACTTATTAAGAGATAGAAGCTCAGGATAATTCATTTCCTTCGCTTTTAATAGCATAACGTTGGTTTACCGTGATTAAGCATTAAGTTATTATAGTTCCTTAAATACTGTTTTTAAAGATGTTTCTTTAATTGTATTTTGCCAATATTGTTCTTCGGTTCTAATCCAGCCGAATGTACAATTATGACATCAAGAACCTTACCGAACCAATAGTGAATTATATTTTGAATATTGATTTACATCGTTAAATTGATTGGTGTTCACAAAACAGAAAACCAAAAGAACTTTTCTTTCGCCCTATTATTATTTTATTTGGAACCGCTATTATATATGGTAGAAAATAATAATATTTTCTCTTTTGAATTCCAGAGCATCCACCCACAGATGCAGCGTTAAAAGCGGCTCTCGATCTCATCGGATGCGGAGTGAGCTTCGGCGAGATTAGTTCCGACTACAAGTTGATCGGACACCGACAAGTCGGCGACACGGTATGCCCCGGACGGACGTTATACGACGTCATTCGTAATTGGACGCATTGGGCCCCACGGTCTGGTGAAATCGAGAATATCGTTGCTTTACGGTAGAATAAATCGTGCAGAAAGTCGATATCGCCAATGTAAATAAATTAGAACGTTTATGCGTTTCTAATTCGAATAAATTGATCTTTGTTTCGTTATTTACCGTTACCAATATTTTTTATTGCATTCGCTTATAGGAAATATTATCAATATAATTAATTGCTTTCGTTTTCTCTACTTTCATCGATTCCGCACGTACTGTGCTCACTATTTCGATTTTTGCGAGTTTAAGTAGATTTCGAACCCATATGATGAATAGCATTCTTAAAATCGTCTGCTTTCTCGTCTTCAGCGTTATTTACGTCTACTGCGGTAAGTAAAGTGTGCCACTAGGATCCATCTAGGGGCCTATCCCTTTTTCTTCTGATTTTATTAATAATATTGACCACCGGATTAAACATGCAGCTTTACAAAATAAAAGAAACACTAATTTACCTCTCCAAGACTTTCTTATTCTTCGTTCTATATATTTGTTGAACTCGAAATCATTTAGTTTGTACCTGGTGTATGCGTAAGTTTTTTCCTATTTTTCTGCTAAAAGGAAACACGTAATTTTCAAGCGAAATTAATTCCCTTAATCAAAATATTGGCCATCGGCTTCTACACATTTCACCCATCTTTCAGGTAATCTATGGATACCACACCAGAAGAACTGTTTGATCTTTGCGACAAACCATGCGTTCATCCATTTTCCAACTTCCTCGAAATTGTTGAAGCGCTGATCTCCCCATTGTTGCGAAGAGGTGATAGTCAGATGGCGCCAGGTCTGTGGAATACGGCGGGTGGGAAAAGATGTCCCATCCAAGGTGTTTTTCACTGGTTTTGCTGTGTGAGACGGCTATGTCTTCTGGCCCATTCTGGTCGTCTTCCGATTAATGCGTGGTTTAAATTAATCATTTGTTGGCGATAGCGTTGTGTATTGACGTTTTCGCCGGGTTTCAAGACTTCATAAAACACAATACCGCTCCGGTCCCACCAGACACAGAGCATGGTCTTATTGCCGAAGTGATTTGGTCTTGATGGACCGGCTTCTCCAGAAAACCACGATTTTTTCCGCTTCGGGTTTTCAAAATAAATCCGTTTTTCGTCGCCCGTCATAATTCGATACGAAAATGATTTCCTTTCGTGGTGTTGAAGCAGGATTTCACAGGTGACTGAGATTTTCTATTTGACGTTTATTCAAATCTTCCCCATTGCGCTCGTAAGCGTCTGCTGATTGTTTCTTGTGACACATGTAATGCTTCTTTTAATTGCCGTTAAGCTTCAGTTGGGTCAACATCCGATAACTCCTGCAATTGCTTGTCTTCGCATTTTTGTGGTATGTCGAAGCACTCATTGCCTTTCACAACGAAATCACATTTAAATCGTCGAAACCACGTCTCACGTGTTCTAATCGATGGAACGCGTTCACGATATGTTTCCAACAGAAAACGATGACTTTCAACAGCCCTTTTCTTTTGATTAAATAAGGAAAATAATGCGTATCGCAAATGTTCTTTTTCAGACACAAAGCTCGACACTGATCACTGACCGATAAAGCAAAAACGCTTGTTGTTTAAATGTGAGACTAACAAAATTACGTATGCGTCAAATTAATGCGCTGCGTACTTCTCGCTGGCGCTACCTCTTAGTTTAACCGGAAAGAACATATGCATACACCTGGTATGTAAGTTATATTGATAATTACGTGGACTGTAAACATCAGGTAGGGAAAATAGTCTCCTTAGCTGCTGGTAGATTAATGTTAAAATGTTCAAAAATGAACGAGACAAATGGCTGTTAACCAAAAAAAAAAATTATTCAGTAACAAGTTATATCTCAACATAATTCATGTAATAGAAGTTCTTGATTTTGCTGACGGAACCACTTGCACACAACTTTCTTGTTTTGTTAAACGTATGCTTATTTCAACTATGTTAAATGCATGTTCTGGTTTATCTTATCAGATGCCTAGAAATCAGTTTCATTTTATTAACATTTATTTTCACTAAAATCTGTGTGATTAAACGAGAACTCTACGTAGAACCGTCACAGACTTGCCGGACGGCCGAAGAAAAGGAGATGTGCTACGATGTGTGCGAATTTAACGAAGAACTACGTTCCGAGGTAGAGATGTGTAAGGCCGGATGTGAAGTATGCAACTGTCGACGAGGAGGCATCGACGACATGTACGAGAACGTCGGTCCGAACATCATACTTTGTAGCCCGATCGGGCCCCGTGTACCCATCGAGATAATGCCGTTCATTATCCCCCCCGACGAGAAACTACGGAATTAATAGGTGTTCTTTCCCAGCTTAAATTGTTAACCTTAAATATTTCTTTATCGGGATGAGTTTTTGCTAAGTTGTACCTATAAAGGTAAGCTACAAATTAAAATGTCAGAAAATGAGTTTTTGTTAAATTGTACCTACACTCAGCGAAATTTCTAGTTCCATATGAACTTTTGAACAGAATACAGTAGAGCTCTAACGCTCTTTCGGATACAGCGTGCACTTTCCTTGATCCCGACAAAGCCTTATTTCAAATAATGTATTTTTGTTCTGATATTACGTACATATTTATTACGTACATCTGTTATTACGTACAAAAATCTGCAATACGTGTTAAATACCGGGGAATTACCTTTCTCAAACAAAAATGTCAAGCAATTACGTAAACTGGTTCGAGGAAGAATTGATGAAACTTTACCACGATACCATAGATACTCTAGTCATACGCAATAATAATAAATTAGAAATAGACATCTACAGAAAAGAAAGTAATTCCAACAGATTCATCACGTTTGATTCGCACCATTGCGAACAACAAAAAATGTCCGCGATTAGTTTTCTGGTCAATAGACTCGTCAGATTTCCGCTAAACAAGAGCAGGTATGACAAAGAATTAAAGTATATCAAAGATGTAGCGAGGTACAATGGTTTCTCTTCTATGGATGTCTACCGTATTTTAAAGAAGGTCCAATACAAACAACACATCAGAAATTCCACGACTTTGACATCAACAAACACCGATAATAAGAAATTTATAACTCTTCCTTTTCACTCAACAGTAAAAGGGTTAAGTAAAATTTTCCGACAACTAAACATGAATGTGTCTTTTGTGTCAAAAAACAACTTACAGAATCTCTTAGGGAATCCCAAAGATAAACCGGAGATGATAAAAAGGTTTGGAATATACCAAATCGCATGCAATGATTCTGAGAAAGTTTATATTGGACAAACAAAAAGGAGTATCGAAACGAGGTTCAAAGAACATATTAGACACTATCGTTTCGACAAACCTGAACTATCAAGCGTAGCAGAGCATATGGTAAAATCCGGACATAAGATTGATTTAAAAAATCTGACACTGCATAATTTGCTAAAGATATTAAGGAAACCAAATATTTTGTTCAAAAGTTCATATGAAACTGTAGCAATATCGAGTGTATTTCTTGTAATAAGTAAGACCATCGTGGTATGCCGTAAATTTAGAACACCTGTATTATTTTCAACGTCCTACAAAAACATCACTGTCTGATTAATAAAGTAAATAAGCCGCATCGGCTATTCGTGAAAAGGCAACGTTATAAACATCTAGATTACTCTCGTGTTATACGACACATTCATATTTTATTCCACCCGAATCGTTACTATGCAACCGAAAGCTATAAAAGTGCTTCTCGCATCTACAGCGGCATATTCTCTCCTCGTCTTACCCTCGATGCTCTCTGCAGCGGAATTGAGTAAGTTTATCTTTCCTACGTCGGTATAAATATCTTTCTACCGAATGTTCTAAGTCACATCTGACTTTGGAAATAAAATCGTACTCGTAGTTTGTTCTAAGTTCGAGAATAAGTATTTGGTTTCTGTTAAGCATCTAATAAATTATTATTATTATTTTAGACATCGATGATTGCGTCAAAACCGAACTAATGGTCGAGTGCACTAGTATATGTAGCTCTCTTCCAATGCACGAGGCTATACACATGTTGTGCCGACGAAGATGTCTCGATTGCATATGTCTGAAAGAAGACTACACTATAAAGGGACCGCACAAACCGCAGGAATGTGACGACAACGACACCGGATTAACTATGAAACCTATAACCATGCCGTTGATAGATTATGAATGAGAAATATACACCTTCATGTTGTTAAAGCAATACATATTTTAAAAAAATGCAAGCTATTTTATTTCGACCACAGTTTTGGACCGACGATCGGCTTTGTTGAGATTGTAAGCAGCAATATTATCCTTGAATTTATTCTATTGACAATTTTAAATCGAAAGAAAACTTATTTAATAAAATATTTACAGTTACTATCTAAATATCTTATGTTAAAGATGTTGTACTTCTACGGAATCTACATGAACAAATTAAGGCACATAATATCGAAGTAATTACAATATTATCCGGTTAAAGTTAAATATTGCATTAAATTAATATGAAACTTCTGTTTGGCAAATTCGTAATGGTAAATTTCCTAATAATTACCAACGTCTTAAAAAAAAAATTCTGAAAAAGTCAGTCCCAGTAGGATTTGAACCCAAGTTCTTTCCCTTGCGGGGGGAGAATCTTACCATAGGACCCAACGAGTTTAAATCACTTTTAAAACCTACATATGCTGTTTATAGATATATTATAATATAAAAGTAATTTGAAAAGTAAAATTTATAACCTGCAAATACGTAACTTAGACGAACTGAAAGACAATATATGTACGTACTGCATGTGATGTAATAAATCCAGAATTTATCTGGAATACCTTGAGTTGCTTTCAAGATCGCCTTACTTATTGCCTTGAAAGACAAGGAGGACACTTCGATAACTTACTATATAATTAGATTCCATTGTTGTCATGTTGTTTTGTTTGCATTAAGACAGATCTGTGGTAACTCGGGTAACTGGCTTTGGTAGCACCTCACGGTTCTCGCACGTCTGATATGAGTGTATGACTGGTTGCCTACTATTCTGTTAACTCATCGATAATTATTTTTTTAAAGTTAGACATAGAAAAAATGTATGTGTAATGATAAAAAAAGAACCCGGTATAATTAATTCAGTAACAATCTTTTTAATTGCATCGTCCAGTTTGAAAATGACCAGACGAACTCTACTGATGTGAGATTAACAGTTGCATAGCCAATCTTGTAGCAAAAGATATAAAAAATGTTAATTATTCGGTAATTTTCTCTTACAGATTGTCTGGTAAAAATAAATTTAGTAACTTTGCTAATCAGTAATGGTGATAAAAGTAATTAGCCGATTAATTAAACATTACCAACCGTGACTCGTACAAAGGTAGTATTAAATGTACAAACTATTCGCGTATTTTTTCATAGATTTATATTTCCGTCGACCATGCAATCCAAAACTGCAAACATACAGCTTATAACTAGAATGACTTGTTTGCTCCTTCTTGTACCGTTGGTATTCTCTGTGACAGAGTATAGTAAGTTTATTTTCTCTACATTAATTTAATTACCTATGATGTCAAGTACACTACCGCTCAAAAGTGTTTAGGCACCCCTGTTTTCATGGATTATTCATATAGAGTTATGTTTACCAAAAAAAACATTATAATAAAATGAAATACGTATTTAAGATGTAGTTCAGTAAGATAAACACCCATTACATCGCATAAGGTTTACTATTATTTACCTGCACTTGGTCGGATTACCATAAACTGTTTATTGCGGTGCAATTACAATAACCCCCTGAATTTACTGGGTAAATTTAGTCATCTGTTAGATTGTAGGTAATAATGTTTGAATTACCTTCCTAGAAGATTATAGCGAAATCTGCAACCTATGGTCAGTTGCAGTGTGGTACTGGTTACTCTATTCACGCCGTGAGCGAAATATCGTTTTCTTAATAAAAGACGGAGTGGAAGCCCAAAAGCAGCAAGATAATGACCCAAAACATTCCTCTGAATTATGTAAAGACTATTTACGCCATTTAGAAGAGGAAGGAACTCTCAAAATTATGGAATGGCCTCCCCAGAGCCCCGACTTGAATCCAATCGAGTTACTACGGGGAAGAACTAGATCGGGAAGTACGGAAATCGGCTCCGACATCAGCTACTGACGTGTGGAACAAATCGCAATCGAGTTGGACCTCAATAACGTAAGAAACTCTGGCAAAACTTATTGCGAGAATGCCTCGATTGTGTGCTGCAATTATTAAATCAAGAGGAGGTCACATAGATGAAAGTAAAATTGAAATTAAACGTTTTAATTTTCACATTTATTTAATATATTTTTATTCACGTACGTGTATCTGTACATAAAAAATAAATATTATTAACATTGTTGCTGTCAGTGAGAGTGCCTAAACACTTTTGAGCGGTAGTGTATATAAAATCCTATTCTGGATGAAACGTCCAAATATATCCATCTTTCGCCCCGGTGCATTGATTTCTTTCCTATTGATGTGACCTTCTACTAAGCTTTTTCTTCATTAAATATGTAACATTTTATTTTGTGTTTAGATTTAATAATAGGAATAGAAACATTTTATGATAAAAAAAAATAATTAAATAATAAATATTAATAACACAACTGTATACTACTATAGCTTTATGCTACTGTGATATGCAATTAAAAACCTGTTCTCTTCACTTTTCTTTTATATTAAACTTTGTAACACTTCGACATCGATGCCCAACAGCAATCTGCAACCATTGCGCTATTTTACTAGCCCTAATAACATTTTGCAATGTTGGATAAGCCTTGGTAAAAATCTCTTTCCACTAAAAACGCCTAGATTAAGAGAAAAATATATTTTAAGTTATACGACAATGAAACGCATGGTAGTCTTTAATAAGTGCAACGATAATTGTTTTATTATCTTTAGATTTTTTTCTTCCTAAAAGTGATTTCAAAAGTATTACAAGCAACATGCTCCAATTCTTTATTGTAACAGATTAAGAGTTACATCGCTAAAACTAGGAAATTTTTGCTCACAATAATGAAGTCAACATTCTTCCGTATATAATAACAATAATAATTTCAAGATTCGACATACGAAGGTGACCTGAAATGTCTCCGGAATCGACAAGAAAAACACGGTATTGGTGTGGTTAAAACACACTCTTAAACAACAACTATTGACAGTAGACGTCTCACACTTGCCATAAAAAGGGTTGGCGTTGCAGACAAATGAATCCACTTCAACCTTCGAGCGCCATCTCTTCCCGATTCCGGAAACATTTCAAGTCGCCCTCGTATTCCTAGGAACGATTTATTATTATTATTAAGCGAATTTCTCATAATCCTGATGTGACGAGGAAATTTTGAACTTAGCTACAAAATCTAAAAAACGTGTAAAATAGCACAGAAAAAAGTCATGTTGCTTTGCTTTATACAAATCAGTCTAACCTCTAAGCACGTTCATTTTAGCCCTCGCCGATTGTATTGAACACGAAATAACTATTGCATGTATGGAGCAGTGCGATTCCCGTCCAATGCAAGAGGAAATGGAAATTTTATGCCGAAAGAAATGTATTGATTGCATATGCGTAAGAGAGGGCTATATCGTCGAAGGTCCGTACGAACCACACAACTGCGAAGAGCTTGCTGTTTCCGTGCCGTTCGAGATTATAACGCTGCCTGCCGATGTCACATATAGCAACTAGATGTCTCTATCTTCTGTGTAAATCCAATACATATTTTAAAATGATACAAACTATTTTATTTCGCCCTAAGTTTTGAAAATAATGATGGACGAGCAATTGACTTTCTTAGGATCATGAACTCTAACATTGTATACGTAAATCTATTCGGTTGTCAAATTTCATCATATGCGACGCCGATGATTTAAATAATACATACATTAGTTCTTGCTATTGGAACTCTAAGAATAACGTCGGAAATCAAAACTATCAACGTCGCTATGTACACCGCAATAAACAAGGAAAAGTTAAAGTGGGAGCATAGCAAAATAAATGCCCAACCAAAAATGCCTTTGTAAATGGTTTCCGGTTAATCCATAGACGTACGGTTAAAGCACTCTAAGGATTAATGTGTTACGTGAAAATCGAGTGAATTTAGAACCACCACCATAATCGCAACAAATTTGCTGCATTGGTATAATCTTATAGGCTGCAGATATAGCAGCAGTAGCAGGACAAAATAGAAACGAAAGATAATAATCGGGTTCGCGATATCTAGCGCATGTAATTGGAATCGCGTGCGTCTTAGTTTCCCCAAACATTTCACCGCAACGCGTCAGAAGGCCACAACGCGATTCCCTATCGGTGATAGGATGCGTCGAGGCCGCCACGATACGCCACACGAAGCACGCTATAATTATGCGACGTCGTTCGTAAATTATTCGCTCACCTTGCTAAACTTAACGACATCCGCAATGAAATTACGAACGGGCCGTGGCAGTGGCAGTTGGCGCTTTTCTACTTACTTAAAAAAATTTCCACGAGCACCTTTCAATTTTGAAAAATGAAAGCAAGTTTCCATAAAGCAAACAAATCATAATCGAAATTCTTAGAGCGTAAGTGTTAGGTAGCGTTGTTGTTGTTGTTTTAATGAAAACACATTTTCGGTTACATAGAAAATATATGAAAACGATAGGGTCGATTTTTTATTGGCAGTATCTCTCGTGTACGTTTCCTGATATATGGAAAGTAGCCAGAATTTCACCAATCTTGGAAAAGGGTGACAGTTCCAATATTGGCAATGACGGAATGTGGCTATAATTTCTTCTTTTGCGAAGGTTTTCGAAGTCTCGATTTATAAACGTCTTTCTTATGGTATTAAATCAGGATGGTTTCTTGGCAAATAGATCTACTGTAACTAACTTGCTACAGATTTCTCAAACAATAACTGAAACCGTGGATGAGGGTGGCCAACTAGATGTTACTTATATTGATTCTTCTCGCGCTTCTGAGTCGATTGATCATCGTAGGTTCTTGGAGAAGCTGAGTCTTTTTCTGTGTTAGCAGGAATTTCCTGAGATTAATTCGATCATATCTTCTAAACAGACTTAATTACGTTTATTTTAATTGGTTTAACTCACGAACTTTTTACTCCGCCTTTGGAGTACCTCAAGGATCGAACCTTGGTCCGCTCATTTTTAATACATATACATCGACGATCTTTTAAAGTCTGCCCTTTATTAGCCTATGCTGATGATATTAAAATCTACCACGCCGTTAATTCCTTCAACGATGTTGCTCTTATGCAGCGTAATTTGGATATGATCTATACCTGGTGTCTACATAATAATTTAAAATTAAATGTAGAGAAGTATGTCCTCATGTTTTTTACAAGAAGGGTGTGTAGAATTGATTCTTAGTATTGTATTAACAATATTATTAAAAATTTAGGTGTGATATATGATGAAGAGTTTACCTTCTCTAACTATGTCTCAGACGTCGTGACAGCCGCTTCTGAATTATTAGGAGTGTAAGAATTTTACTAGCCTTGATACAATAAAGACTCTTTTCTTTGCTTACGTGGTTTCCAAGCTCGAATACGCGTCTGTGGCTTGGTATCCTTTCTACAACATCCAAATGAATCTTCTTGAGCGGATTCAGTGCAAATTTTTGAAATATCTACCGTATAAGAACGATGGGCGATATCCTACGCGAGGTATACCCTACGACGAGCTAATTCAAACGCATGTTGAAAGAAGAAACCGTCTTAGTGCTTCATTTATGGAAAACATTCTCACCGGAAGAATTGGTTCTCCTGATTTGTTGTCTGGAGTTGGTCTCATTGTGCCACGAATGGAGTCGAGGTCGCGTCACCTGCTACGGATCCCTACAGCTACGACGAAGGTGCTGTTGCGAGCGCCGTTGGTACACTCGGCAAGAAACTTTAATAGTTACAACTTAGATTTGCCTTAATTTGTCAGGTATTATTTTTTTTTGATTTTTAGTATATCATTTTTCTTTCTTATATATATATATATAACTTTTTTATTGGTTTGTTTTTAATGCATTTCATGTATTACATTTTATTTAATATTGTATCCATTTTTGGATGTTCAAATGTTGGGCATTTAATAAATTATTATTATTATCTCTAAAATATATACTAAATTTTGCAGCATTAAAGAATAAATATTAACACTTTATTGTCAATGAAAATTTACTAAAATTAAACATGTATATACTACCGCTAAAAATAAAATAAGTTTGCATCGTTATTACATTCATAAATTGAACGAACAAATCAAATAAAAACCACCGCACTGTCACGCATCGTATGCCGCGTTAACTAACAGTACGAAATAAAAAAAAATCTAAACGTTTTGTCCAAGATTGCCAATATTTACTTGGCTCGTATAATAGAGTCCTCCGCTATAATTATCGTATATTTCAATGTTCAGACAATTGGCGAACGGCGAACTGTTTATAATCAGCTGTCAACTCGCAACCGACCAACGCCAACGTGAAATTGTGCAGCACGTGCTTCTGAAGCGGAATGCGACCGATTGCGTCAGCTTTCGGGCAGGCGATATTCAAAGTTCCAAATCGTACAATAGCGCTCCGCCTAGCCGGCGTAAGTTTTATGAATGTAACAATTATAATTAGCAAGAACAGATTCCCGGGTGTTAATTTTAGATTTTAAGGGGAAATTGATGATACATTAAACGCTATGCTTTTACAACGATATGAACAGAAAGTTTTTAATAAACGTTATTCGTCTATACCGTTCAAGCGAAGCAATGGCTTGAAAAGTGTTATGGGGACTCCGCTCCATCAGAAACAACAATAAAACGTTGGTTTGCTGACTTCAAACGTGGTCGTAGAGACACCGATGATGCAGAACGCGGTGGACGTCCAAATGAGGCGGTAAAACCAGAAAACATCAAAAAAATCCACAAAATCGTTTTGAATGATCGAAAAGTGAAGTTGCGTGAGTTAGCTGACATCGTAAAGATATCAAAAGAACGTATTCGCTTTATATTGCATGAGCATTTGACTACGAGAAAGCTCTGTTCAAAGTGGGTGCTGCGTTTGCTCACTGTTGACCAAAAACAAGAGCGTGTTGATGATTCTGAGCAGTGTTTGGCCATGTTTAAACGTAACAAACCGGAATTTTTGCGTCGATATGTGACAATGGATGAAACATGGATCCACCACTTCACTCCGGAATCAAAACGATCGTCATCTGAGTGAACAGCAACTGGTGAATCTCGTCCAAAGCGCCCGGAAGCACAACAATCGGCTGGAATGGTTATGCCGTCGGTATTTTGGGATGTGCGTGGTGTAATATTCATCGACTATCTTGAGAAAGGAAATACCATCAGCAGTGAATATTATATAGCGTTATTAGAGCGTTTGAAGGCCGAAATTGCAAAGAAACGACCGCATATGGCAAAGAAAAAAATGTTGTTTCATCAAGACAACGCACCGTGTCACAAGTCAATCAAAACAATGGCAAAACTACATGAATTGAACTTCGAATTGCTCCCACATCCACTGGCGACTACTGCCTGGTCGCAGACCTCAAAAAAATGCGCGCCGGTAAGAAATTTCGCACGAATGAAGAGGTTTCGCTGAAACTGAGTCCTATTTCGAGGCAAAAGATAAATCGTTCTACAAAAGTGGTATTGAAATGTTAGAGCGGCGCTGGAATGATTGCGTTGCTCTTGATGGAGATCACGTTGATGGATAAAGCTAATTTTGAACCAAAAAAACCGTGTTTTCATTGTTAGGGCCGGGACTTTTCAGCCCATGTGTTATTTCTTAAGCGATTTTCTTTCGGTGTTCGCTCGTTTTGTTTTACATGGCGTGCGCGATTAAAGTTAGATATACGCGACGCTACGTATGATGCTCGAATGTAAAAGACGTTCTGTGTTTGGGAGTGACGGCGGCATACTTTCACATTACCTGAAATCGAAGCTGGAAACAATCCAATCCCCCCAGACATGGAATCGTCTAGCCGACAGGTTCGTAATTGAAACCGACAATGAGAGGAATTCGTTTTAAATCCTATTATTCGAGAAAAAGAAACCAAACCAAGATTTACCTAGACATGCACCAGTTTCCTTCCTCCTTCCTCCGGCTCTCGTTGTACCCGTAAAATTACCGCTTTCCCGTTCGATAGCTTAGCCGTTCGAAACGTGATAGGAACCTGGGTAAAACGAATATTCGATTAAACGGACGCACAAGAAACCCGAGAAAAGGAGCAAACAGGAAAACAATAGAGTAGGAAGTTGGCGAGATTCGATTTTTGAATCTCTTATCGGGGCAATAATCTGGCTGGCGGGTTTCCGCAATTGCTAAGCGCTTACCTGCAGTACTAAGCGGAGCACGTCTTTCCATTACCTCGCGTTCTTTCCCGTAAAAGAACAGCGAATATGTGTGGACGGTTTGGTTCTCTAACTTTATTAGAATTTCCGTCTGAGAAGAAATTATGTGCACCTTTCGTTTCAATACGTAGTGAAAAATCCCAAGCGATATTTTCTAATGCGAAGGTTTGTTCGTTTAAAGATTTTCAAAACGGGCGTCGATACCTTAGTCACGTGTTTTATTAATCGTGGATCCTCGTAGATGTTGAAAGTCTCGAAACTGTACGAATATAACTTTCGAAGGCACCTTCCGATATTTGGAGCTAAACTTCGACTAATAGCTCAATCTCTTGGAGGAGTGATTCAACTCAAATTCTAAATTGAAGGGAAACTTTTGCACCCAGATTTTGACGATCTTGTTTACCAAATCGTAGCCGTTTCCACGTCGAACGTGAATTATATTTATTTTTCTGGTAGTTAGGCAACACTGCATACATACTTAATAACCTTGATCGTAGCATCTATTGCCTAGTTACGAGCTTTTTATGTCGAATTCACGTTTCGAGGGAAATGATGGACTTTAAAGTATAAACTGTTTTATATCGCGTGCGTAAGTTTACCACTCTTTTCGTGTAGAGATTTAAAGGTGAAGAATAATGTAATAACATTTATTATGCAGTAAACAATAAAGATCCAATAACAGGACAATCACAATATCCACAATACAAATGAAATCGTATACATAAACGTTTCTTCGAAGTAAACAGTATTGTATGTGTTGACATTGACTGTACATACCTACAGTCCCTATCCGTTTTATTTGAGCCACCTCATACGTAAGTTTTTGCGTGTTTCCAACGCAATAATTTACAAATACGCGTACAAGTATGAAATTCATGACCAGGGTTTACAATACCTATCTAAATACATTCCCTAAATATCTTTTAAAGAAATTGGGAAAATGCCACTTATTATCCCTCTCATGAATCATTCTGTACTGTATAGAAGATGGGCAGAAACAAGGGTATCCTCAATACACAATTGCAAAGAGGAAGAAGTATTCTGGCAAACAGTGCAGCGAATCGCCGTTTTAATGAGAAAGAAAAGATATCCACTACAAGTGCCAGAAGAGCGTTTTGCGGCGAGAAAAGGATCACTATTAATAGAGATGATGATCGTATCCTGCAACAAGCAACTGAAAACGGAGGTTTATCCTCCAAAGAAATAGGAAATGTAATGTCTCAGCAAAGAGTGCAAATATCCCCGCGTGCGGTACGTAGACGATTCTACGAAGCCGGATTAAAATGCAGACGCCCCTGAAAAAGCCAAGGTTAACACCGACGATGAAGCGAACCCGTTATGAATAGGTAAGACATCAACATTACAAAATTGAAGATTGGCGAAACGTAAGACAGAAAAACTTTAATGAATGACTATTTACAATCTACTCGGTGCTCTAATGCCTTTTTCGGGAAAGGATGGACCGAAAGCGAACCGTATCTTTAACAGGGCCTACGGTAATAAATCCATCAAACTCGAGTGTGCAATTGGGGGTGGTTCTCTGTTCAATAAGTTTCCGTTCTTTTTCATACATATCGTTTCGTACGCGTCTAATTCTCTATACAAGTTCACGTTTTTAAGTGGTGTCAGATTTTTTAAATCAATCTTATGTCCGGATTTTACTATATGCTCTGCTACGCTTGATAGTTCTGGTTTGTCGAAACGATAGTGTCTAATATGTTCTTTGAATCTCGTTTCGATACTCCTTTTTGTTTGTCCAATATAAACTTTCTCACAATCATTGCATGCGATTTGGTATATTCCAGACCTTTTTATCATCTCCGGTTTATCTTTGGGATTCCCTAAGAGATTCTTTAAGTTGTTTTTTGACACAAAAGACACGTTCATATTTAGTTGTCGGAAAATTTTACTTAACCCTTTTACTGTTGGGTGAAAAGGAAGAGTTATAAATT
This sequence comes from Trypoxylus dichotomus, assembly GCA_023509865.1. Taxonomy (NCBI): domain Eukaryota; kingdom Metazoa; phylum Arthropoda; class Insecta; order Coleoptera; family Scarabaeidae; genus Trypoxylus; species Trypoxylus dichotomus. The sequence goes on from CM042076.1 coordinate 168,518, forward strand.
TCTTATTACCGGTGTTTGTTGATGTCAAGGTCGTGGAATTTCTGATGTGTTGTTTGTATTGGACCTTCCTTAAAATACGGTCGACATCCATAGAAGAGAAACCATTGTACCTCGCTACATCTTTGATATACTTTAATTCTTTGTCATACCTGCTCTTGTTTAGCGGAAATCTGACGAGTCTATTGACCAGAAAACTAATCGCGGACATTTTTTGTTGTTCGCAATGGTGCGAATCAACCGTGATGAATCTGTTGGAATTAGTTTCTTTTCTGTAGATGTCTATTTCTAATTTATTGTTGTTGCGTATGACTAGAGTATCTAGAAACGGAAGGCGATTGTTCACTTCTTCTTCAATAGTAAACTTGATCGTGGTAAATTTTGAGTTCAGTTCCGCTAGAAAATCTTGTATGTTTCCTTTGTTGGTATCAAACACCGCGAAAATATCATCTACGTACCTAAGCCAAATTCTCGGGAAATATTTGGTTTCTTTTTTCAGGTTCTTATATTCATTCACTAGCGATTTGGCCATGTTTTAGAAATTTTAGAGCCTGCGTAGAAAATATTTTGCATGTGTGATACAGTTTCTTCTTTCACTCGGTAACACGGTTGACAATGAGAGCCCACGTGCTCTCGAAACGCTGCGTTCCGCATAATTAATAAATTTGTGCGAGTGGAGTTTACTGCTATACCTGTGAATTGTACATCCACACAGTCCTTGCAATCGTCATTCGTGTATTGGAGTATGTATGAATCAATGCTTTAGATCCGAATGAAGGTCCTCACATATTCATGCACGATAAGGCACCGTGCCACACGGCCAAATCCATCCACAGTTTTTTTAGAAACGCACGCTCTGTCAGTGTTACCTTGGCCGGGAAATTCTCCCGACCTCAATGCAATTGAGAACGTGTGGAGTGTTCTAAAATCACGCGTGTATTCGAGAAGAAATATTAAGGACGCAAAGTGACGCAACAATTAAATATACCATTAATGCTTAAATAGACAGTATGCCAAAAAGAATAGTAGCAATTATAAAAGCCAAAGAATTACAAAATATTAGTCTATAAACAATTCTGAATAAACTTATGCTTGTACAATATGTTTTTTATTACATATTTTAACAAAATGGCTATTTTAGCAAGTGATTCTAATAAATCGGACAGGGACTGTGTGTATCGCCGAAAGAAGTAAGTATACGCAGTTTTTATAAGTCTTTGTTCAACGGCGTACCAATTAAAATCAGTAGGACACACAATGATGTAACGTTGAAGGCGTTTCGATTTCGCCGACAAACGCCGGTCTAAAACCAGGACCGTAGAGGAAGGCCGACTAGACGACGGGAGTCGAGGGAACGGAACAGGTGGATACTTTTGTGATTTATTAATGCTTTACGAGGTGGAGATCGCGCGCCGCAACGGCCTGACCAGACGTCCGTACATCATATACTTAGGTACATACAACATATAACAAGTCGAGAAACAGCTAGCGACGTTCTACAGAAAACACACACGTAACTCGGTAACGCTACATTTATTAGGGGGTTTGTTGGTCGCTGTCGAGCTTGCCAGGCGCGCGAGAGAACTTCTGAAACTGCCGGAGAGAACAAATAAACCATTAGATTAGCTAACAATAGAGAGAAACCAAAAAAATAAATAGCACAACCGAACGTCGCAATTCGTTTAAAATAGTAGATATGGGCGTCAAGGTATTACGAGACCGTTGTATAGTGTTTATTTCGGGATTTTAGCGTGGGTGTATCAATCTGTTATAGTTAATCAGCCGTCTTCTTTTCTTAATTTCGTACACGGTGCGAATCATTAGAAAATGCCATCTTTCAATGTTGTAATTTGTATATTTTGACATTATCAATTAACTTTGAGTTTGACGTAGGTAAACAACATAACACATGGGCTGAAAAGTCCCAGGCCTAACACATAGATGACGCTAATTTTATTGCAGTCACCTTTCTCTCAGTTAGTACTAACCTTCAAAAGACAGATGTTAAAATTTCATGATATTCTATTCATTAGTTTGTGAGTTATTGTGCTAAGAGTCACACTACTTTTGTTATTTTCAAAAAACAATGGATCAAAAACAATTTCGTGTTTTAATTTTACACTGCTTCTTGATGGGAAAAAATACCGTGTAAGCGAAGCAATGGCTTGAAAACTGTTATGGGGACTCCGATCCATCAGAAACAACAATAAAACGTTGGTTTGCTGACTTCAAACGTGGTCGTAGAGACACCGATGATGCAGAAAGCTGTGGACGTCCAAATCAGGCGGTAACACCAGAAAACATCAAAGAAATCCACAAAATCGTTATTGAATGATCGAAAAGCGAAGTTGCGTGAGTTAGCTGACATCGTAGAGATATCAAAAGAACGTATTGGCTTTATATTGCATGAGCATTTGACTATGAGAAAGCTCTGTTCAAAGTGGGTGCCGCGTTTGCTCACTGTTGACCAAAATCAAGAACGTGTTGATGATTCTGAGCAGTGTTTGGCCATGTTTAAACGTAACAAACCGGAATTTTTGCGTCGATATGTGACAATGGATGAAACATGGATCCATTACTTCACTCCGGAATCAGAACGATCGTCATCTGAGTAGACTGCAACTGGTGAACCTCGTCCAAAGCGCCTGAAAGCACAACAATCGGCTGGAAAGGTTATGGCCTCGGTATTTTGGGATGTGCGTGGTGTAATATTCATCGACTATCTTGAGAAAGGAAATACCATCAACAGTGAATATTATATAGCGTTATTGGAGCGTTTGAAGGCCGAATTTGCAAAGCAACGACAGCATATGGCAAAGAAAAAAATGTTGTTTCATCAAAACAACGCACCGTGTCACAGGTCAATCAAAACAATGGCAAAACTACATGAATTGAACTTCGAATTGCTCCCACATCCACCGTATTCGCCAAATTTGGATCCCAGCGACTACTGGCTGTTCGCAGACCTCAAAAAAATGCTCGCCAGTAAGAAATTTCGCACGAATGAAGAGGTTATCGCTGAAACTGAGGCCTATTTCGAGGCAAAAGATAAATCGTTCTACAAAAGTGGTATTGAAATGTTAGAGCGGCGCTGGAATGATTGCGTTGCTCTTGATGGAGATTACGTTGATGAATAAAGCTAATTTTGTGTGTTAGCCCCGGGACTTTTCAGCCCATGTTTTATCTAAAAATATAGACCTTTTTTTTGGGATTGCCCTCGTATGCCAAAAATTATGATCTGCTTTGATTTGTACCACGCTGCGGCGTGGCAGAAATTAATAGTTAAAAATTATTGATTTTCATTTGAAAAAAAAAGTCAGGGTTTTCTTGATGTGAAGTGATCGTGCGAACTTCTCATCTGTATTATTCCTCTGAATTGTAAATACCATCAATCGCAAAAAATCCCAAAATTAATTATTCCCTTCAATCGAAGTTATAGTCCTTGGTAATTTTCGAAATTACCTAAGCTTGATAAATGACGTGCGATATACTACTATAATTATTAACGCATTAATACGCCGTTATCTGCGTGCGTATTGGAAATTACCAACTAACCGGCTCTAGGTAATTACATACGTATTATAGTCGGATATTATAGGTGTATGTATTAATATTGAGCGTTGAATGAACGGCCGCCACCGCATGATGACAGTCGAACTAGTATACGTATTAATAATTGAGGGCAGGACGTAAGGTACATTAAACAAATTACGGCCGCGCTGTATCTAGCATGACAATGTCGTAATGTTGACGGATTTGACGATATGCGTGTGTATATTGAAGGTTGACAGAAAATCACAACCTAAAGGTCATCCTTATCAATTACGTTCAATATACGTAACGGTACGAAAGATATTCGATAATTTTGACAGTTTGCCCATTTCTTCCATCGTAAATAGGAAGAGACGGGTTTACGTAAAGTTTTTCGACGAAACGGGTAACTATTATTGCGGCATAATTCACCGTTCGTCGGACTAACGATCCTTTAACATGTGCTCTCTGTTGGCGGCAATTTACGAGTAGAAGATTAAAACTAGCTTTCACGTAACTGCGTAGCAAGAAACAAATAGTTTAACGCATCGTATCATGAATCTAATTTAACATCGGCAGACTGATTATCTAGGGATTAGAAACGATACGGTAGACAAACGGGCAAGTTATTTGAGTTGCCTATGTTCTAAACGCGACCAATGGAGATGGTGGATGTCGTGTAGATTAAATATATCATGATTAACAATAACAATACCTGCAGGAAATATATCACAAACTGGGGAAGATAGAATAATATTCTATAGATTGTTATTTTACAGGTAATAAAATCAATCAAGTGTAAAAAAATATGCAATAATAAAAAAAATACAATAGTAGAAAGTTCCCACGGCTATGAACACTGCCGCTCAAAAGTGTTTAGGCACTCTCACTGACAGCAAAAATGTTAATAATATTTATTTTTTTATATACAGATATACGTACATGAATAAAAATATATTAAATAAATGTGAAAATTAAAACGTTTAATTTAAATTTTGCTTTCATCTGTGTGACCTCCTCTTGATTTAATAATTGCAGCACATAATCGAGGCATTCTCGCAATAAGTTTTGCCAGGGTTTCCTGTGTTATTGAGGTCCAACTCGATTGCAATTTGTTTCAGACGTCAGTAGCTGACGTCGGAGCCGATTTCCGTATTTCCCGATCTAGTTCTTCCCATAGTAACTCGATTGGATGGATTCAAGTCGGCGCTCTGGGGAGGCCGGATATTAGACGAATTTTGGAATACTATTGAAGAAATCTGGCATAACATTTCTGTGGAGAGATGTCAAAAATTAGTTGAAGTGCAGCACTGTTGGTTTGTAAAGGATTTCCGAACAGAATATTGAAGGTAAAAGCGAAAAAGAATTTAAAAAACAGATAATACAGTATTTCGTTATAGCTATTAGGTGTGCACCTTCCATGTCCAGTTAAAATGTAATACATTTATTTTTTAATTTGTTTATCTTGAAGGTTATAAAATATTATATGTGTTACGTTCTCCTGGTTTGAAGAACAGCGCCGCTGTAGCCTGCTCGTAAATTCCTGAATTACTTGACCAATACTTACTTGTAGAGTATGTTCGCTTATTTACTAGATGAAAGGTTGTACAGTGAAACACAATGCGCATGCGCAAAAAATATAATTAAAAAATAAAATGTGTACACGGTTTCCACTCTTGCCTATGTATAGTTACGATGTACGTAAGATATATATATTTGCAATAATTGCAGTCATTCGAGCTCTCTTATACATGTAATGTACATTAGCATGTGTATGTGTATGTTTTCCTTTGGTAGCAATATAAGGTACTGCCTCAGCATGTACGTTGCAAAGCTATGTTTTAATTGTGTTTAAAATGTTAAATTCTTATATGCTTCCGCAGAAGCTTTGTTAGAGGCATGTACTAATGCCTCTATCTGTTTGCATGCACCACTACCTTTTTATAGGGGAGCCAACCCTATTTATTTCTTAAATTTATAAGCGCACCTCGGTGCTATGCTTATTTATATGTCCCTTTCCGGGAGCCTAATACATTTTCCTTGTTTTAAATTTGCCTAAGGGACTTGGCCCTGTATCATTGGCTTGTATTTGTACTTGAACCAAATACGTTCGTTATTTACACATTTATAGGGGAACCCACCCTATCTCTTAGAGCTTGAACGCCTGGTCGAGGGCGACAGTAGCGATAATAGCCGATCTCAAAACAAAAGTAATGTGACAGTTACCCAGGCGTTCTCGTTTGAAATAATACACTATGTGCAATCTTTAGCTCTCTGCTACTGCGCCCCAAAGAAGGGAAAAAGCCAGTAGCCAGCAAATGTGCGAAATGCGCAGCGACAAGTAAAACGGAGCCGACATTACATATAGAAAAATGGTCCGTTAAACTCGTCCGCTACGACGAACAACTAAATGACGACGTTACTGTACACGTTACGACAAGATACGAAAGGTGACCGAGAGTGCACGATCGCTAATACTTCGACCGTCGCGCGGGAATCGACTGCCTGTGCTTGTATATATTAAATATTAAGAAAACTCCCATTATTTGTTCGACGACGGTGCACTTAATGACCTTTAAATTAGGCACTTTTAGCTAGAGTATTGTGAAGGGCCGGCTTACATACATATACAATGCGTAATGTACATACATATTAAAATAAAATTCGATATATTCTAAGAGAGCAAATTAAATAAATGCTAAAAAATGTAAATAAAGTAATATTCTAAATGAAAATAAGGTAATAATGCTAACCCATACCGTTGCAAAGAAGATAAAATCATATAAAATACATAAAGTAGTAAAATGGATAAAACACAAAAACAATGTTAAGTCCTTAACAATATGTTTATTATAAACTGCATTCCATGTATTATATTTTTGTTAAGCTGAGTTAAATAAATCATATGTTAATGTTTACAAATTTATCGATTCATGCATATCGGTTTACCTGTGCTATTTATATGACCGCCACTGTAGATAGCTCGAAGTTAATAACACATAAACGAAGATAACATAAACTAATAAAAATATTTACCAAAATAAATTGGATAAAAGTATATATGGTTATTGACTCATTCGATTTGTGTTACGGTTGATATGTTATTGTCTTTATCAATCAATATAAGCGTTATGAATTTCCGAGTTTTGTAATTTTATTTTTTCATTCAAAGGATAAAATATATCTTTTATCATTCACTTAATTTTACTTAAAAATCATTCTTAAATAAATATGGCAGTACAAGGCGTAAATATCATACCATCAAAATTACCGTTTCAATTCGAGAATCGCTCTGATAACTATAGATACACATTGAATCTCGCCCTCATCTCTCTACCTATCCGCAACCGCGTTACAAGTACTGTATACACGAAAACGCCCAAGAAACACGCTAGTACGGCAATAAGCGCTGAAATCGATGTCCACAAAAAACGCTATCGCAACCGTCGACGGATACATGTATAAAATAAACTTAGGCAATAATAATTTCGAGGCGAATCAACCGCTTCCAAACGATACTATTTTACGACGTCGTTACAAAATTACCAGCGCCGTTTTGATTAGTCGATGAAAACGTAACTTCTTCTTCGGGTACACCCAGCCATATAGGGATTAAATTTAATCCTTCGCGTATTAGAGACGCGAACCGTCACCCATGGCGGAGCTTCGCCGCGTATTTAATAAGACCTATTTATATTACGAAATTGCCGAGATTAAATGACTGTCACGTTCGATATTTCTGTTGCGTCGAGATGTCGCTGAACCGGCGATGTAAAAAAGGTGAGACGTAATGTTTGCAATGTGAAATGGCATGTCGAGCTTAACGAAATAACTGCGTATATATGTAGATGAGGCATGAGGATCTACACCCTCGCATGAGACATTGTTGTTATAACCACGCGTTTAAACGGATTATTTTCATCGGTATGGTTTTTAATATCAAATCAAATTCAAAAACATTTCAGTTTTGAACCAATCGGAAAATAACATTTTCCTCTTTCGACTGCGAATGACACTTTTATTGCCGTCGAAATGCGTATCCGTATCCAGACATCGCAATAACATTTTAACCGTTGAACCGATCTTCGCTTCGCCTTTATCATTCGATCGCGCGGAGAAATATCGCCGATAAAAAGCCGAAACATAGCAATAATCCGTCGCATATTGCGCAGATAAACCGTCTATATGTGTGCACCATTTTTCCGATACATATACGCCCCGTGCGACGATATTTTAATCTCGGATCCTTCCGAGCGGAGGTACTTCTATAACCGTTCCGCCGTCGTAAACGGTCAGATTCATTACGCGTCCAAAGCATTCGGTCGTCTTGTTTATGTATTTTTCGTCCGGGAATTTAATAACAAGAAGTTTTAGTGCGACGATGGGCTTACGTTCACCCTTCCCACTAGATGCGAGGATCCGTACGACGCGCATCACTTAAAAGAAGGAAGATAGTAGGAGCTCTCAAAGTCGATGGCAGATGACGCGTATATCGCCGTTAAGATGAACGTCATGAACATGAAGAGATATTATTGGGATTTTAGACGTTCGAATAGTATTCGTACGACGTTAAACAGTGAGGGACTTTAGACTTGCTGAAATCCATTTACAGTCGCCTAATGTAGACGTTCTCTCATACAATAACAGCTATAAAGTTTGCACCGAACAGAAGCTATTGAAACATTAACACATGGGCTGGAAAGTCCCGGGCCTAACACATAGATGACGCTAGTTTTATTGCAGTCACCTTTCTCTCAGTTAGTACTAACCTTCAAAAGACAGCTGTTAAAATTTCATGATATTCTATTCATTAGTTTGTGAGTTATTGTGCTAAGAGTCACGCTATTTTTGTTATTTTCAAAACAATGGATCAAAAACAATTTCGTGTTTTAATTTTACACTGCTTCTTGATGGGAAAAAATACCGTTCAAGCGAAGCAATGGCTTGAAAAGTGTTATGGGGACTCCGCTCCATTAGAAACAACAATAAAACGTTGGTTTGCTGACTTCAAACGTGGTCGTAGAGACACCGATGATGCAGAACGCAGTGGACGTCCAAATGAGGCGGTAACACCAGAAAACATCAAAAAAATCCACAAAATCGTTTTGAATGATCGAAAAGTGAAATCGCGTGAGTTAGCTGATATCGTACAGATATCAAAAGAACGTATTGGCTTTATATTGCATTTGAATTTGACTATGAGAAAGCTCTGTTCAAAGTGGGTGCCGCGTTTGCTCACTGTTGGCCAAAAACAAGAACGTGTTGATGATTCTGAGCAGTGTTTCGCCATGTTTAAACGTAACAAATCGGAATTTTTGCGGCGATATGTGACAATGGATGAAACATGGATCCATCACTTCACTCCATAATCAAAACGATCGTCATCTGAGTGGACAGCAACCTGGTGAACCTCGTCCAAAGCACCCGAAAGCACAACAATCGGCTGGAAAGGTTACGGCCTCGGTATTTTGGGATGTGCGTGGTGTAATATTCATCGACTATCTTGAGAAAGGAAATACCATCAACAGTGAATATTATATAGCGTTATTGGAGCGTTTGAAGGCCGAAATTGCAAAGAAACGACCGCATATGGCAATGCACCGTGTCACAAGTCAATCAAAACAATGGCAGAACTGCATGAATTGAACTTCGAATTGTTCCCACATCCACCGCATTCGCCAGATTTGGCTCCCAGCGACTACTGGCTATTCGCAGACCTCAAAAAAATCGCCGGTAAGAAATTTCGCACGAATGAAGAGGTTATCGCTGAAACTGAGGCCTATTTTGAGGCAAAAGATAAATCGTTCTACAAAAGTGGTATTGAAATGTTAGAGCGGCGCTGGAATGATTGCGTTGCTCTTGATGCAGATTACGTTGATGAATAAAGCTAATTTTGAACCAAAAAAACCGTGTTTTCTTTGTTAGGCCCGGGACTTTTCAGCCCATGTGTTATACCGTATTGTCAAGGCAAATCGTGATTTATATGACATATCTAGTTAGGAACAGTCAGACGACGAATAAGGATACGTAGCGCTAATTCGATTCGAGTTTACAAACTTACGGCAAAGTTTTATCACATTTCCCTTGCTCTGCAGTCGACTAGAGGATTCCACGTGCTCAACATGCATGGTATGCAGTGAGTGACGTAACTGTCAAAAACTGCTTCAAGAAAGCTGGGTTCAGTATCTGTCCAGCTAACCAAGTCTTTCTGATCGAGTAAAATGAACTTGAGAATGAGCTTGAAGTTGCACCTAGCAGTGAAGAATGGGCCAAGCTCGTGTCCCACAATACCACTGGTAATGTGTCGACGCCAACCTTTGAAGACTTCGTACAGATTGACGACGACGTGGCTACCGCCGGAGAATACACCGGAGACGATATCGTTCAAAACTGTGTGAGCTCGTGTACTAACGAAAATGACAGTGAAAATGAAGCCAGCCAATCATACATTTTGGATAGAGAGATGGAGGAAATTCCAATAAAACGAGAAGCTTTAAAGGCATTGGAGACGCTTCACAAATTTTATGAATATGCGGCGGTTGATCAAACCATATTTGGTAAAATTTATGAACTTGAAAAACATACACAAAATCTAAAAACAGAATCGCAAAAGAAATTAACAGATTTTTTCAAGTAAATGTTGTTATAATATTATTTGGATTAAACATTTATGTTCAGCTATTATTTCAATAAATATGTAATACCCATACATACGCGTATTTTGTTTCTAATTACGTCATATTTGCCGTATTTTTATAGACCTCCATAAGTGAGACAGACCCCATTCTGTAACTCTGTAAGCCGGAAACTCGGGTTAGTGAGAAACCTCTATAAGAGAAAAAGAGATCGCGGCCCCTTGAGCTCTCAGTTATCCAGGATTGATTGCATATTATTTCAGGTTTTGAATTGTAAAATCAGTTACGTGTCCATTCCAATAGGTACAGAAGACATCGAAACAACGCAAATGTAATTATCTAATGGTGAGAGCGTGAACGATTTCCACATCTATTTTATACGATACACGCACGGCTGATGTTCATGGGCATTACGCAACCTTTACGTTACCCAATGTACCCTTCGCGTATGAATTAAGAGTCCAACGATCATCGTACATGTACATATATACATCGTATTGCTACACAGCGTTCTGCTCGAAGGACTTCGACGATGACCTACCGGCCGCTAACAACAACGGGCCCGAGACCCTTTGCCGGTTAATCGTAATCCTCCGGCCGCCGAGACCCCTCCAATATAACTATTTGCGTAATTCCTGCGCCCTCCTCGCTTGCCCGCCGCTCAAATGCAAATGTTGCGGTCGCTTTGACAGCCGCTTATACGTGTTCGCGTGCTTTCCTCTCTCGATCCTACTTAGCGACGCAGAGCCGGCACATCTACGTCTGTTTGTGTCTGTGTGCGAACGCGCTGACCAACCAAGTAGTTTATCGATTAAGTCTCTTCGCTCCCGGTAACTAACTATAACATCATCGTATAGAAATAGGTGATGGAACGGGACGGGACGGGACGGTACGGGACACGTAGTCCGATGAGCAGTAGCAGAGATCAATGTTTCGCGTCGGGGTCAACATGACGATGTCAAACAAGCTGAGGGTGTGAGAGAATAGCTTTGGACGGCGAGTAAATTTCCATATGAATGTACAATGTACACAAATATTCATGTTTTGTACTGTAGTTGTATGATAAACGAAACAGTATAGAAATACAACGAACAATTTTCTACTAGAATATTGCGATAATTTCGAGTGAATTTTTCAAATACATTATTTTTGTCTCTATTGCATGATGATTGTTCATCAAGCCTGAATAATGTAAAGCAAAAACTAAACAAAATATTTTAAAATTTTTAAATTAGACTAATATTTTGTCGATCCACCTTTACTTGCGTGAAATGCTGCGAGTCGTCGTGGCATAGAATCTATTAAGTGATTAATGGTGTCTTCTGGAATGGATTCATGTCTGGTAATTGGCCTGGCCATGGTAAAATCCGAATCCCCTGTTCCTCTTTCCATACGGTTGTTGTTCTTGCTTTGTGGCAGGGTGCTCCATCCTCCATAAAAGTGGCGTTTTCTTTAGATAAAATGGCGCTGTCGAATATCGGTAGTAGTCCTTCAGTTAATATTTGGACATATTTTGCCGCATTTATATTTCCGTCGTAGATTACTAATTGCGATCTTCCACCATACCATACCACACCATGATGTTCACACCGCCGTATTTCACCGTCTGATGCAAAAATTTGTAGTCCAGTTGCTGTGACGAACGTCTCCATACCCACGTACGACCACTATCACTGAATTGGCAGTATCTGCTTTCGTCTGAAAAAATGACAGACCGCCAAAACTCTTCGGGCTTCGTTCGCATTTCTTCGTTTTTTCTTTGCCACCCTTTTATACATCCCCACGCTGTGGAGGTATCGCAGAACGGTGCGCTGACTTTTCTCTGAAGTTGCCGCAAGCTCAGCTGTACTTTTTCGCGGTTCTCTTAACACTTCGCGCACAATCACTCTTTTACTTCTTTCAGAAGGTAGGGCACGACCCGGTCTCGGCTCCACTGTTGTTTTTTCTTTGCGTTTAAATTGTGTAATCACACGGTTAACTGTGGACAACGGAACATTTAAAAATTTACTTATTTCACGTTGCGAAGCGGCGCGTTCACTCTGGCCAACGATGCGACACCCCGGGTGAAGTCGCTAATATCACTCGAACCTTGCAAGCGAGGCATAGTTGTAATGATACTAAACTATGACGAATTCCTTCCGATACATCTACCCCTACCCTAATGACAAGAGAAAGTTCTTAATTCGTTCTTAGAATTTAGCTGTTTACATATTTTACCGCTTTACCTGGTGTCTATTTTATACTGTCACCCTAGTGTATATGAGTCCCTTATAAGCGAGCCCTATTGTATAGTACTGAAACTAAATAAAGGACAGTTCAGGAAATATTAGCGGTACATTGTAAATCACGTAAATAGAATTTTACAAAATTGCGGGAAACTTAAAATACGCCAAATTTAGAATATCAATTCTTACGCTTCGGTATTTCCTAGACCTTTGTGAAACTAACCAAATTAGAAACCAAACAATTCCCATAAAGTTCTTACACAAATTTACATTTAAAATTTTCTCAATTCTAACTGGTAGTAAGCACTTGGTACGCTTCGAAAGCCACCGATTATTAAAAGTAAGGACCGAAAAACAATCCGAACGTTTGATATAGAAGTTACAAGATGGTATTATGTTCGGTTCGACAGATAAAAGTCGTAGCCGACCAAATCTCCGCATTTCTTACAGCCAATTACTTCTCCGAGCGGTTACGTCTCTAGCGAAATAACAATCTCCTTGAGAACTTTCTATCCCACACACCATCGCAAACAATACGCTTTATAGAATCGTTAGACAGATAGCAGACGGAAGAATGGGCGACGGTCGCCTGACACATCTAATTTCCCGCTAAAATAACATATATTCGCCTTCCATCTCCGCTTTTCCAAATAATGGAAAGAGAAATTCCGAAATGAAAATAAGAAAACTACACTCACTAACATACGTATACATGCAGAGATACATCTGTATATATGTAGATCGCTGTTAGGAAAATTTTAAAACGTAAATCTTAAGTAAATACGTTGAATACACAAGGGCGATTCGAAATACTTATTTTTGAAGTAAAAAATATTTTATTCTTCAACGTAGTTCCCACCCAATTCTATATGTTTAGCGCAGAAGCACCCAAAGGCCAATCCGGCTAACATGGTTTTGGTGTCTTTCTGTGTTACCTCTATGACCAATTTCGGTTGGTTTTCTTCTATGATGATATGTGTATGTGTGTCGGATAATATGGGGTCTGCAAACGACAAATTTGCATCAAACAGCACGCCCAGGTCCATCACAGACGAGTGCCTAGGAACAATAGCGTGACTCACAGCATAATGAAAATTGTAGAGTCTTTGACATCTAGAGTAGCTTACAACAGCACACTTATCCAGACTCAAATGAATTCCATTTTGTGTACACTATCTAACAATAGTATCCAGACTGTTCTGGAGAAACAGACAATCTGCTGGGGAGGTTATGGTATTGTAGATCTTAAGATCGTCCGCGCAAGCCAGTACACTGCAGTCCAGCCCCTGTAGGAGATCATCCAAATAAATATTAAACAAAAGGGGACCCAAATTGGATCCCTGGCACACACCTGAGGAAGCATAAAATGTTAAGGATGTATATCCATTGTAGTGAACATAGCATAAACGATCAGTTAAATACGAGCGGATCAATAGTGTTACACTTGGCGGAAAACCAAATCTACTCAGGTTAGATACCATAAGGGAATAATTGATAGTGTCAAATGCTTTACTAAAATCGGTGTCTAATACATCTACTTGTTGATGTCGTTCCATGGATTCAGCAATATGCTGTGCTAACTCAGCAAGGTTGGTTGCAGTAGACCTTCCTGGAATGAAACCATGTTATCGCGAAGATAAGTAAGGCTTGACACTAACGTAAATTCTGTGAGACAGAAGACATTCAAAAATTTTTGCAAAGTTGGATAAAATATTTATTGGTCTATAATTTTGGAAGTCTGAACGATTATCTTTCTTAAACACGGGTGTAATTCTGCTAATCTTCCAAGCATCAGGAAAGGTAGAAGAACTTACGGCCAAGTTAAATATTCTAGCTAGAGGTTCACATAGTACTACACAACAATCACGTGCAAAAAATGCGGGGAGGCCGTCATGACCAGCAGTAAAATTAGATTTTAAGTTCTTAGATCCTTTTAAGATATCGTGTGCTGTAAAAGAGCCAATCAAAGAGCTTGCTGCTCCAGTACTGCTTGTGAACCAGACACAAACACTCTAAAGAATTCATCTGCGAAGGTCTGAACAATCTTGCTGGGATCATCAACAGTGGAGCCGTTCAAAGTGGGACATCCAGGTATTCTTGATGCATTACGACGCGCGTTTATGTACTGCCAGAGCTTTGGATTTTGTGCTATATCTTCTGCAGCCGCCGTCTGATATTCCACATATACAACTCAAACGCTTAAATTCAATGTGGTAAATCTCCCATCCACTCTTGTTCCATCTACGAAGGTAATAATTCTTTATTTGAAGAAGCTTGATTATTTCGAAATTATACCAAGGCGGGTATCTTCGAGAAGGGTGTTTGGACAAAGGTACAGAACGACGGATGACAATGTCTAAACAATTATAATGCGTATGCGCATGAATGCCGTGACGGAGCGTGAACACGCTTGAACCTGTCTACGCCTGTCAGGCCAAGAATTTGCGGCGCCTACCTCGTATATACTCTGCTTTTGTCTTGTAATGGTGCAGTGCATTACAGTCGCTCGCATTCATCGGGCATCACGGGGAGACCGCCGGTCTCCAGCTGTTTTATATTTACCAGAGAAATTCTGTTTTGGCGGCGGCGCCGGTGCAACGACTTCATTAGACAAAAACACAACATTGTAGCGTCGGGGTGCAACGTTCTCTCGTGGAAGAGAAATCTGACGACTAGATCTCGGCGTCGTATCGTATATATTATTCAAGAATGCGGTTCGGCGCGACTCCACTATCTCATTTTAAAGTAAAGTTTTGCGAAGACTCGGCGTCCGTTAATATCCTTGTTGTTCTAGCGAATTTAACTGTAAATGGTATTATTAATATTACAGGCAGAGACTAGAATTTTATATGGTATAGAGTTAGTTGTATCAGAGCTGGGAGGTGTTCTACATTTGGAATATGTTTCGGTTTTAATGTTTTATTGATTTTTTTTTTCTTGGATATTCACTTGTGCTTTTTAATTCAATATATTGCAGCGACATCTCAGGGCTCGTAATGTGCTAGTGCGAGTGAATTCTCTTATCAGGGATTTTGCGTTTAAGCAACGAATTTAGATTACTCGAAATAAAATAATGACGAGAAAATTCGTTCATTCTTCCGCGTTCCTCTTTGAAAATCCATCAAAATTTCGCTCATCTTGGATTTGTTTCAAAGGTCACCGAATGCTATCTCCATTCGGCAATATGCTGTGCTAACTCAGCAAGGTTGGTTGCAGTAGACCTTCCTGGAATGAAACCATGTTGTCGCGAAGATAAGTAAGGCTTGACACTAACGTAAATTCTGTGAGACAGAAGATATTCAAAAATTTTTGCAAAGTTGGATAAAATATTTATTGGTCTATAATTTTGGAAGTCTGAACGATTACCTTTCTTAAATACGGGTGTAATTCTGCTAATCTTCCAAGCGTCAGGAAAGGTAGAAGAACTTACGGCCAAGTTAAATATTCTAGCTAGAGGTTCACATAGTACTACACAACAATCACGTGCAAAAAATGCGGGGAGGCCGTCATGACCGATTAATTAAATTAGATTTTAACTTCTTAGATGCTTTTAAAATATCGTGTGCTGTAAAAGATCTAATCAAAGAACTACCACTAATGAGATCCCTATCAAGAGGCTGGGGCCCCAGTAATGCTTGTGAACCAGATACAAACACTCTAGAGAATTCATCTGCGAAGGTCTGAACAATGTTGCTGGGATCATCAACAGTGGAGCCGTTCAAAGTGGGACATCCAGGTATTTTTGATACATTACGACGCGCGTTTATGTACTGCCAGATTAGCTTCGGATTTTGTGCTATCTGCGTCTGATATTCCACATACACAACTCTAATTTTGTCTTTAACTAATTTCCTTAAACGCTTAAATTCAATGTGGTAAATCTCCCGTCCACTCTTGTTCCACCTACGAAGGTAATAATTCTTTATTTGAAGAAGCTTGATTATTTCGAAATTATTAAAAATTAATTAATTATTATAAATTATTGATGAAGATTACGTTGATGAATAAAGCGAATTTTGAACCAAAAAAACCGTGTTTTCTTTGTTAGGCCCGGGACTTTTCAGCCCATGTGTTATACAGAGCAAACAGAGATATGGCTGAATAACAGATGGAAGGTAGCAAATATCCCGAAATATTTTCAAAATTTATCGAAACATATTACAAAACGGGCTGCTAAAATAGGATATAAGCTAAATATTAAAATTTAGCTTACTCTAAGGAAAACTAAAATTCAGTTTTTCCTTCAGTCGTATTTCTCTTTGTTAACGCTCCCAATTTGCAAATTATTTCAATTACATTTAAGTGCATGTGGCGATAGATTTTTGGCTTCGCCAGAATTACATTCGCGCATATACTTACATATGCATGTAAGGGTATTACGCCCGCGTATACGTATCGTTCTAAAACTGCACGTTTTCCAATTAACTTAGAGTACACGAAACGTGGCGAAAATATAGGTTAACCACGTTCCCTTTCCCCTTTCCTTATCTATCTCTCTCCCACTCTTTCCGCAAGCCGGTACAATGAATCATATGGCGAGGTGAAATTAGAATAAATACCGACGAAATTACGTCCTCCCGGGGCTAACCCGGTCCGCCGCGGTCTTCGCAATGTTTACGTAGAACATTGGCGCATAATCAATGAGACGTGCCTCTGCATTTTTATTTTAAATATAAGCGCGCGAATCGCGGCAAATTTTCCGAGAATTTAACGAATTCTCGATTAACCAATAACGGAAAATATGTGATACAATAAAATACCTTTTAATTGGGAAAAGAAATGGAGTGCGAGATGGAACCTTATTAGACGGAAGAAAATTGAAAATTTCCTGAAATCTACAGTAAAATATTGATCGGCATTCGAACAACGAAAATGTTACGTCCTCAATCATCGGAAATTTCGTCGTGCCATAAATTCTCCATTACGAATTCGCCTCACAACCGAGCAACCCCCTGCCGAACACAAAAAAACCGCGAAAATAATCCCCTTCTGACCCAAACTAGCTGTTCGCATTCACGAACGACTTCAATTTCCCATTCGAGTCGGCCTCATTTCCGCACCGAAAACGAAAATAAACACGTTTGCGTGCTGTAGAGGGATCTTTCTGAATATGGGCGTCTTCACCTACCGTCGGAGTCCCACATTTTCTGTTATAGGTATCATCTTCGTTACTTGTAGTAAGTTCAAAAGATGGATTATTAAAGACAGTTAATCGTTGAAACTATATTCTTGATGACGATTGCAAGAACTGTGTGTATGTACAATTCACAGGTATAGCAGTAAACTCCACTCACACAAATTAATTAATTATGCGGAACGCAGCGTTTCGAGAGCACGTGGGCTCTCATTGTCAACCCTGTTACCGACTGAAAGTAAAAACTGTATCACATATGCAACTTATTTTCTTTTCTACGCAGGCTCTAAAATTTCTAAAACATATGACTATTTACAATCTGCTCGGTGGTCTAATGCCTATTTTCGGGAAAGGATGGACCGAAAGCGAACCGTATCTTTAACAGGGCCTGTGGTAATAAATCCATCAAACTCGAGTGTGCAATTGCGGGTGGTTCTCTGTTCAATAAGTTTCCGTTCTTTTTCACACATATCGTTTCGTACGCGTCTAATTCTCTATACGAGTTCACGTTTTTAAGTAGTCAGATTTTTTAAATCAATCTTATGTCCGGATATTACCATATGCCCTGCTACGCTTGATAGTTCTGGTTTGTCGAAACGATAGTGTCTAATATGTTCTTTGAACCTCGTTTCGATACTCCTTTTTGTTTGTTCAATATAAACTTTCTCACAATCATTGCATGCGATTTGGTATATTCCAGACCTTTTTATCATCTCCGGTTAATCTTTGGGATTCCCTAAGAGATTCTTTAAGTTGTTTTTTGACACAAAAGACACGTTCATATTTAGTTGTCGGAAAATTTTGCTTAACCCTTTTACTGTTGGGTGAAAAGGAAGAGTTATAAATTTCTTATTATCGGTGTTTGTTGATGTCAAGGTCGTGGAATTTCTGATGTGTTGTTTGTATTGGACCTTCCTTAAAATACGGCCGACATCCATAGAAGAGAAACCATTGTACCTCGCTACATCTTTGATATACTTTAATTCTTTGTCGTACCTGCTGTTGTTTAGCGGAAATCTGACGAGTCTATTGACCAGAAAACTAATCGCGGACATTTTTTGTTGTTCGCAATGGTGCGAATCAAACGTGATGAATCTGTTGGAATTAGTTTCTTTTCTATAGATGTCTATTTCTAATTTATTGTTATTGCGTATGACTAGAGTGTCTAGAAACGGAAGGCGATTGTTCACTTCTTCTTCAATCTTCTTCAGCTATTCCTTTTGTTATCATTATTGCTGCATAACACTGTCCAACAAAATTAAATTTTTGTCGTGGTGCCTGTAAAATACAAACTCATTTGGGGTATTTCTGATGTACTGGTTCCAAAAGTAACCAAAAGTATTTCTTTCTAGCAGCTCTAGTTTTTGAGATACACCACGGTGAAATTTAACAGATACCTTCTAACTTTCACACGCTCTGATATAACATGAGCATCAAACTTCATTACCTTCACATCCATTTAGATCGCTTTTAAGAAACTTAGGTGATGTTAGCGAGGAACAGGGGGAAAGATTTCACAAAGACATTAGCATTATGGAGAAAAGGTACCAACGAAGATGGGAGACCCCTATGATGGCCGATTACTTCTGGAATCTTCAGCGAGACTGTTCCGGTATATTTTTCTGTTAAATGTATACCTCCTGTCCCATTTTTGTGTTCAGTTAAGAGTTGTCAAATAGTAATATTTAAAAAGTTACGTGCATCAATCAAATCACTATATCCAATTTCGGCAAATTTTTCCTAAATGGAGCAGAAAGAGTGAATTTCGAAATTATAGCTGATAGAACAAATTTAACGGCATTCTTGGATTGCGCACCCCAAAACTGCCTAAAATCCGAGGCACTAAAATGTATGTTGACGAGTGTAATAGATCTAAGGTATATTTTAACAAGTATCTGATTGGCACACCAACGATAACATTTTTGGAAAGAGCCAATATTAAATATTAGTATGAATATGAATTCATCTTGCATTGCGTATTAGTGAACGTCAGGTCGTTAGAGTTAACATTGAACTACATAAAAAATGCAAACAAATGCACGAAAACTCTGTACGATAAACAATTACAGGAACGATGTTAAAGTACGTACAAAAGCGATATTGTGTCATCCGTGTTACTTTTCAGAATTACCTATCGTATCAGCGTTTCGAAGTAGTAAATGTTTTGGGTTTAATACTAATGCAATACGTGAGTCGTTTAGCTGTCTTCTACGAATCCTCTTCCATTTGATAAAATACATTAGGGCTGACGTCATCATTCTCTTCTGTTTGTTTAAATGCGTTTGATACATTAAAGTTACATTAAGGTGGCATTAAGTGAATACATGTGTTAGATATACGTATATATACGTTCAGATGATCAAACCGACAATACGTGTATATACACTACCGCTCAAAAGTGTTTAGGCATTCTCACTGACAGCAAAAATGTATAAAAACTCAGCAAAAATGTTAATAATATTTATTTTTTATGTACAGATACACGTACATGAATAAAAATATATTAAATAAATGTGAAAATTAAAACGTTTAATTTAAATTTTGCTTTCATCTATGTGACCTCCTCTTGATTTAATAATTGCAGCACACAATCGAGGCATTCTCGCAATAAGTTTTGCCAGAGTTTCTTGTGTTATTGAGGTCCAACTCGATTGCAATTTGTTCCACACGTCAGTAGCTGATGTCGGAGCCAATTTCCGTATTTCTCGATCTAGTTCCTCCCATAGTAACTCGATTGGATTCAAGTCGGGGCTCTGGGAAGGCCATTCCATAATTTTGAGAGTTCCTTCCTCTTCTAAACGGCATAAATAGTCTTTACATAATTTAGAGGAATGTTTTGGGTCGAATTCCGGAAGGTATTGCGTAGTTCTCCAAAATTTCGCGGTAGCCTTCTTTATTTAATATACCGTCAATTTTCACAATGTCCCCTACACTAGTGCCAGCAAAACAGCCCCAAATGATAATAGAAACTCCACTATGCTTCACGGTAGCAGCAATACACTCTTCTCTGGCACGTTCACTAACAGATCTTCTTACGAATATGCGTCTTCGGGTTCCGAACAGCTTAAATTTGGACTCATCCGTCCATAGGACGTTGTTCCACTCTTCTATGGTCCAGTGTTGGTGTTCACGAGCCCATTTAAGTCGCTTTTGCTTGTTTTGTTTGCGTAGTAATGGCTTTTTCATCGCAATACGTCCATGGAGCCCGGCTTTCCGTAGGCGACGTTTGACTGTAGAAACACTGACTAGTTTTTGGCGACCAACATTTAATTCTGCGGTGATTTCCGGGGCTGCTTTGCGTCTGGTAATCATTCTTTTGCGGTCATCTGCAGATGTTGTCGCTTTTGGCCTTCCACTCCGTCTTTTATTAAGAAAACTGCCAGTTTCCCGATATTTTTTTTCGTTATAGTCAACCGTAGTGTGGTGTATTTTAATTTTTTGGCAATTTGTCGATTACTTATGCCACTTTTATGGTAAGCTATTATAAGCGCACGTGTTTCCGTACTAATTTCTTTTCGCGGAGGCATTTTAAAAAATCGTCACACGATATTTCGCTCACGACATGAATAGAGTAACCAGTACCACACTACAACTAACCATAGGTTACAGATTTCACTATAATCTTCTAGGAAGGTAATTTAAACATTATTTCCTACAATCTACCAGATGACTAAATTTACCCAGTAAATTCAGAGGGATTGTTATTGTAATTGCACCGCAATAAACAGGTGAATGATAGTAAACCTCATGCGATATAATGGGTGTTTATCTTACTGAAGTACATTTTAAATAAGTATTTCATTTTATTATAATGTTTTTTTGGTAAACATAATACTATATGAATAATCCATGAAAACAGGGATGCCTAAACACTTTCGAGCGGTAGTGTATGTATATACATATCATGTCGACAAAAGGAAAAAAGATACTATTGATTTTATGCCTGTTGAAGGAATGAGGTCAGAACGAAGAAGAGATTAACAATATGATTTCTTTTCAGGAAATGTAATTATTTTCGCGAAATTTTACTTCAAACAATGCGAATACCTCCTTTGACAAATTTTTGATTTCATATTTACTACATTACAGTAGTAGAGCTAATCATATTCAGCTTGATTCTGGTTTTTTCAATCTATATTTTTAACAGTTGTTTTTCGTATAACATGGTTGCATACGCTCATGATTCAAATATATGTTGTTACCAATTGGCATAAACTACTTTCAAGGGAACGAACCTAAGTGCAATATAGGTATTTCTCTAATACAGTTAAAGTTATTGTCAGTGCATTTGTTTGTAGTTGTTTTAACAGACGTCTTTCATATCCCATTTAAAATGTATACACATAAAAATCTCGGCAAATCGTATGACGCATAATTTTCAAGTTTTAAAGCAGAAGAAGGCCGCTATTGACATTTTAATTACGCTAGCGATTTCAATTTTCGTCCCCGACAACTTTATTAATATCCCCGCTTCACTTAAGGAGAATTTCGGAAAGTTAGCGGACTTAAAATTTCCCGTATATCGATTCTTTTCTGCGCAACAACGTCAACTACATATTAGCAAAGGCGCACCGAGTGTGGCATATTTTTGTCAACGCAGTCATCTGGACGAAGCAAAGGGCAAAGGGGGACGACTTCGCGCGAGGTAGCCCGATGGAATTTCCACGACAAATTTTTACCAACATTTTACATTCCTGGCCGTTCGCGTGGCAGGAATTTCAAAGTCGGGAATAAGCTGGAAAAAAGATTAAGATGAAAGTTTGCGAGAGGAAACTGCTTGCGTAATTCGGTTAGCGCCGTTGTTGGCGAGGTCTCGGTAGCTGAATACGAAATTTTACATTAGAGCGACGTATGGAAGAAGTCTCAACGATTGCAAGGACTGTGTAATTGTATAATTCACAGGTATCGGAGTAAACTCCGGTAAACTACGATCAGTCGTCCTCTTGCAACGCTGAGTTCCGAATAAATTGTTAATTCGTGTTTAGTGGAGTTTACTGCGATACCTGTGGAGTGGGTAAGAAAAGAAAGTAATACTGGGGAATTTATGGTTTGAAATATAACGAATTTGCTGAGTTACCACACATTCTCGTATAGTAATCAATTCGATGAATTTCATTCCATCGTGAATGTTATAATTTGCTACTTTTTATAATTACAGGTACTACATCGCTACGAATGCACAGTGAGGGTTCGCTAATCCGTATTAATTAAAGCATGGATGATTTGGATTATCGAAAAATTTCAGACTATTAAACGTTTATTGCATTTGTCAAAATAGAAAAAATACATAAATAGATTTTCAAGAAAAGTTTATATTGCTACATAATGCATCAGTTGTAATTCAGTATCATAACATTTTAAAGCACCACTAATAAGAAAACATATTGTAAAACATATATGTACATACATACAGCTGTGGCCATATGTATTCGCCAGTCTCGTTTTGAACGTGTTACACGAATATTATTGTATTTCTAAGAAGCAGGGTCGATGACGGACTTAACTAGGCACCTGGTAATGAGGGTTTGATGGTTATTGTAGGCCATTCTGAGTAAATTAGAAAATAGACGTAAAATTGTAATTTCTGAATATTTCTTCAGTCTTTCTTAAAAGTTGTAAGAGTAAGGGTGAGCTAGTTAGAGTGAAGATATTGTGTCTGTGATTTTGTCTGTGTAATACGATAGTATACAGTAAAAAGTAATGCCGAAAACACGCGAATTGACGGAGGTAGAGCGAGGACAAATTGTGGTGTTAGAAAAGCAAGGGTTGTCGGTGTCTGCTATTGCCCGACAAGTGAAATGTACGCGATCGACAGTTAGAATGACGATAAAACGATACAAAGAGAGTGGATCTTTGACAAACAAACCGAAAACTGGTCGAAAAAGGAAGACAACTAGCAGAGATGAGCGAGTCTTAGAGCGGATGTCTTTGCGAGACCGGAAAAAAAGGGTCTAAACAGCTTTCCAGTGAGCTTTTCCGGCTACATAATGTTGCTATCTCTCCGCGCACGGTTAGAAGACGCCTTTGTGAATTAAATTTAGGTGGATACAAAGCTCGACATAAACCACGGTTGTCTCCGCAACAAAAGAAAAAGAGACTGCTGTGGGCTAAAAGTCACCGCGACTAGACCATTGACAATTGGGCCAATGTTATGTGGACGGATGAGTCAAATATTGAGGTAAGTAATACATAATTATTGTATTTGCGGTATTCTGTATTCAATTCCTGGTATCTACAGTGTTTTTATTCTTTTTAATGGGTTCCAAAATGTAACAGTATTCATGTTTTTGTTGGTAGCTTTGTGGTAAACCTGGGCCTCAATACGTGCGACGCAGGCGAGGACAGGCCTTCCATTCAGACTGTATCATCCCGACTGTCAAGTTTGGGGGTGGTAGCATAATGGTTTGGGGTTCCATGAGTGCAACAGGCGTCGGGGAACTGTTCGTCTGCGAGGGCCGAATGAACAGTCGGACGTACATCGACATGTTGGAAGAAGTTCTGGAACCGTGTGCGTTAAAATTATTCGATAATGATGAGCCAGAGTATTACTTCCAACAAGATAATGCACCGTGCCATAAATCTCGCGAAGTAATGCGCTGGTTCGAGGAAAATAACGTGCGGGTCCTCGAATGGCCGGCACAATCCCCGGACTTATAGCCAATTGAGCATTTACGGTACATTTTAAAGCGAAATGTAGCTAAATACTCATCTACCACAAAGCAATGCTTAAAAACAAAAATATTCGAAGAGTGGAATAAAATCACCCCCGAACAGTGCTACAACTTAGTGAGCAGTATGCCCCGACGAATTCGTACGGTGATAAAAGTCCAGGGAGGAGCTACCAAATATTAAGCAATATCTGTATACACTCACAATGAAACATTTTCATCGATCAATTTTCTTTTATTTCTTATATATTCGTCGGAATAAAAAACAAAAAAGGGTGGCGAATACATATGGCCACAGCTGTACATAGGTAAATAATTTAATTAAAAAAGTCTGTAACTTTTGCTTGTCGACATTTCAATTGTTTAGCTTCCATTGCTCGTTCTGGTATCAACCTAAGTGTGTACAGTGTTCCTAATTCGGCTCCATTCTCTTCAGCCCATTTTATACAAGCGCAAAAACTGCTGAGTGCTTCTTCATGTTTCACTTTTATTTCATCATTTGAAACACTATGTTATGTTTGCAGTACTTATTCCGAAAACTAATATTTTGCATAATGCCCCCTACATATAATGCGTAGCTTAGCAAATAAATATCATAGTGATATTTTTTTCGAATCTAGATAAATTTTCAATAATTTCATTTTATTTGGCATAATTTGTAAGCGTATAATGACTATTTTTTGTCCTCTATGTTAATTGGTATTCTGTTGGACAATAAATTCTATTATTATTATTATTATAACATGGAAGGGTATTGCTGTTTGTTGTATATGTTATATATACCAAGCGTTAGTTTATTTTGCACATTACTGTACGTCGATCACCTGCAGAAGCAACGCGTACTTTTTGGATACTTCGCACTGTACGCATTTACCTGCATACGAGTTTCCCCACACCATTATTTCATAAAATACCGGTTTACCACCGACGAGTCTCCATCGGTCCCAGTAACGGGAAAGCAGCGCGCAAGTCATATACCTATCTGCGTGGCGCTCGGTCGACAACAACGATCACAATTTAACGAAATCCGTTCGAAAAACAAAAGAGAAGCGAAGATTGTAAATCGTTACTGCATAAAAAATACGAACGAAGGGGACATGAAGATAGGTAAGGCCCTATTAACGCGAACGAACAGTATAAACCCCTTCTTATCGTTGCTATTGTTGTTCTTGTCTGTTTGTAGTTCATCTAGCGTGTGCGATCTTGGTAATTTCGGCGACCCGTGCGGATGTCCAGGATGACAGCGTCGCTAACGCGATAAACGAGTTCGGCCTAAAATTTCTTGCGGTAAGTTGACAAACAAGATCTAGCAAACGAACGCCTTGAAGCAGCTGCATATCGTGTATGTTTACCTACGTGGGAAAAACCACGCATACGAGCTGTGCGAATACTTCGACGGCATTTTTTTTTCATTTGCACCTTTTTTATAGGCTTCGATTTCCACGTTTTTCTTTATAAATCATAGGAACATTTATTGTTATTATTTTTTTTTACCAATAGAATTTCTTAAATAAATCTAACGTTTTCAACTAAAATTCCGACAATGTGACACACCACGGTGATGAGAGAGATAAACAATGTATTTTCTAACTTCACAACAATATAGCGATGTCCTTGATGTCTTTTGTTCAGTGTTTTTTTATTTCAACTTCTCACACAAAACCGTGTCGGTTAGTTTTGTATAAAATTGATTCAGCATCGCAGTACATCAAACTAATAATAAAAATTATCTAACAGATCAAGTTTATACCATTACAAATTATAAATGTTGTGTTTTTCCTTTTTTTTTATTATCACAGCGAATTGTTTATGAACGGTAAATGCGCAAAATTGCTGTTCGTACTAGAGTAGGATTTCCTGCGGATGTGGTCAAGTAGTTGAAGAAAATAGATGAGCGTATTTCTTAAAAATGCAATATCTAATCTAGCCCAAAATTTCTTAGTAAATTCCTAGTTATCATTTTCAGGAAATAGATAAGCCAAAGCCATGACTTTTAACCATTTCCTTCGGATGTAACAACAAAAAAAAGGTCGAAGCGTTCGTATTTGGGGGGACTGATGTCAATTGTAACAGCTGGCAAATGTAGGGGGGCTAATTACAGCGCCAGCCTTTATAAATGCATGTATTATAAATGCACTGATTTATTTCTTCGTTACGTGATGTACAATAGGGTGACAGAATAAAATAGACACCTACTAATTAAAAAAAGATACTATTCTCGTTATATATACAAAATATTTTAAAATTATTAAATTAGACTAATATTTTGTCGATCCACCTTTACTTGCGTGAAGTGCTGCGAGTCGTCGTGGCATAGAATCTATTAAATGATTAATGGTGTCTTCTGGAATATTTAACCACTCTTTTGTAACAGCTGCCACGAGTTCTTCCTTATTACTGGGTTTGCGGGGTCGTTTCGCCGTATTCGTCTGGATTATGAGCCAAACATTCTCTATCGGATTCATGTCTGGTGATTGGCCTGGCCATAGTAAAATCCGAATCCCCTGTTCCTCTTTCCATGTGGTTGTTGTTCTTGCTTTGCGGCAGGGTGCTCCATCCTCTATAAAAGTGGCGTCTTCTTCAGATAAAATGGCGTTGTCGAATATCGGTAGTAGTCCTTCTGTTAATATTTGGGATATATTTTGCCGCATTTATATTTCCGTCGCAGATTACTAATTGCGATCTTCCACCATACCATATCGCGCCTCACACCATGATATTCACACCGCCGTATTTCACCGTCTGATGCAAAAATTTGTCGTCCAGTTGCTGTGACGAACGTCTCCATAGACACGTACGACCACTATCACTGAATTGGCAGTATCTGCTTTCGTCTGAAAAAATGACGGACCGCCAACACTCTTCGGGCTTCGTTCGCATTTCGATAGCCCAAGCCATTCGGCGCCGATTTTGAAACACCGTAAGGAGAGGTTTTTCTTTGCCATCCTTTTATATATCCCCACACTGTGGAGGTATCGCAGAACGGTGCGCTGACTTTTCTGTGAAGTTGCCGCAAACTCAGCTGTTCTTTTTCGCGGTTCTCTTAACACTTCGCGCACAAGCACGCTTTTATTTCTTTCAGAAGGTCCGGCACGACCTGGTCTCGGCTCCGCTGTTGTTTCTTCCTTGCGTTTAAATTGTGTAATCACACGGTGGTATGGGGACAACGGAATATTTAAAAATTTGCTTATTTGACGTTGCAAAGCGCCGCGTTCACTCTGGCCAACGATGCGACACCCCGGGTGAAGTCGCTAATATCACTCGAACCTTGTAAGCGAGGCATAGTTGTAACGATACTAAACTATGACGAATTCCTTCCGATACATCTATCCCTACCCTAATGACAAGAGAAAGTTCTTAATTTGTTCTTAGAATTTAGCTGTTTACATATTTATACCGCTTTACCTGGTGTCTATTTTATACTGTCACCCTAGTGTAGATCAGTGGATGATTGTGTAACTAAGCTGGAAATCTACACCTCGTAAAATTCTAGCTGTACTAGAACTTGCACAGACATATATTTACAAATTTTGCCTTTACACCAGATAAGTGTCAGCAGTAATCCATCGGTAATAAGAACAGAGTATTAAGCCGAAGATGTTACAGAACAAATCTATAATATTTAACACACTTCTACTTCCGAAAACATTGATTTATTTCCTCCTTTATCAGAAATGTTGAAATCGCTGCTTAAACATAATTCGGGAAAGATAACTACAACATGTAGGAAAAATGGTATGACAGCTATATGAAAATTAATCAAAATTTTGGTCATCTTGGATTTGATTCAAGGCTCACCGAATGCTATCTCCAATCATACAGAATACGGTTCTAAATATTTGAAGTGGTGTGAAAAGGTTACTGATCATTGCTAAATCCTTGTCTAATTTTAGAATATTAAGTATTTCACTTAATTATTTCCAAAAAGAAATACCTATTTGTGGCGATGAGGACTATTTTGAAAATTATAGTTGAGTTTAGAACATTTTGCTGGGCGTCCGAACTCATATGGACGGTAGTGTAAGAAGTTTTAAAGCTTAATTATACATCACAGTAACGTGCAGTTATAGTACGTAGTTGTGTCATTAAAACTGATTATTCTACAAACTAGATGTGTTCCACGAAATAAAATTATACATGCATAACATACAGAGGATAAAAACATAAGAATTCTAGTGTAATCAAAGTGAAATGGAATCCCGAACATCACCGAAATGTAAAAACAATAGATCATGACCTTTCATTGCAATTAACATCGGTCTTCCCTGTCTGGAGTAATTAACGCTTGTTTTTAGAAAAGTTTTATTATATTCTTAACCTTGTATTTTATGCAGATAATTTTAATTGTCTATTTCTGAAGACCAACACGTTTCTAAATGATGAATAATTACAATTCTTCGCGCTAATGCTTCCGGCTCTTCTCGCAATTAATTGCTTTGTTTGGATTTGCATTCGAAGGAGACCAGCAGTAAACTTCCCGAAGGCACCAACCTAGCGATAAGTCCCTATACCGTATGGACTGCGATGTCGATCGTGAACGAAGGTTCGCGCGGAAACACCGCAGCCCAATTGGAACGGACCCTTTCCATACCGGCGGGGAACAGTACCGATCGTCAGGCTTTTAGAAAATTACAGCAAAATATCATACGGAACATAGCGGTAAGCAACCCGATCTCCTGGAAGCGCTCAGAGTCTTCAATAAAAGTTTTTCTCTTCCTTTTCGCGAATTCCGCGAATTAGCAAAAGACAGAAGGCGTTACGTTAGACGTTCTCAACTCGATGTTCACACGATTGGAGGCGAAATTAAATCAGGACTACGTACAGTTGGTGCGCGACGTCTACGACGTTCAAGTGGAACCGCTCGATTTCAATAAGGCGGCTGCCGCCGCCTCTCGCATAAATCATGTCATTTCGGAGGCTACCAGAGGTCGCATATCGAACGTCGTCGACGAAGGTGAATGAAATTTTTACGAATTCAAAGTACATGCACATATATCAATACTTAACTAGCAATATTGAACGTTGAAACGGTTAAAACTGACGGGTTAGCTTCGGATTCTTAACCCCAATCTTTTGACACGAATACTACGTCATTGTCGGTTCTGTTTGTTGACGTTTGTTAACAATCAGACAGATTTCGATTCCCGCGTTTGGTCGAATTTTACATTCTTAAAATTTTCCTGAATTGATATCTTATTTATAAAAATAAATCTATTTTTTTCTATTCTGTTTATGGCTTTTATAATGAAGGAAAAAAAAGGTTTTTGATAAAGTATTTTTTTTATTCTATGTCCTTTGTACCTTGCGGCATCGGACTACCAGTCTTTTATTTTAAACAGTTTCCTGTTCTGGGCCAGTTGTCTGGCTTCAATCCATTCCATGCTTCTTTTTTCTGTACATTTATCTTTTCCAGGTCTTTCGATCTTCTTCCATTCTGTGTACATGTCCAAGCCATCCCAGTTGTCTCTCCTCTATGACTATTTCCATTGGCTTGACATTTAAACTACTAGTGAGTGTCGTGTTTCTGATTTTATCTCTCCTTGTTACACCATGGCCATGAGTTTGCTTTTGATTCTATTCGTGCTTGTCCATGAACCGCTGCCATATGTTAGTGTTGGTTTGAACACTCTTTTGTACTTCTACCTTCTATCTTTATTTGTTTTGGAATTTATTTTTTATCTAAAAATGTATTTCTTAATTTCCCTTCGATTCTGACGTTATTTTTGTTTTTTTCTTCTTCTACCGCTATTACTATTGTGTTTGTTTTCATCGTATCTATCTCCATGTTTATCTTTGTTAGTTCATCTTGGTATATCTTCAGGTTTTGCTGTAATGTCTTTTGTGGATCTGCTATCAATACCATATAATCTGCAAACATTAGTTTCCTACTTTCATATTTTTTCATTTGTGTTCAGCTTTCTTAATAGCGCCATCTATTAGTATAGACAATAATAATGGACTTAATACGTATTCCTGCTTTAATCTAATTTATATTTCGAATGCAGCTGATTCTGTGTTAGAAGCTCTGACTTTATTCTTGTTATTTTTCTACAATTTCTATGAATTCTCTCTCTACGCCTCTCCTTTCCAGGCTCTGCCATACACCTTCTCTTCTTACACAATCAAAAGCTTTTTTGAAATCTATAAAACGTATGCTAAACTTTGAAACTACAAACACGATTTAACAGTTTGGCCGAAATCTGAAATAACTTAAACAATCAGTTCGTCTTCATGAACTGATGTTGTTATTTTTTATTATTATACATTATTTTTTGTATTCGTATTGTGAGTCGATTTGTCCGATAGCAACGGTGGCTTGAATCCATTTTCTTTAACCATCGCTTTCAGAATCCGTACTCGACGCCTACATGTTCATCACGAGCGCGCTGTTCTTCAAAGGCCTATGGGACAAGAAATTCGACAAGGATCTTACGAAACCGGAGCCGTTTTACGACGAGCACAAGCGCAAAATCGGCGACGTGGATATGATGCACAACAGCGGGGCGTTCCCCTTCGGACCGATACTGAACGGCAAAGGACTTGCCATCGAACTACCGTATCTTGTGAGTACACTTCGCTTTCGTTGCGTATTTCATTTTAGAAACGCTCAAAGCTTCGCTTTCGATTTCAATGTGCTTTTTACGAATGCTTGATAATTCGCGAAAGGTTCCAGTACTTACCAAACTTGTTCGCCAAATAGGACTTGGGGGGTTCAAAATCCGGAGACCTTTGCTGATTTACGGATTTGAAAATTGCGAGGTTAGGGCTCGAGGTTCTCGATGCATATACTCAAATAAGATTATTCAAATCTACACAACGTATTTTGGCAGGATAAAAACACTTGCCTTTTACATCTTGTGATGAGTTAATTACTTTTTAATGTTATTATTGATCGTATACACTTTCGGTCAATATTTACTGAACTGCAGGGCTAGTCTGGGGTCTCGTTGTTAAAACTCAAAAGACGAATGAAATTTTCCATTAAAAAACCGTAATAAAAAAATTAAATTAAAAATGAAACGAGTTATTACAAAGCAAAGACGTGTCTGACGGAGTTTACTGCTATACCTGTGGAAAGACGTGTCTCTTTCTTCTTGATTATAATAATTGAAGCATATGGAAATTTGTAAATTCAATAACAGTTGACAATGTTTCTAATATTAAAAAGTAATTAATCTAATTTGATCCAAGCTATATCTCTTACAACGAACCAAATCTTTGTATTATTTAGGACGGGTTGTATACGATAAAAGGAGCCCTCGCCGTTCTCCAGTCCGATAAGCGATTCATCTTTGATAAATCTTTACTTTGAATGACACGTAAACAACCAGCAGAATCATACGCCGCCCACTATTGCGACGTAACGCATTCTTTTCATCTATCAGTACGTATTTTTATTGGCCGGAAAACAAAGATAACGTTCCGCATCGTTAGGAGTACACACAATGCTATACGGAATATTTATACGTTGAAAAGGTACAACGGTATGCACATACTATCGACCATAGGCGCAAATTTCCCCTCGGAAATGGGTTACAAGTATAAGAGTGAAAGATGGATGAACAACCTGGGGTACATTTAAAAAAATTTAGTAAGAAAACGAAGGTGAAGTGAAGTGTTAAAAACTTCGGACTGACTCGTAACGTAGTAGGTGTTAATCAATCAAAATATCATCCATATTTTAGTTTTTTATCTAGATCTAACGATTGTGATAATAACGGTTAGTATGGGTCAAATTCTAACCACGTCCACAATTGTTAGTTTCTAATCGTCGAGGTGCCAAAATTCACTAAGCGCTTCTCTCTAGTTTATCTCCGATAATTTTAGTGAAATAAAAAATTGTACTATAATGTCGGTAACGTCGTTGCCAGCATTCAAATTTCTAGAAGTTACCTTTTAACTTTATTAATTTGATATGTAATTTAAACTGCATAATTTTGTTATATTAACAGCGAACATTGTACAGATCACCACTGTTGTGGGCCTTCAAAGATGCACGTAATTGCACTAACGTTTATTAAAATTTAAGTCTATTTTAACAATGGATTACAATATGGCATAAATAATATATGGTCTAGAGTGGGAGGTTTGAGATCCTCTACTCGGTTCAGGCTGAATTGAACTCAATTACTGAACTGACCTAATGAGGGAATATTATCATTATTATATCAATTGCATAACAATGAAAATCTTAAAAAAATATATCATGTGAGAATTGTCAATCTAATTATCAGAAAGTAATTATACTTTTTATGACAATTTGTCTTCCCTATTCTGCTGGTGTCGCTCACACCAGACAATTTTCACTAAGAAAATAGGGAAGACAAATAACCTTACAAATCATCTGAATGAATGATGAATCTAGCAAGCAACAACCCTATCAGGGTTACCCTGTCGAAACGTCGAGCTATGAAAGTTCCACAAACGATGGAAATAACAACTCTAATTAACATCCACCGTCTACAATATTAAATCAAGTATTATTATATGTATAAGAACTGGCGCAAGGTTGCCAATCAATGGGGGAAATCGTTAGAATACTTGGAAAATCAAATCTTTGCATTAAATTGGTGTAAATAAGAATCTAAGTTCTATTACTGCCACACAATATTACTATGTATATGACAGCGGATGAAGATACTATAGATCAGCGGTTCCTAACTTTTTTTTCTTAAATTGGCAAACCCCCGTGAAGCCATTAATAATGACAAATAAGACAATAAGACAATAAGATGGGGCAACGTCCATTTTGTTCGAACAATGTCTAATGTATTCGACGATGAGTTAAAATTAGAAGCCATGACCGAAAGACCTCAATTTGATACACAACGTCCATCTGGACGGCTTGGTGAAGCTAGTGTACTGAAAACGGCGAAACACGCTCCATCAGTTAGGGTACGGTCCCGTATGTCAAGATCCTGCACTACTGTATTTTTGCCAAGGCACCATGAATCAACGTATCAATAACCATAAGCGTGTATTAGACGATGTCTTGATGACATATACGAATGATTTAGATCCGAATGAAGGCCCTTACACATTCATGCAGAATAAGGCGCCATGTCCATCCAAACTTTTTTGGAAACGCACGCTCTTCCAGTGTTGCCTTGGCCGGAAAATTCAGCCGATCTCAATTCAGTTGAGAACGTGTGGAGTGTTCTAAAATTACGCGTGTATTCGAGAAGAAACACTACAAGAGAACAATTAGTAAGGAATATTGAGGATATGTGGCGGAATGATTTCATAGAGAGAATACCAAAAAGAATAAGGGCAATAATAAAAGCCAAAGGAGATAGTACAAAATATTAGTTATATAGTTGTGATGATGTCTATGAAGAATTTTGAATAAATCTATGCCTGTACAATACGTTTTTCATTATACATTTTAACAAAATCGCTATTTTATCAAGTGGTCCTAATAAATTGGACAGAGACTGTAAGTTGAGCATGCTTAAGCAAAAAATGCTTTTCTCTTAGTTTTATCGGTACCAATAACGCCGCATCAAATACATAAAACTTTAAAAGCTCAACATCTGCACGGTACCGCAACCAATTCAAGCTTCGCTATGTTACAGACTGATTTGATGTTTTTCTTTCTATATCACTTTGAAGGGTGGCAAGCTCTCGATGATGATCGTGCTACCGGCCCGAGACGAGTCGCTCTCCTCATTGTTACGATCGATCTCGGAAACCCCGATCGCGCGCGTCATGGACTACCTAAAACGGTCCAAGGAGAAGTTCCACGATTCGAAGACCTACGTGAAATTGCCAAAGTTTAAGATCTCGTCGAGCCTTCTGCTCGCCGACAGCCTACGTAATATGGGCATCGTAGATGCGTTCGATTCTCGAAGCGCCAATCTGAGCGGGATATCGACGGTCGAGCTGTACGTTTCGAAAGTCCTACACAAGACGGAGATCGACGTCGACGAAGATGGAACCACCGGGTCCTCGGTCACCGTCGTCGACATAACCGAAAAATCGAAAGCGCCAACGTTCGCGGCCGACAGACCTTTCGCCTTCTTCATCGTCGATAAGGAAAGCCGTCTGGTGGTATTCCTCGGAACCGTCTATAATCCGAATGCGTCGACATGAAACTCAACAAGTCGTTAATCCGTTTTGTATAGTTGCATTTACGTAGTTTCGCACGATTTACACATATCCAATGTATTTATTTAGTTTAGGTAATCGCATTAGTGTTGTAGCAATACTTGTATAAAGAATTTCGTAGAAAAATATACGCAATATACATACAAAAGAAGTCTGGGGTTTTATTTATTTGGTGTTCATTATTGAGAGGCGAACGCATTCTCTTAATTATACTATACACAGAGAGTTAATTTCCCTAGTTAGATCTTTCTAATAATCTAGCAGATAATCCGCAATTATTATATAAAAAAAAAAGAATGAGAACATTTACTCACCTTGGTTACAAATCGCAAAAGCTAAAGTAATAAACAAAATAATACATACGAGGGGGAATTTTCATGCCCCACCCCTCACCTACTTCTAATTGGTTGTTTAATTAATGTTTTTAATATTTAGTTAACTGGCATTTGTAGATCACATCTACATAATAAAAAGTTTGTAGCTCAAAGTGTTGTGCTATGGCTAATTCTTGAATTGTGTATCATGATTTTTTATAAAAATGGATTCTTTTTTATTATAAAAATGGATTCTGTATAACAAAGAGCCGTAATAAAATACCCCCAGAAAAAAGGCATGACGCCAACTCAAATTCATAAAGACATTATGGCAACTATTGGGGAGTCTGCAGTCTCTTATGATAACATTAAACATCCTATCATTTGGTGCAGAACATGAAGTACACTACCGCTCAAAAGTGTTTAGGCACCCCTGTTTTCATGGATTGCTCATATAGTATTATGTTTACCAAAAAAAACATTATAATAAAATGAAATACGTATTTAAAATGTAGTTCAGTAAGATAAACACCCATTATATCGCATAAGGTATACTATCATTTACCTGCACTTGGTCGGATTACCATAAACCGTTTATTGCGGTGCAATTACAATAACAATCCCTCTGAATTTACTGGGTAAATCTAGTCATCACTTAGATTGTAGGTAATAATGTTTAAATCACCTTCCTAGAGGATTATAGTGAAATCTGTAACCTATGGTACGTTGCAATGTGGTATTTACTCTATTCAGGTCGTGGGCGAAATATCGTGTGACAATTTTTTAAAATGCCTCCGCGAAGGGAAATTAGTACGGAAACACGTGCGCTTATAATAACTTACCATAAAAGTGGCATAAGTAATCGACAAATTGCCAAAAAAATGAAAATACACCACGCTACAGTTGACTATAACGTAAAAAAATATCGGGAAACTGGCAGTTTTCTTGATAAAAGACGGAGTGGAAGGCCAAAAGCGACAACATCTGCAGATGATCGCAGAATAGTAGTTACTAGTAAGTTAAATAGACGCAAAACAGCCCCGGAAATCACCGCGGAATTAAATGTTGGTCGCCAAAAACTAGTCAGTGTTTCTACAGTCAAACGTCGCCTACAGAAAGCCGGGCTCCATGGACTTACTGCGATGAAAAAGCCATTACTACGCAAACAAAACAAGCAAAAGCGACTTAAATGGGCTCGTGAACACCAACACTGGACCAACGGACGGACGAGTCCAAATTTGAGCTGTTCGGAACCCGAAGACGCATATTCGTAAGAAGATCTGTGGGTGAACGTGCCAGAGAAGAGTGTATTGCTGCTACCGTGAAGCATGGTGGAGGTTCTATCATCATTTGGGGCTGTTTTGCTTGGGCACTAGTGTAGGGGACATTGTGAAAATTGACGGTATATTAAAAAAAGAACGCTAGCGCGAAATTTTGGAGAACCACGCAATACCTTCCGGAATTCGACTTTTGGGTCAAAATTTTATATTCCAGCAAGATAATGACCCAATACATTCCTCTAAATTATGTAAAGACTATTTACGCCATTTAGAAGAGGAAGGAACTCTCAAAATTATGGAATGGCCTCCCCCACAGGCCCGACTTGAATCCAATCGAGTTAATACGGGGAAGAACTAGATCGGGAAGTACGGAAATCGGCTCCGACATCAGCTACTGCCGTGTGGAACAAATTGCAATCGAGTTGGACCTCGATAATACAAGAAACTCTGGCAAAACTTATTGCGAGAATGCCTCGATTGTGTGCTGCAATTATTAAATCAAGAGGAGGTCACATAGATGAAAGCAAAATTTAAATTAAACATTTTAATTTTCACATTTATTTAATATATTTCTATTCATGTATGTGTATCTGTACATAAAAAATAAATATTATTAACATTTTTGCTGTCAGTGAGAGTGCCTAAACACTTTTGAGCGGTAGTGTAGATATGAAAAAGTGCAAGATGGGTGCCCTGAATGTTAACCAACGCATTTAATCTCTGCTTCGATTGTTTACCCCAACGCATTTTTCACCCTTAAATTTTAGTGTACGATTAGGTGTAAGTTTGTAGAATAAGCACGTTTCGTCTTCATTAAAGATGGCATTTATGTAACAGTCAATGAGTAAAATCACTCAGGGTTAACTGCAGCCTCAATCTACATTCCTCCAAATTTACATTTGCACTTTCATCATGAATGTAACTAGCATTTATGTTATTATGTTTTTTTAAAACGTTGTAACCAATCTGCTTTGCACTTAAACTCACTGCCGTTGAATAATTTAGCAAATTCTTCCGCTTCAGATTGATGAATAGGACCCCTAATTGGTATATTATAGGCTTGTTGATGCTTAAACTAGCGTACGTAAATATGTGCGTAATATCGGAACAAAAATACATTATTTCAGATAAGGCATTGCCGAGACCATGGAAATTGTACGCTTTATCCGAAAGTACGTTATATACGAGTCTCTTATAAGCGAACTCTACTATATTATTATTCTTCCTTCTCGCCTTCAACCTAACGCAGCATCATGCATGATTAACTCCAAAGAAAACCGTCGAAATCCCTCCATATCTGATTATTGTGCATTTTACATTTTCAAGGGTAACAGGATGTCCATGGTGGCGATCCTTCCGGCGGCTGGAGTTCCACTATCCTCTGTCCTCGAGGCGCTCTCGCGGACGTCATCGATCTCGCGCCTAGTGGAGAGTCTCAACAAAACGAGGGATTCGTTTTCGGCGCCCGACGTGACGGTCCGCCTTCCGAGATTTAAGATCGCATCGGCGTTGAATCTTAACGCGGTATTGGCGGCGATGGGTGCGGAAGACGTCTTTAATTTGGAGCGCTCCAACCTGACCGGCATCTCTTCGACGGCGCAGCTGTACGTTTCCAGGGTGCTGCACAGGACGGAGATTGAAGTGGACGAGAACGGTACGATCGGATCGTCGGTTACGGTCGTGGAGTTCGCCGATCGGATCTCCGATACGGATTATTTCAACGCGGACAAACCGTTCGCGTTTATCGTATACGATAAGCTAAGTAAAAGCGTCGTTTTCGCCGGAAAGTACGGCGGTCCGGAACCGTAGATCGCACCGCACGTACGAGATATACGATAAATACGTGTTAGTTTAGTACGACGTCGATCAAGCGCTACTATACACTTCTGCATTCAGAATTTCTCATTATAGTCAAACGTATCATTTATCTTTTTGCTATATTTGTAATAAATAAAGGTTTTTAAAACACAAAAATGCCGTTTAATTTTCTTCAAAAATCCGATTTCGTCTTTGAATTTTCACCATACCTGAATCGTAACGTGAAATTTTTAATTGGCACGTCGTTAGAGAATCTAAACCGATCAAGTTCGCTGATTACAAAAATTAAAGTTCTTACACGTCCTACCATACATACAAGGGTAACAGAATAAAATAGACACCAGGTAAAGCGGTATAAATATGTAAACAGCTAAATTCTAAGAACGAATTAAGAACTTTCTCTTGTCATTAGGGTAGGGGTAGATGTATCGGAAGGAATTCGTCATAGTTTAGTAGACGGTGAAATACGGCGGTGTCAATATCATGGTGTGGGGCGCGATATGGTATGGTGGAAGATCGCTACCGACTACTACCATTTTTTGTAGGGAAATGTGCATTAACTGAGATTAAACAGGTAGAACTAATAAATGTTGACATTTACAAGAAAGAAAACAGTTTGATTGTTAAGCTTCCTTATATTAAAAAAAAATTAAAATGCTCCTTCTACAGTTCGTCAATACAAATGTATCTTTGGCGGCTTACAACAGGAGTTCCGCGATAACGTCCGTAGGCGATTGTCATCAAACATCGACGACCTTACTACATACATACACTGCCGCTCAAAAGTGTTTAGGCACTCTCACTAACAGCAAAAATTTATAAAAACTCAGCAAAAATGTTAATATTTATTTTTTATGTACAGATACACGTACATGAATAAAAATATATTAAATAAATGTGAAAATTAAAACGTTTAATTTAAATTTCGCTTTCACCTATGTGACCTCCTCTTGATTTAATAATTACAGCACACAATCGAGGCATTCTCGCAATAAGTTTTGCCAGTGTTTCTTGCGTTATTGAGGTCCAACTCGATTGCAATTTGTTCCACACGTCAGTAGCTGATGTCGGAGCCGATTTCCGTACTTCCCGATCTAGTTCTTTCCCGTAGTAACTCGATTGGATTCAAGTCGGGGCTGTGGGGAGGCTATACCATAATTTTGAGAGTTCCTTCCTCTTCTAAATGGCGTAACTAGTCTTTACATAATTTAGAGGAATGTTCTGGGTCATTATCTTGCTGGAAGATAAAACTTTGACCCAAAAGTCGAATTCCGGAAGGTATTGCGTGGTTCTCCAAAATTTCGCGGTAGCCTTCCTTTTTCAATATACCCTCAATTTTCACAATGTCTCCTACACTACTGCCAACAAAACAGCCCCAAATGACGATAGAACCTCCACCATGCTCCACGGTAGCAGCAATACACTCTTTTCTGGCAAGTTCACCCACAGATCTTCTTACGAATATGCGTCTTCGGGTTCCGAACAGCTCAAATTTGGACTCATCCGTCCATAGAACGTTGTTCCACTCTTCTATGGTCCAGTGTTGGTGTTCATGTGTTGTTTGCGTAGTAATGGCATTTTTGTCGCAATACGTCCATGGAGCCCGGCTTTCTGTAGGCGACGTTTGACTGTAGAAACACTGACTAGTTTTTTGGCGACCAACATTTAATTCTGCGGTGATTTCCGGGGCTGTTTTACGTATATTTAACTTGCTGGTAACCACTATTCTGCGATCATCTGCAGATGTTGTCACTTTTGGCCTTCCACTCCGTCTTTTATTAAGAAAACTGCCAGTTTCCCGATATTTTTTTACGTTATAGTCTCAACCGTAGCGTGGTGTATTTTCATTTTTTGGCAATTTGTAGATTACTTATGCCACTTTTATGGTAACCTATTATAAGCGCACGTGTTTCCGTACTAATTTCTCTTCGCGGAGGCATTTTAAAAAATTGTCACACGATATTTCGCTCACGACGTGAATAGAGTAACCAGTAACACACTGCAACTGACCACAGGTTACAGATTTCACTATAATCTTCTAGGAAGGTAATTTAAACATTATTACCTACAATCTAACAGAAGACTAAATTTACCCAGTAAATTCAGAGGGATTGTTATTGTAATTGCACCGCAATAAACAGTTTATCGTAATCCGACCAAGTGCAGGTAAATGATAGTAAACCTTATGCGATATAATGGGTGTTTATCTTACTGAACTACATTTTAAATACGTATTTCATTTTATTATAATGTTGTTTTGGTAAACATAATACTATGCGAATAATCCATGAAAGCAGGGGTGCCTAAACACTTTTGAGCGGTAGTGTACGTTCGGGCGACGGATGGTGTTCCGATATCGATGCTTCTGTCCGTTTATAATGACTTGTCCGATCAATCTCTGTCGGATTGAAACGACAGGCGTATCATAATTTTCCTTATATACGAGAATAAACGCGTTATGGGGGTGGGCAACCGTCGGCGACAGGAAAACCACTTTCGCGGGAGAGGAACTTCCATTATACGGTGTCGACTGGATATACGCCAGCGCGTGCGTGTATACGTAATGCTCTTTCTGTTACGACGATTCCGCTGTTACCATTCTGTATATTATACGATACGCATCCTTATCGATTCTTGTTGAGTTCGAATGAAAGCGACAAAATGTAAGGAGAAAAATGATATGCATACGTATGTAGGCGTACGTATAATCGATCATCTACTTGTTCTATTCAAAGCCGTTATTCATAGTAGAAGCAGTAAGAATAATGCTGCTATCTCTGAGAAGCAAATACTATAAATGGAACTGCGAAAAACGTACATACGTGGAGTTTCGTTAATTCACGGCAGCTGTGGAAGAATTCCGATGCGATACACAACATTCGTTGTATTGTAGCAGTTTTTGTGTATAACGTATTGTTAATAGGTTTGCCGAGGTAGTTTGTAAAAAAAATTCCTGGCCTATACTTTATTCACGTTAAGAATGTAATAGATAGCGCTACGATCGGCGGCTGTATTATACTGGAGAAATTTAACCGATGGAATTGTCAAATGAAACCATCCTAAACGTCAATGTGTGGTTATCAACATCTTGTATAGTCAATAGCAGAGTTTTTCATATTTTATATGCAATACATATACATATCATGGTTACATGAACTGATAAAATAATACCGCAATAATAAAGTAAAAGTGACATCAATTGCAATATAAATGTATCCTTCGGTTATTTCATTTACCCAAATAGTTGGAGATTGCATTTGGGGTTGATCAAAGAGAACATAAATGCCATACAACAAGCTTTAAAATAACAATATTGCCATGGATAAACCTGAATCGAAAATTTGACAGTATAACTTCAAGATAGATAGTTATTTAACACATGGGCTGAAAAGTCCCGGGCCTAACACATAGATGACGCTAGTTTTATTGCAGTCACTTTTCTCTCAGTTAGTACTAACCTTCAAAAGACAGCTGTTAAAATTTCATGATATTCTATTCATTAGTTTGTGAGTTATTGTGTTAAGAATCACGCTACTTTTGTTATTTTCAAAACAATGGATCAAAAACAATTTCGTGTTTTAATTTTACACTGCTTCTTGAAGCAATGGCTTGAAAAGTGTTATGGGGACTCCGCCCATCAGAAACAACAATAAAACGTTGGTTGTGGTGTGCGTTAAAATTATTCGATAATGATGAGCCAGAGTATTACTCTCAACAAGATAATGCACCGTGCCATAAATCTCGCGAAGTAATGAGCTGGTTCGAGGAAAATAACGTGAGGGTCTTGGAATGGCCGGCACAATCCCCGGACTTATCGCCAATTGAGCATTTATGGTACATTTTAAAGCGAAATGTAGCTAAATACTCATCTACCACAAAGCAATGCTTAAAAACAAAAATATTCGAAGAGTGGAATAAAATCACCCCCGAACAGTGCTACAACTTAGAGAGCAGTATGTCCCGACGAATTCGTGCGGTGATAAAAGCCCAGGGAGGAGCTACCAAATATTAAGCAATATCTGTATACACTCACAATGAAACATTTTCATCGATCAATTTTCTTTTATTCCTTATATATTCGTCGGAATAAAAAACAAAAAAGGGTGGCGAATACATATGGCCACAGCTGTATTCCGAGCAAACCTATTAAATTTCTATCCAAATTAAATTAAAATCAAATTGGACCATGTTTCGATTCAAAGACCACAATAGTAAATTGAATAAAAGTAATCATTCCGAAGTTCGGTATCAATCACTATTTTCTATTTTGCCGAATTGTAAATAGCGAAAATTTTCTCTCTAAGGGGAAAAAAAACAGTCAAGCGACTCAATTGTTAATTCGCCTAAATACGCCCACCTCATCCGCTCCGTAGAATACTCGAGAGAGGAAAAAAAGTACTGAAAGAAGGTAGGATATGTAAATCTCTTTTACCGGCATCGGAACGAATGCAAATATACGAAATTCTAAATGTATGTACCGTAGCTACGACAACGATGGCGACGCGGAGAGACGCTTAAAAGGGGACCGAGAGAGTTGAAAAAAATGCAGCGTTCGCAACACGTACACGTACGCGCGCATAAGTGCACACCGCCCTCTAAAAACGTTAATGGAAAAGGTAAACGAAAGAAGTGTGCCGGGGTATGGTAGCCTACGTACGCGTGCCATTGAAAAATTTAATATTTTTTTCAGCGCAACGGGTTCTCGAGTGTTGTAACGCGATTATGCGAAATAAAATACGAACGGGGTGCACGTACATTCACCGGATCGTTTAGCTTTCGAGTATGTGTACTTATACTATACGGATGTACATACAGTAAATTCGTGCACAGCGCAAAAGAACCGAGGTAAAGAGATTAAACTGGAATTGGATACTACCTACGTTTTCGTTGATCTACTATACTTCCTACGCTATACAGTTCAAACTAGCGTATTATAAAGAACACAACACGGGAAAAATTCTTTAGGAATAGTTGCTACAAAGTAAATGACGTTTTGTAGGTGTTGCTACAATAACATTAACGGGCATGGTAGTAGCAAAAATATTCCTTATAAAAGTACAAAAACCACAACTAGAATTCTGTATATTTTTTGTAAATGTTGTAGTAAAATCTGTGGTATTAAAATTGAACAGTAGTAAGTAAGAAGTTCTCTATACTAAAAAAAAGCAGACGGGATCCCTCCAAGAATTGCACTATTAAGATGTACAGTATATATTCCCCTTACCCTTTACGCAAACGTACCACTGGCTTATCATCTAATGTGGTGCACAAAGATACTGACTAAAGAATTTGAGACTGAGATGATCGATGCCCCTAATGTAAACCATTGATCAAAAAGGAAATTGGGTGTTGATTTGTAAGCGTCTTTTGGAAAGGTACCAAGCAAACCAGGAGAACTTTCTTAGTCGGTATGTAACCATGGATGTGTCATGAGTGCACAACTATGATCCCGAGACCAAAGTGCAAAGAAGAGAGTAGAAACATCACGGTTTTCCTCCTCCACGCAAATTTAAGGTCGTGCCGTCTGCTGGAAAAGTTTTACCATCAGTGTTATGGGATGTTCAAAGAATCATGCTGACCGACCATTTGCAAAAGGGACACAGCATTTCAAGGGCCTACTACGCATAATTGATTTCTAAATTACGAGACGCTATTAAAGAGACACGCCGAGCAAAGTTAAGTCCCATCAGGATAATGCCCCCAGTCATGCATCTGCAATTGCTATGGTTGCTATACACCAAGCAGGCTCTGAATTAGTGGACCACCAAGCTATTCCCCAAATTAAAAGAAATCTTAAATGGGGCAAAAATTTCTAGTAATTATGAAGTGATACAAGCTATGGTGGTTTTCAGAGATCGGACAAATTTTTTTCCAAGAGGCTGTTGACATGTTGGAGAACCTATGGACCAAGTGAGGAAGACTATGTCGAAAATAAAAAATATAATGCCACTGTAGTTTTACTGTAAGGGGGTCAGGAGTACAGCATAGAGATCCACCCTCATATTGTTTATTTTCCTCAAAGAGGCTCTATATCTCTTAGAGTGCAATGCGCCCTCACTTAGTTTAAGATAGCGTTATTCATTGGGATATCAATCGTAATACAAGTAAAAAAATAACAACCGCGATGTAGGTAAAAAAAAAGGTCCTTCTTCGATATACGTGTTCTTTCCAACATACTTTTTTTTCTGCTGAAAAATGATGCGTTAAAAGTGGCTTAAGGTGGATAATTTTCGTGGGAATACTGCATCTTTCTTAATAGATATACGAGTTGTTTAAAATAGTTCTACTGGTGCAAGCACAAAAAGATGAAGAATATTGCTTGAAATGCTAACCTAAAAACAGTGTCTTTCTGGTATTGTCTCGTAAAAAGCCGTTACTG
Source organism: Trypoxylus dichotomus (assembly GCA_023509865.1). Taxonomy (NCBI): domain Eukaryota; kingdom Metazoa; phylum Arthropoda; class Insecta; order Coleoptera; family Scarabaeidae; genus Trypoxylus; species Trypoxylus dichotomus. The sequence continues at coordinate 212,606 of CM042076.1, forward strand.
GTACTCCTATTTATCGATGGCATTATTTATAGACATTCGCGAATAACAGACTACTTTTTGTCTGACAGGAATAGTTATCGAAGGCAAACCACACGTTCTTGTCGTCATTGTCGCAAACGAAATATCCATATTTATGTTAAACAAAAAAACCATTAAATTACACTCTACGTGCTTGACGTTCAAGGTTCATAAACTTTGTCGTGCACCGAATATGCGCATATTGAATTAAAGAGTAATAGCGATCGGGCCTAAATTGCGTCTTATTGTCAAACGGCAAAAATATAGAGTTCTTGTTCGCTTACGGAAGAATTGTTTTGTTATCATTTGAGGTATTATACGCCGTCGTATCTTCCCCGCCGAAAGAGACGAAACGTCGAAAGGAGCGAAACGGTCGCCCCGCGCCGCCAACGCAGCAGAGCATCATAAATTCTCCGGTATCATTCTATTTCCTTGGAAGGGTTGTAATTTTTTATAACCCGCCGCGCGCCCGGTCATTATATTTCACGCTAGGTGGCGCTATCGAGCCGCAAAAATTCAACAACGCGCACCAAGAACGTCCTTTTCCCCTTACAATTTGTATTTGCGGCACGTTCTTCCGGGTTTCCGCAGGCCGACCCGATTAGGGTTCCGCTCCCTACTACAAGTAGGTAATACCATTCATTTTTTAAGCGGCCTCCGCGATTGTAAATTTGACTTTACCATATGGCGCTACAGCTTATAGATATAGTAGATACTACGTAAGCGCTCTGAATATCTTTCTCGTTATTTGGTACAGATTTACGATAATTTTTTTATCTTCAGAATGGTAAAGATAAGAAGAATTAGATTAATATTGATATTAATACGAAAGTCTCGTTGGTATTAATAATGATAAAATTACAATTTCCTTACAATTTACCAACGTCTTTTAGATTCCTAAAAAAAATATCTGCCACGGTAGGACTTGAATCCACGACGTCTGTGTTGCTGGCGCAACGTGCTACCAACTGCACTACGAGACTGAATATGAGATCAAATCGCTTTTTAGTACCTAAATATCACATTTAATTGGTAAAAACTTACTTTCAATAATAATGTGTCTGCTGAGGTATTACGATATACATATCTACAGACATTGTGACATTTAGGTATTAAAAGCGATTTGAACTCACATTCAATCTCGTGGTGCAGTTGTCAGCATAATACGCCGGTAACGCAGAGATTGTGGGTATAAATCTTATCGTGACTGTTCAAGGAAATCGAATTCGTAATTTTGTCATAAAAAGAATGAATTATTTGGACATCAAAATGGCCGAAGTAAAACAGCAGCAGATTGTAGTATCAAGTAATACAGGGTGGCGCAGGGGAACGGGAAATTTTGAACGTTACAGTTGTCAGCACTGTAGAGTCGGAAGTTGTTCGTAACGTCGCACAATTGTTGTGATCGCATTTAGTAATCATGGTTCGTTGGACTGGTGCGGAACGTGCAGTAGCTGTGAGAGCGCTTTATAGAAATGGTGATAGTGCAACTGCCGCGCAGAGAATATTTCGACAGCATTACCAGCTTGGACGTCACGGACGTGTCCCATCTGCGCATGCGATTACAACGTGGGTGCGTAATTTTGATGAAACAGGATTTGTCTTGAAAAAGAAAGCTCCAGGTGGCATTCGAACGGTACATACCCCAGAAAACATCGAGGCTGTTAGAGCTGCAATCGAGAGAAGTCCTCGCCGGTCCGTTCGACAGCATGCATCTACGCTAGGGATTAAGCGACGAAGCTTACAAAGAATACTGCACGAATTACATTTCCATCCCTATAAGTTGCAGATTGTGCAACAATTAAATGAACAAGACCAAGCGTCACGTATGGAGTTTAGTAGGCAGATATTGGCTAAAATTAACGAGGACGCGAATTTCGTTGGTAACAGATGGATATCAGACGAAGCCCAGTTCCACCTGAACGATTTCGTAAATAAACAGAATTTTCGTTATTGGGCCCAGGACAATCCTTGTGAGTTACACCAGCGACCACTACATAGCGACAAGGTCACAATATAGTGTGCTGTATCATGTCATGATGTTATCGGCCCTTATTTTTTTGCGCGTGAGGATGGTAGTGCAGCGACAGTAACATCCGCTCGATATGTTGAAATGCTTCAAACATTCTTTACACCGCGACTGTACGAGCTCAATCTTAAAATGGAAAACGTGGTTTCAGCAGGACGGAGCCACGTCACACACTGCTCGACATTCGATGGCAGCAGTTCGTCAATTGTTTGGAAGACGCATTATTTCACGTAACGGTGACATTGGATGGCCTGCGAGATCCCCTGAGCTTAGTGTGTGCGACTTCTTCCTGTGGGGATATCTTAAAGGCAAGGTGTACCGTACACGACCTGCAACAATCCACGGACTGAAGGAGAACATTCAACAAGAAATCACTGCCATTCCCCAAGATTTGCTACACCGCGCATTCCAGAGTTTTCATAACAGGCTGTTAGAGTGTGAACGCCGAATGGGAGGACATCTTTCCGGTGTCATCTTTAAAAAGTACACTTTTGGACATTTCGATTGTAAAAACATAAATCGCATGTTGCATACATGCACTTTCGTTAATAAATTACTAGTTTTATGAATTTATTCGTGGAAATGAAAATTTGCCGTTCCCCTGCGCCACCCTGTATTTAGTGTTAATTTCACGAGTTGAATATTGGGGGGATAGCATGGTAAAAATTACATTATAAGAGGTATCGCATCAATACTCGTATTTAGTATGTAGGTTATACAAAAATTTCATGTTGGTTACCATATGTCGCTGTTTAAGAAAGTGAAGTACAGAGAGAATTAATAAAATACTATGGTCGAAACCTCGTCCTGGATACACGTTCTGTTGTTTGAAGTATATATATATATATATATACGCTCTTAACACTAACGCACGCACGAGCAAGTTTATTCATCCTATTTAATCCTGTTTGTGACGATGAGGATTGGGTCATAAAATATAATAACCTTTTAATCATTTTCTAATCGACATTCTTGGACGTTTTCCTGTACAATTAAAAGAACAATTAACTTCATAAAGGACCTAATATAAATGTTATTTATATATAAAAGCGATTATATTATCTTTTAATAGAGTTTGAGACATTTTACTGGGTGTCCGAACTAATATGGAAGGTCGCGTACATAAAGTTTGTGTACATTTTTACAAGTATTTCAAATTTTCAACATCGCACCGTCTTGTAGAGTTTCTATTAGTCGAATGTTGAAAAAATACCGCAGTACGCAGTCTTTCCTCTCTTTTCGTCGGTCGAAACACGCTCGTCGTGTCCAAAATGTGGGACGGAGCGACCTTTTCATGCAGTGATTCGGTATTTCACTTCTTTTCGGAGTGTTTGCGATGCATTAGGCGGTCGGTCTGCCGTCTCTTTCGATTCGTAACGACGACCGAGCTTTCAACGCCGAAAAGGCCGGATCTGCGGAAAAACTATCGTCGCACCGCGATGTTTCCAAACGAATAATGGATCGCCTACGTTCTGCGGGTCGCCGCCTTGTTCCGATCGTCCCCTTGTCGCTACCGCAGCCTATCCGACGTGAAACGTACGAAGGAAGAAAGAAGAGAAAAAATCGGGAACGAGGAACGGAATAGGGGAAAAAGAACATCAAAAGGTTGCAGGTTCTCGGAGCGTCACTTAGGAAATCAATTAGTCATTAGTCGAAACTCCAGACGATTAGCAGGGATACTTCAGCGGACAACGTTTCTGTGTTTTCTTTTCCTCTTCATCTGGATTCGCGTCTTTCGGGCTTTCGGTACTTTACGACAAGAAAAAACACGTCTCCGATAGAAGGAAAATCTTCAGCGTGAAAATATACGGTACTTTGGGGACAAATAGTTAGTGAAACAGCGTGAATTTGCTTTTTCCAAAAAAGTCAGCGAATAAGAATTCGCAGTGGTACTGATATAAATTAACTAGTTGGTTATCTACTGTATCAAGCCATAGATTTACTTAGGAGTTAAGAATCGAAGTTATTTTGTGAAAAGAGGGTTATTTAGAAATATAGCAATACCATCGGAGCAACGTCTAATCGCCGAAAATTTTCTATTCATGCAGGACAACGACCCCAAACACTTAGCAATGATAAAAATTTCTTAAATGAAGGCATTTTACAAATAATGACATGGTCGCCGTAAAGCCCCGATCTAAACCCCATCGACTTGTTATTCCGTTATCTGTTGGCCTCCGTAGGCCACCTGTGAAACAAGAGGAATGTACTAATACGTCAAATAGAGTCCTTGAAAAACTAGTGTAGCGAATACCTCGGATTATGAAAGCTGTTCTTCGCGCTGAATGGAGCTTCTTTGATGAACGCAATGTTCAAGAAGTTTTTGTTTATTTTTCGTTAGAATTATTTTTAACCGATATTAATAAAATACAATAAAAATTTTAAGTTTTAATATTTTCTCGTCTTTTTTAAAGTTTCTTTGCGTGTCTGAACTAATATGGGTGGTAGTGTATATGTTTGTACGTAGTTTCTTCGCGACAAGGACTATAAAATAAACTAACTAGTTCAGGTTTAGCTTTCGTTGGTATTTATAGACGTAATATGGAGTAGATTTCCGATAACTTTGTCTTTAGACATAAATTCTCTGCTTCTATTTCCCCCTACTTCCATTAACCCTTCCTCTCGAAAGTTTTCTAAGAACGTAGAGCGAATATATCCCTAAACTTTGGCAATTTTGCGCAACAGGAGGAACGAGAGTCGCTACAGATATTACGAAATCCTCCACGTACCTGCATATGTAAAGGCGTTTAAGTCGGTGACGTGTTTGTACCTGAACTCAGATTCTTTAGTCGTACAAATCGACACAAATCGAGACCTATCGGAGCTATTGTTGTCTTCTCGTTCAACTTTTAATGAATCATTTCAGCGTTGCTATCGAAGTATAGTTAAACTTGAGGAATGAGGGAATGCTAGTTATATAATATTTTTTATCATTATTTGATGTGTAAACATTCTGCATCGCCTATGCTCACTCATGAAGGTCACGATCGTAAATAATGCGGGTACGTAAACGCTACTGAACACTAGCCTTGATACGGCCGTTCGACCCCTGCACGTTGTTCTCCGTGTAGCACTGTAACTTGCCCCACTTTGCCGACACTAATGATGACAACTATTCGATTTCTATTTTTGACAGTTTTATAAATTCGAAGCTTACCAATCTAAAAAACGAAAAACCATTCGCTCTATCTTCTCTCAAGGTAAATTACATTACTACATTTTTCGCTTTCAAACGGCCGTCTGCATCCTAGAAATATTCAATATATTGCTATCACTCCAGATACGAGCAACTATTGCAGACACTCATATAGTCGCTCAATAGTTTTGCGTCTCACGATGATGAAGGGGAAGTTGAAAAACCTCATCTACCTTTTAAGAAGCAATATTACATAACTTGCAGGTAAAATATTTAACGTAGAAATTCCCTACGATCACTACACAAGAAAATCGATAACTTAACGCGAAAAATAACAAGACGGTTGAATATTCTTGTAAATCCTTGGCGAATCGTCGATACCGCATCGAAGCCGAAACCTCCCAGAAGGTCTGTAAAATAAATAACGCTTAAAACGGCTTTAGCCGTTTCGCGCCAAACGATTTGGACGCGAACCAGTTCCGTACGGACTCGAAACGGACAGGTAGATGTAATTCCGCACACAATACAATGCACTCTACGTCGTATTTTACGGCACACCGATGCGAATCTACACACAACACACGGACGCGTGGTGTTTACATCGAGAGCAGGAGATTAGTTTCAGATAGTCCGGCGGATCAGCACGAATCGCCTCTCCAAAAATACCGAACGGCTGTAAGTACGTATTATTTACGTGTTTCGTCGTAAAGGTAAACGTACGACTCGTGAAATGCACAGCGGTATATAATCCCAACGCATTACATAACGCTAAACTAAATATGAAAGGATTAATGCCCTACGAACATAAAATATATGAAGACGTCAATTGAAAATTAGTCCCGCCATAGAAGAATGAACCTCATCCAACATGTAATCTAACTTGTATACAAAACGAATAGAATGAACTGAGTGTTTTACAATGATTTTAAATCAATGGAATTTCGCTGATATGCTTTGGTGATTCCAATGTTCCACTTTTCTTCGCAACCATTACAAAAGAAGAAATTACAGCCACAGATCTGTAATTGCCAATATTGGAACTATCACTCTTCTCCAAGATTGGCGAAATTCTGGCTACTTTCCACATAACAGGAAACATACACGTGTGTAGGGCTACATTATACATAGAGGAGTGGTAAAGATAATAGCATAATCCTTCACAAAAACGCAAGGAATGTTATCATCACCAGCTGTAGAATTGTTCTTTAAAGTCTTGATGCATTGTATTACTTCCTCTAACGAAACAGACGGCAAACACAGCGGTGGTAAGCTGGAATCAATGTCTGAGAGTCCGAAGGTAGAAAAACACTAGAGAATAATGTAGCAAAAGCATATACTGCGACATCAAAAAGCTTAGGATTTGTCACCCGCTGCTATATATTTTTTGGTATTTTATATATATACACTACCGCTCAAATGTGTTTAGGCACCCCTGTTTTCATGGATTATTCATATAGTATTACGTTTACCAAAAAACCATTATAATAAAATGAAATGCGTATTTAAAATGTAGTTCAGTAAGATCACTCTGAATTTATTGGGTAAATTTAGTCATTTGTTAGATTGTAGGTAATAATGTTTAAATTACCTTCCTAGAAGATTATAGTGAAATCTGTAACCTATGGTCAGTCGCAGTGTGGTATTTACTCTATTCACGTCGTGAGCGAAATATCGTGTGACAATTTTTTAAAATGCCTCCGCCAAGAGAAATTAGTACGGAAACACGTGCGCTTATAATAGCTTACCATAAAAGTGGCATAAGTAATGGACAAATTGCCAAAAAAATGAAAATACACCACGTTACGGTTGACTATAACGTAAAAAAATATCGGGAAACTGGCAGTTTTCTTAATAAAAGACGGAGTGGAAGGCCAAAAGCGACAACATCTGCAGATGATTGCAGAGTAGTGGTTACCAGCAAGTTAAATATACGCAAAACAGCCCCGGAAATCACCGCAGAATTAAATGTTGGTCGCCAAAAACTAGTCAGTGTTTCTACAGTCAAACGTCGCCTACAGAAAGCCGGGCTCCATGGGCGCATTGCGATGAAAAAGCCGTTACTACGCAAACAAAACAACCAAAAGCGACTTAGATGAACACCAATACCTGACCATCGTATGGACGGATGAGTCCAAATTTGAGCTGTTCGGAACCCGAAGACGCATATTCGTAAGAAGATCTGTGGGTGAACGTGCCAGAGAAGAGTGTATTGCTGCTACCGTGAAGCATAGTGGAGGTTCTATCATTATTTGGGGCTGTTTTGCTGGCGCTAGTGTAGGGGACATTGTGAAAATTGACGGTATATTAAAAAAAGAAGGCTACCGCGAAATTTTGGAGAACCGCGCAGTACCTTCCGGAATTCGACTTTTGCGTCAAAATTTTATCTTCCAGCAAGATAATGACCCAAAACATTCCTCTAAATTATGTGAAGACTATTTACGCCATTTAGAAGAGGAAGGAACTCTCAAAATTATGGAATGGCCTCCCCAGAGCCCCGACTTGAATCCAATCGAGTTACTACGGGGAAGAACTAGATCGGGAAGTACGAAAATCGGCTCCGACATCAGCTACTGACGTGTGGAACAAATTGCAATCGAGTTGGACCTCAATAACACAAGAAACTCTGGCAAAACTTATTGCGAGAATGCCTCGATTGTGTGCTGCAATTATTAAATCAAGAGGAGGTCACATAGATGAAAGCAAAACTTAAATTAAACGTTTTAATTTTCACATTTATTTAATATATTTTTATTCATGTACGTGTATCTGTACATAAAAAATAAATATTATTAACATTTTTGCTGTCAGTGAGAGTGCCTAAATACTTTTGAGCGGTAGTGTATATATATATATATATGTCTGCACAAGTAGAGCTGTTCCAAAAGCGCCCCTCCAAAATCATATTGTCTACGACGACAGGGAGAGCGAAAATAGCCGCACCTGTTGCGAACATTTTTGAGAGAAGAATTATGGACGTTCGAAAAAACCAGCCACCGTTTACGCATACGCATTCGAATTTATTTAAGACAATAGCGTAATAAGCCGGTCGTGTCATATTTATTATAACGTCGCTGAGATGTCAGAGCGAAATAACGAGAAGAATGTCGCAGCTTTACGTCGCGCTACGCTTAACGGGATCGACGCGAAGGACGGAATCGCGTCCAAAATACGCTAGTTCGAATTGTAGAATCGCCTACATCGTCGACTAACGCGGAAAAAAAAACCAGCGTACATCAGAATAAATTACGATCATCGGATATATATTATAGCAATACGTATCGATGTGCGAAAGTAAAAACGTTATTAATTTGCCATGTAGTCGATGATTTATAAACTAGAACGGGTTCTTCGTCCCGTCGTAAACATGCACGCCACACACGTACAAATTTTACGACGCCCATTAACACTGATGGCGTCGATATTTCATATTCGCCGGCCTCAAAACCGGAAATTTATTTGCCGAGTTCGCGAAAAAATATATACACAACGTAATTCATTCATATAGTAATCCATAGCGCATTACGCGAGGTAAATATATACATACATGCTCCTCGTCGAAAGTATTGGAATGCAGAAAGAATATTTTTTGTAATCCAGCTTTACGTGTTTCACTATTGGAAAGATGGTAAACGTATAAAACGCTTTACAAGAAAATTACGTTTTAATGTAAACTTTTTAAGAAATTATGTTGTGATGTTGGACATGGTGACAAACGTGACAAACCTTATGCCATAACAGTTGTCTAAAATGATCGGGTAGCAAAATGAAGAGTGAAAATGGAAATTATAGTCTTATTTCTGGATAATTCAAGTATTAGCTTGCAAAAAGACTAAAACGGTGTTTGCTATGTATAGTTCTGTGAAGGAACTCTTTCAACGGATTCTGTAGTACTAATTCAAAAATTTTTACTTTTTTATTACTTTTTCTTTTTGAGGGTGAGTCAATTTTGCTGGCTTTATTTCTTTTTATTATCTACTTCAGCCTGAATTTATTGCTTGTATGAGTTGTTACTTCATTTTATAGTTGTGTGTTTGTGGCTAATTTAGTGCATATTAATCAGTCAGGTATTTCTAGGGTAGTTGCCAGATATAGAGAAACAGGAGGACACATACGAACACCAGCGCCAGGTCGTCCGAGCTGTACTACTTTCCAAGATGACAGGCTTTTAAGATTATAAGCATTATGGCGGAGGGAATACATACCCTAATCATTCGTCATAGGTTAAGTGGGAGTGGAATAAGAACCAGAGTAGCCATTACAGCTTCTTGTCTTACTAAGAATCACCAAATGACCCGCTTAAGTTTGCTAGGGATGGGCCAACATACACTTGACAGATGACTCAAGATTTAGTCTTTACACCTCAGATAGACGTATATCAATGTACAGACGAGACGGTGAGCGCTATTTCCAGTGCAGCAATTGATCTGTCCCTAATTTTAGTGGTAGCTCTATCATGGTTTGGAAAGGCATCTCCTTAGTTGGCCGTACAGAGTTAGTATCAGTAACAGACGTTTTGCAAGACCATGTAGTAGTATACGCACCGATAATAGACAACCCCCATGTAGTAGTAATCGTCCGGAAATATTTAGACGAGGTTGGCAAACATGAATCTTATCGAGAATGTGGGATTATCTTCACAAAAAGGAAAGGACCCAACGTGCTGTCCCAGTAGAATTACAGGGAATGGGAGAATTTAGACCAAGCTTATATGCGGAGGTTAATTGAATCCTTGCCAAATCGCATACGGGTCATAAAAAGCAGGGGTGGCAATATCTGTAATTTTTCTTCCAAAAATATAATTTCGTTTACCATATCTGCTTAATCAAAATTTCAAATATGAGTTTCTGTTTCATTGTTTCATTTGGTCCCTATAATTATTTCTTAATATAACACACGGGCTGAAAAGTCCCGGGCCTAACAAAGAAAACACAGGTTCACCAGTTGCTGTCCACTCAGATGACGATCGTTTTGATTCCGGAGTGAAGTGATGGATCCATGTTTCATCCATTGTCACATATCAACGCAAAAATTCCGGTTGGTGGCCAAACACTGCTCAGAATCATCAACACGTTCTTGTTTTTGGTCAACAGTGAGCAAACGCGGCACCCACTTTAAACAGAGCTTTCTCATAGTCAAATGCTCATGCAATATAAAGCCAATACGTTCTTTTGATATCTTTACGATGTCGGCTAACTCACGCAACTTCACTTTTCGATCATTCAAAACGATTTTGTGGATTTTTTTGATGTTTTCTGGTGTTACCGCCTCATTTGGACGTCCACTGCGTTTTGCATCATCGGTATCTCTACGACCACGTTTGAAGTCAGCAAACCAACATTTTATTGCTGTTTCTGATGGAGCGGTGTCCCTATAACACTTTTCAAGCCATTGCTTCGCTTAAACGGTATTTTTTCCCATCAAGAAGCAGTGTAAAATCAAAACACGAAATTGTTTTGAAAATAACAAAAGTAGCGTGACTCTTAGCACAATAACTCACAAACTAATGAATAGGATATCATGAAATTTTAACAGCTGTCTTTTGAAGGTTAGTACTAACCGAGAGAAAGGTGACTACAATAAAACTAGCGTCATCTATGTGTTAGGCCCGGGACTTGTCAGCCCATGTGTTATTTAAAAGTTCTTTTAATCATAAAATTTGCAGCACAAAAATTAATTATGCGGTACTTTTCTTATGGAGTGTATATTGGACGTATTTCACAAATTGTGTTTTACTTCTTCGCCCATACTTACAAGTTTTGTTTTAAATACGCCTTCAACTGTAGAGTGGTGGGTACAACAATAAGTTTATTGAACTTCACGTCCCTAAAAATCATTAATCATTAAAATATCCCAACGTAAAATTCACAGCAAACGCTCTTGCATTTTGCACATCAACCCAAACAAAATCCATCGGGCGACTATAATGAAATTATACTACAATCCAAAAAGGAAAATTGTCAGTATTTCGGCATCTCAATTAAGTTATACAAGGAAATTCTGCAACGTTTAACCAGAAGTTAGCTTTTGCTGTTTATTCTGAACCAGGCTATTTAAATGTGTAAAGATCGGGTTAAAATGTTCGGTGAAACCCGTTCGTACTTGCATTTCACTTCTACGATGGCTCATTTCCCTCACGAACCCGTTTAACGGCTAGATTAAAACATGGGCGTAAGTCTTGTCGTTATTAACGTCGGAAATTTCTTCAGACACTTATCGTACGCACCCAACCTACTGTATTGCGTAATGCCATGTGTAATTGTGTTAAGCGAACGACTCCCGCAAATCGTTCCGGGTTCGTACAGTAATACAACGTCCAGTAAGTCAAAACGAGTTGCACGAAGACGTTAATTACGACACACATACGAGATGCCCGGTTGTCTTACTAGTCGGTGCAATGCTATGTCTGTATGTACATATATGCGTATACGTTTCGGTACGAATTAATGTTTAAGTTTGTCTGAAATAGTAATTACAGTGACAAAGCGTCCGCAGAAAACGTTTAGTATCATAGCGTTGAAGTTGCACGGAACGCGTCGTTCAAGTCCGGCGAGTTCGAGTTAATCTATGCATTTTGTGCAGCTACCACGGTCACAGGTTGTACGAGATAACATTTGGTCGATACGAATTTTAGCGGTGGAGCAAGATACTAAAGCGTTGGCATTCGCAATTAACTTGCGAGTTGTAAATCAGCCTTAGCGCTACCAAAGTGCATTCACGGTAAAATTTTCTACAAATACTAGTGGTGAAGACCATTTTCCATCTGTTACTGAAGCTGTAAAACAAGGAACAAACTATAATTAGGGTATGGCAGAAGTTATAGAATAACTTCGGCTAAAGTAGTATACTATTTAAGCGCATTTTTTAAACTCGAAGCAATATTTCTTACGTCTAATACATGGGCTGAAAAGTCCCGGGCCTGACAAAGAAAACACGGTTTTTTAGGTTCAAAATTAGCTTTATTCATCAACGTAATCTCCATCAAGAGCAACGCAATCATTCCAGCGCCGCTTTAACATTTCAATATCACTTTTGTAGAACGTTTTATCTTTTGCCTCAAAATAGGCCTCAGTTTCAGCGATAACCTCTTCATTCGTGCGAAATTTCTTACCGGCGAGCATTTTTTTGAGGTCTGCGAACAGCCAGTAGTCGCTGGGAGCCAAATCTGGCGAATACGGTGGATGTGGGAGCAATTCGAAGTTCAATTCATGTAGTTTTGCCATTGTTTTGATTGACTTGTGACACGGTGCGTTGTCTTGATGAAACAAAATTTATTTCTTTGCCATATGCGGTCGTTTCTTTGCAATTTCGGCCTTCAAACGCTCCAATAACGCTATAGAATATTCACTGTTGATGGTATTTCCTTTCTCAAGATAGTCGATGAATATTACACCACGCACATCCCAAAATACCAAGGCCATAACCTTTCCAGCCGATTGTTGTGCTTTCGGGCGCTTTGGACGACGTTCACCAGTTGCTGTCCACTCAGATGACGATCGTTTTGATTCCGGAGTGAAGTGATGGATCCATGTTTCATCCATTGTCACATATCGACGCAAAAATTTGTTACGTTTAGACATGGCCAAACACTGCTCAGAATGATCAACACGTTCTTGTTGTTGGTCAACAGTGAGCAAACGCGGCACCCACTTTGAACAGAGCTTTCTCATAGTCAAATGCGCATGCAATATAAAGCCAATACGTTCTTTCGATGTCTTTACGATGTCAGTTAACTCACGCAACTTCACTTTTCGATCATTCAAAACGATTTTGTGGATTTTTTTATGTTTTCTGGTGTTACCGCCTCATTTGGACGTCCACTGCGTTCTGCATCATCGGTGTCTCTACGACCACGTTTGAAGTCAGCAAACCAACGTTTTATTGTTGTTTCTGATGGAGCGGAGTCCCCATAACACTTGTCAAGCCATTGCTTCGCTTGAACGGTATTTTTTCCCATCAAGAAGCAGTGTAAAATTAAAACACGAAATTGTTTTTGATCCATTGTTTTGAAAATAACAAAAGTAGCGTGTCTCTTAGCACAATAACTCACAAACTAATGAATAGAATATCATGAAATTTTAACAGCTGTCTTTTGAAGGTTAGTACTAACTGAGAGAAAGGCGATTCCAATAAAACCAGCGTCATCTATGTGTTAGGCCCGGAACTTTTCGGCCCATGTGTTACACGTCCGAATGCAGCGGGAGTGACATAGGAAAATTTTTTAACATAGGCCATCTAATAAAAATTTCTATAGAAAAAAAAACCATTCTTTACTTTCCGAATGGCCCTCGTATTTTATTATATACCACGTGAATAGTTATCCGTATTTTGAGACATTGTATTTTCTTTTTGATTAGTTTAAGATAGTTTTCATAAAATTTAATCTGATATAGTAAGTCTAAAGCCTAGACTTGATTATTAAATTACAATAAAGTCTCTATAGAATTTACTGTATTCATAGGATTGGTGTATATACAGCTGTGGCCATATGTATTCGCCACCCTTTTTTGTTTTTTATTCCGACGAATATATAAGAAATAAAAGAAAATTGATCGATGAAAATGTTTCATTACAGGTATATACAGATATTGCTTAATATTTGGTAGCTCCTCCCTGGGCTTTGATCACCGCACGAATTCGTCGGGGCATACTGCTCACTAAGTTGTAGCACTGTTCGGGGGTGATTTTATTCCACTCTTCGAATATTTTTGTTTTTAAGCATTGCTTTGTGGTAGATGAGTATTTAGCTAAATTTCGCTTTAAAATGTACCATAAATTAATTAAATAATAATTAATCTAAAACAAATTAAATTTTTGTTTAATGAACATTTGAATCAAAAGAATTTTCTCAAAGGTGCGAGGTGCCTTCCCAAAATTCAACTGGAAAAAATAAACATTCTGCTGTGGCATTATTGAACTATAAACACTAAGACCACTGTTTTTGGAGAGATCCTTTTTAACTAATATTTGGCAACGGAACTGCTAAAACAGAACTGGCATATTTCCCAATACTTAAATAATTTATCTTATTCTATTTATTTATTTACGTTTGCATTATATAGCACAATTTATTACCCTTCCCTATTCTTTTTCTCAGATTAGAAATGTAAAAATATTTCGTTTGCTAGCACCGATGTTTTGAGTGCGCGGTGGAAATTATTTGTTTCGTGTGTAATAATGCACTTGACGCATACATTTAAATTCAACGTGTAATATATGAGTAGCCTAAATGCAGCAGCTATAAGGTATGCCAAATCTCACTTATATATATCTTCTATTTCTGGTTCGACAAGAATGCTTTTTGGGAGGGTAACCGAAACATAACTTTGAAGCGTCAAAACTGTGTATTTTTAACTTAAAAAGAAAACAAGACAAGTTATGGATAGGCAGGTACTTAAGAGGCAAGTTATATCTAAAACGAATATTTGTTTCCACAAACACCACTTTGCAACCACCTCAATTGTGTACATACATTTCAACATATCTTAAGAACGTTATACATTTGTTATGGGAAAAGAGAACGCAAAGCTTTGTTATTGCATCCATGAAAGTGAAGTAATTATTACCCAGTCGCTTCTTTTGAAATATATTCATTTATAAAAACCGCAACAAGAAAGCGGTTGTAACCATGTACTTGCCATTAAATTTCCTATCCGCTTTCTCAGCAAAAAAAAGACCTTCGCTTATCTATTTTGACAATGTTCGCAATTCAGTCTAGCCTCTAGCCTTATTATATCTTAAGGAATAAAATACCTAAAGACACGTATTTATACGTACAAATATGGATGTTGACGATGTATAACGAACTTCCAGCTACAACTTCCCATTAAACGCAATTAGTAGCAATTAGAGCGTATTCAACGGGCGACTTGCGAGCCTACGTTTTCGGCGGCATTTTCAGCGGGGATTAGCCGACTTAGACGAATTCAACGCAAACTACAGGCAGGTGGGTATTAGACGAGTCCGGTAGGCAACTAAATAAACCGAATACATCCATATACACTACCGCTCAAAAGTGTTTAGGCACTCTCACTGACAGCAAAAATGTTAATAATATTTATTTTTTATGTACAGATACACGTACATGAATAAAAATATATTAAATAAATATGAAAATTAAAACGTTTAATTTAAATTTTGCTTTCGTCTATCTATATGTTTCATCCTCTTGATTTAATAATTGCAGCACACAATCGAGGCATTCTCCCAATAAGTTTTGCCAAAGTTTCTTGTGTTATTCAGGTCCAACTCGATTGCGATTTGTTCCACACGTCAGTAGCTGATGTCGGAGCCGATTTCCGTACTTCCCGATCTAGTTCTTTCCATCGTAACTCGATTGGATTCAAGTCGGAGCTCTGGGGAGGCCATTCCATAATTTTGAGAGTTCCTTCCTCTTCTAAATGGCGTAAATAGTCTTTACATAATTTAGAGGAATGTTTTGGGTCATTACCTTGCCGGAAGATAAAATTTTGACTCAAAAGTTGACTTCCGGAAGGTATTGCGTGGTTCCCTTTGTGTCAATTTTGGCTTCAGAATCGTATTCTGTATGATTGGAGATTCAGTGAGTCTTGAATAAAATCCAAGATGGACGAAATTTCAAAAAGGTACCCTTTATGTTTTTTGCAAAACATCGAAGTCATCTAAAATATGTCAAAATACGTATAGAACTGAAGGTTTTGATGATTAGATTGTAGAAAACTTATCCATATTGACGAAATACTTAATATTCTAAAATTAGTGGAGGATTTAACAATAGCCATTACACCTTTTACGTGTTTTCAAATCTTTATTGCTGTGAAAATATAGATTAAAAGCCTAATGACTCTACAATTAGACATTCAATTAACTCTTGCATAGACAGTACGCCAAAAAGAATAAGAGCTATTGTAAAAAACCAAAGGAGGCATTACAAAATATTAGTTATATAGTTGTGACGATGTCTATAAACAGTTTTGAATAAACTTATGTTTTGTGTGAATACGTTTTTCATTATATATTTTAACAAAATCGCTATTTTAGCAAGACACCCTGATAAATTGGACAGGAACTGTACATTTCTCATCATAGGCGAGAAACATCTTATTTTTCTTCATATAAACCAAATGAATTCGATTTGGTTTATAAGTGATGTTTTCTAACAGGTTATAATAAATACATCATCATCAGATTTAAGAATGTTATAGAGGCGTCCTTTCCGATTTCAGCGTAATAAATTGGCCATCTGCCTATCGTCGATTATTAATAGCCCGGCCCGATGTGATTCCCAATTAAATTCGATTCGGCCGTAACGTAATCTTTCCAGTTCGCCGCTACACGTCGAACATTTTTCAGCGGCTCCTCCGCCCTTTATAACGGTAGTACATGGCAGAGTACACCTATTGATTTTCGGAGAGGTTCGTAGAACGCGTACAACGTACAAACGGCATTCGCCGGCACACGGCGCGTCCCGAAATCACCTATGTATTGTGTCCGGGACGCGTGCGGCAAACGCTTTGATTTCAGGCGGCACCTCCGCACTACAAAAGCGCGAATTGCATGCGCACTTCAAAGGTAATATCTTGCAGTTGTATGTTGTACATACGTATATGCATGTATGTACGTGAGTCTTTGCCTCTGGACTAGTGGGCGTGTCTGTTACGAGATTAGCAACGGCGCTATATCGAATTGTAATTGCTAGAAACCGAGACGGAAAAATGTATGGAAAACACAGAAAAATAGACAAGTGAGAACGTCAAGAAACAACAATGTGCTTGTTTTTTTTTCTCACCGTTTATAGAAATATCTTCAATAGCGGTTGTGTACATACGCATATATCTTTGATATTCAGATACTTGGATTTTTTATTTAGCAATTATAAACGTATACACGTAGTCAGTGTTATAATCGAAAAGAAAATCGTATACACATTTTTAACATTAAGGTGGTGTGAAATGTCTTAAAAATACGAGGGCCATTTGGAAAGTAAAATTTGTTTTCGCACGTGACCGCGTCTACCCAACACACCAGAAACAAAGCACCAGTAAATGCAATGGCATCATCCGCCATCCCCAACAAAACCAATAAAAAACAAAACAAATTTTGAGCACCAGAAAGATTATGGCTCGGTGTTTTGGGATAGTAAGGGTGTCGTCCTGCACATCGACTACATGACTAGAGGTGAGACCATAAATGCAGCGGCCTACTACGAGACGTTTCAGCTACTTCGCTGTGGGATGCTAAACAGTGTCACAGAGTCATCTTCCTTCATGATAATGCGCGCCTGCACGCAGCGAGAGTGAAAAAGGCCTTGCCTCAGCAGTGTCGGTAGCAAGTTTTTCAACATTCACCATATACTCCGGACTTAGCCGCTTATTCTTCAAATTGCAAGATTTCTTGAGTGGACTACGCTACGGAAGTTATGATGAAGTTGGGATTGGGAGTCATATAAATGCCGTAATAAAAATAGGTACATCCAGAAAATCTGTCAAAACAAGTTTCGTAAAATAAAATTAACCCAAAAATTCTAAATGAGGCGGTAACACCAGAAAACATCAAAAAAATCCACAAAATCGTTTTGAATGATCGAAAAGTGAAGTTGAGTGAGTTAGCTGACATCGTAAAGATATCGAAAGAACGTATTGGCTTTATATTGCATGAGCATTTGACTATGAGAAAGCTCTGTTCAAAGTGGGTGCCGCGTTTGCCCACTGTTGACCAAAAACAAGAACGTGTTGATGATTCTGAGCAGTGTTTGGCCATGTTTAAACGTAACAAACCGGAATTTTTGCGTCGATATGTGACAATGGATGAAACATGGATCCATCACTTCACTCCGGAATCAAAACGATCGTCAACTGAGTGGACAGCAACTGGTGAACCTCGTCCAAAGCGCCCGAAAGTACAACAATCGGCTGGAAAGGTTACGGCCTCGGTATTTTGGGATGTGCGTGGTGTAATATACGTCGACTATCTTGAGAAAGGAAATACCATCAACAGCGAATATTATACAGCGTTATTGGAGCGTTCGAAGGCCGAAATTGCAAAGAAACGACCGCATATGGCAAAGAAAAAATTTTTGTTTCATCAAGACAACGTACCGTGTCACAAATCAATCAAAACAATGGCAAAACTACATTAATTGAACTTCGAATTGCTCCCATATCCACCGTATTCGCCAGATTTGGCTCCCAGCGACTACAGGCTGTTCGCAGATCTCAAAAAAATGCTCGCCGGTAAGAAATTTCGCACGAATGAAGAGCTTATCGCTGAAACCGAGGCCTATTTTGAGGCAAAAGATAAATCGTTCTACAAAAGTGGTATTGAAATGTTAGAGCGGCGCTGAAATGATTGCGTTGTTCTTGATGGAGATTACGTCGATGAATAAAGCTAATTTTGAACCAAAAAAACCGTGTTTTCTTTGTTAGGCCCGGGACTTTTCAGCCCATGTGTTATATTATACTACTACAATTAGTAATTAACCAATTTGAAGTATGTGCTATATTTATTGCAACTTTTTTATGATTCGTATTTATTATTTCCTCCAAGCAGAGTTTGTCGTCTTCTTTTCACTTTAGTTAAATCTTTACTAAGCATCCCTTCAATTTATATTTATGTTCTTTATTACTAAATAAGGACAATTTTCGTTTTTAAAACCCAACATTGTTTTCTGCTACTTTATTGCACAATATTTTCCCTAAATACTGATATTGCGCCTATTTTTTCGTCGACCACTGTAAGTACAAAATGTCTTCCTTTAGGTTTTTAGTAACCTATACAGCAATAACGTTAATATTAGGGCATAGAGCATTGAATTAATTAATGTCTTTCAAAGAACTGTCTTTGTAATCGATTCCCTCGATCTCCGCTTCCAAGTGGAACGGAAATTAGAAATTTGTTATCGGCCGCAAGGTTCGGTTACGAATAGAGACGAGACCGAAACCTCACCGTCGATATTTCACCGGTTTTCCCTAATTGAACTCGGTACACACGTAGTACGAAGAAGAGGGCTAATACCGATCCTCTCGGCGATAACGAGTGGGTACGACCGACGTAGAAATGCGGTTTTTCGGAAACGAATCGATCTCTATTCTGTATACGAATCCAACAAGCCGCCGGCGGCCGGAGAAGTACTATACCGCCGACCCCCCGTATATTGGTTTGATTACGTTCCAGACGCGACGCGAAAGGCAGACGCCCTCAGCGGTTAAGCGGGCATCGGATAGATGCCGTCGCTTCAGCCGCATCAACAGGCGTTGAATCGCATCGAAAGAAAATCAAGAATAATCGATTGCTCTAAAGTTCGAACCAAAAGGGATAATTTTTTTATTATCGAATTTTTTAATTTTCTATTCAAAGTACTTTTAGGGATTAATATAACATTAATCTTTAGAATGTCTATATGTTCAATGGGTTTTAAACTATTCTTAACAAAAAGTCAATTATAATTGAAATAATGAGTCATCTAACTTTAATTGACTAAAAAGTCAATCCAGTATGCGATACTGCCTAATGTTGCAACGATTTAATGGCCTCGCCGTTATTTATAGGTGAGAGCTGACATAAACGACTTTAAACTATCTAGTAATCAGAAAATATTTTGCTTAAAAGAAAGAAGCGCTATTGGTGCGATATAGTTATTGGGGCAAAGTTTGGTCCAATAATTAATCACAATTGATTATCAATACGAAGATTATGTTGCGTTAGGATTACGTTGTAGTCGAACGTAAGCACTTACCAATCATTCTTGCTTGGCAGAAGTATTTCAACGTGACCATCTCAATAAGCATCTTCTGTTTCTCGTACAAAGATACGTAAAAACCAAAAGAGGGAAATTGCTACAGTAACTCACCTGAAAAAAAAAAAACGAAACTCGTTCAGAAATATAAAATATTAAAACTTTTAGTTGCGTTAAGCTTTTTAAAACTATCTATTCTTTTAAGGAAATTCACTTTTTTTCTTGGATTTATATATTTATACATATATATATATATATATATATATATATATATATACAGCTGTGGCCATATGTATTCGCAACTCTGGTTTCGAACATGTTACACGAATATTATTGTATTTCTAAGAAGCAGGGTCAATGGCGGACTTAACTAGGTACCTGGTAATGAGGGTGTAATGGTTTATTGTGGGCCATTCTGAGTAAATTAGAAAATAGACGTAAAATTGTAATTTCTGAATATTTCTTCAGTCTTTCTTAAAAGTTGTAAGAGTAAGGTCGAGCTAGTTAGAGTGAAGATATTGTGTCTGTGATTTTGTCTGTGTAATACGATAGTATACAGTAAAAAATAATGCCGAAAACACGCGAATTGACGGAGGTAGAGCGAGGACAAATTGTGGTGTTAGAAAAGCAAGGGTTGTCGGTGTCTGCTATTGCCCGACAAGTGAAATGTGCGCGATCGACAGTTAGAATGACGATAAAACGATACTAAAGAGAATGGATCTTTGACAAACAAACCGAAAACTGGTCAAAAAAGGAAGACAACTAGCAGAGATGAGCGAGTCTTAGAGCGGATGTCTTTGCGAGACCGGAAAAAAGGGTCTAAACAGCTTTCCAGTGAGCTTTTCCGGCTACGTAATGTTGCTATTTCTCCTCGCACGGTTAGAAGACTCCTTTGTGAATTAAATTTAGGTGGATACAAAGCTCAACATAAATCACGGTTGTCTCCGCAACAAAAGAAAAAGAGACCGCTGTGGGCTAAAAGTCACCGCGACTGGACCATTGACAATTGGGCCAATGTTATGTGGACGGAGTCAAATATTGAGGTAAGTAATACATAATTATTGTATTAGCGGTATTCTGTATTCAATTCCTGGTATCTACAGTGTTTTTATTTTTTTTAATGGGTTCCAAAATGTAACAGTATTCATGCTTTTGTTGGTAGCTTTGTGGTAAACCTGGGCCTCAATACGTGCGACGCAGGCGAGGAGAGGCCTTCCATCCAGACTGTATCATCCCGACTGTCAAGTTTAGGGGTGGTAGCAAAATGGTTTGGGGTTCCATGAGTGCAACAGGCGTCGGAGAACGCTGAACATGTTCGTCTGCGAGGGCCGAATGAACAGTCGGACGTACATCGACATGTTGGAAGAAGTTCTGGAACGGTGTGCGTTAAAATTATTCGATAATGATGAGCCAGAGTATTACTTCCAACAAGATAAGGCACCGTGCCATAAATCTCGCGAAGTAATGCACTGGTTCGAGGAAAATAACGTGCGGATGCTGGAATGGCCGGCACCATCCCCGGACTTATCGCCAATTGAGCATTTATGGTACATTTTAAAGCGAAATGTAGCTAAATACTCATCTACCACAAAGCAATGCTTAAAAACAAAAACATTCGAAGAGTGGAATAAAACCACCCCCGAACAGTGCTACAAGTTAGTGAGCAGTATGCCCCGACGAATTCGTGCGGTGATAAAAGCCCAGGGAGGAGCTACCAAATATTAAGCAATATCTGTATATATCTGTATACACTCACAATGAAACATTTTCATCGATCAATTTTCTTTTATTTCTTATATATTTATCGGAATAAAAAATAAAAAAGGGTGGCGAATACATATGGCCACAGCTGTATATATCTATATGTATAAGACACACGTGTTAATATACACTGCTGTGCAAAAAAACAGAGGCACATAGGTATATTTTTAAAAGATCTAACCTACGCCTAAATGATTACGAAACAACTAATACGCCATAAAATCCACACCACCAAATTTGAACCATCGCTTTCGGTTGGACGATGTCCCTCGTCGTTCCGTCATCTATACATATGCAAGCATTTCCTTACACACGATACATATTAATATCAGCCACGAACGTATCATCTATTACGGAAAATACTATAGACGACGGCCATTGCGATGCAGTAGCGACTGTGAACGCAAACGTCCGTCACGCGACGGCGAAAATAATTAAACGAGACGGAATGAAAAATCGTCACGTGTCAGTCGCGCGTGTACGGTCTTCGAGATCATTTATTTTCCGAGATGGATGAGAAAGAGTGTACGCACCTATAACGTGTATAATTTTAGCCCCATTCCAAATTTGCCAATGCAAATTTCGGAACGAACGGTCGATAAATAGTCTTCGGTGCCGTTTAAAGCGAAGTTTGCTTCAACAACAGCGCGGAGAATACGGGACGCGTGTGATGAAATCGTCAATAGAAGTATTTCGAGAGGAGCGTTGAAATGTGCCAGGAGAATGAACAGTAACCAGAAATAATATTAATAGTGTAGGTTGCGTTTGATCGTCGAAATAAAAGCCCTTGTTCAAATTACGAAATACATATTATTATACGTATTATTCGCACGGGTTTAGCTGTGTATTATCACAACATTAGTTTTATACGACGGGACCTTAAAATTGGGAAAAGACCTGCTGTCGTGTTGAGATACCACAAAATTAATTCTGGAGAGAAGGGATGCAGCGTCAATGGCGTGATTAATCAGTTTAAAATGGCTGCTAAATTCCTTCCTTCGATCCGATAACGTTACAAAGCCGTGTTCCTTCAGCAGACCCGGATAATCAACATCGCATCTAGCGGAAGTGGAAGGAGAGTATGTTGAAGGAGTACATGCAGATGAAGATAATGATGATACCAGATTAGGGAGGCATACTCCAACTTAGTACGGATAAGCGAATAGTATAACGGTTTTAGTGACGCAAGATTCTTGAATAATCTGCAGAATCGCGTGAGAAATCCTAAGAACTTCATTGCAGACTTTTGTACGGATAGTATGTGGTCTGCAAACAACAAATTTGCGTCAAACAGCAAGCCCAGGTCCATCACAGATGAGTGCCTAGGAACAATAGCCTGACTTACAGCATAATGAAAATTGTAGAGTCTATGACATCTAGAGTAGCTGACAACAGCATACTTATCCAGATTCAAATGAATTCCATTCTGTGTACACCATCTACCAATAGTATCCAGACTGTTCTGGAGAAACAGACAATCTTCCGGGGAGGTTATGGTATTGTAGATCTTAAGATCGTCCGCGTATGCCACTACATTGCAGTCCAGCCCCTGTAGGAGATCATCCAAATAAATACTAAACAAAAAGGGACCCACATTGGATCCCTGGCACACACCAGAGGAAGCAGAAAATGTTAAGGATGTATATCCATTGTAGTGAACATAGCATGAACGATCAGTTAAATACGAGCGGATCAATCACGTACGAAAATGCGGGGAATCCGTCATCGCCAGCAGTAAAATTAGATTTTAACTTCTTGGATACTCGCAAGAAGTCGTGCGCAGTAAAAGATCCAATCAAAGAACTACCACTAATGAGATCTCTATCAAGAGACTGGCGTTTCAGTAATGCTTGTGAACAAGACACAAACACTGTCAGATTAGCTTTGGATTTTGTGCATTATCTTCTGCAGCCGCCGTCTGATATATACAACTCTAATTTTGTCTTTAACTAATTGCTTGAATTCAATTCGGTAAATCTCCTGTCCATTTTTGTTCCACCTTCGATGGTAATAAGGTAAATGGTCATGGAGAATTCGGGGAATACTTGTTTCAGATATTGTTTGTTATCACGGTATCACTGCTAGTTCCTTCCAGAGATTTCTGCTCCAAACCGAAACATTTTGCCCACTTCTTTACAGTGGAATACGAAGGAGATGAATCACCGTAAACGTTGTTTTATGTGATTAGGCATACGCCCGATGACCGCACGGCACTCAATTTTCATTGCTTCAGACATTCTCATGCGCTAGCCATGTTGGTTGGCCAGCTACTAGAAACTACTACTCTTCGAACCGTCATATTTATAGCGTAGACCTCGCGTATGTGCATGCATGCAGTGACCGAGTTTGAACACGTCTGCACCTGTATAAGCCTCTCAGACCGAGAATTTACGGCGCCTACCTCGTATATACATATACACGCGTGTACCTCTCAAAAACCAGATCATCTACTTATCTTCGCCAACACCTTCGTCGTAGCGCTTACGAGATTACGTGGTAAAACGGAAAAGGGTAAGAAACCGATTCGTTCACCCTTTGATGGTTAACCTTTCGAAACGACGCTGATGAAACGTACGAACTAAGCTACTCGGATAATACGCCGTATCAAAGTCGTCGCATTTGTTAGACGTCCCCATCATCGTCTTGGCAAATCTCTTCTACGCTTTCCTTCACGACCAATTTTATGCCTTCCTATCCCCCCCCCACCCTTCAACGCTCCCATATACGTACGATGGTACTGCAGTTGTAACCGGGTCTCTCTGGCAACCCTCTTCTCTTGCGGCGAGTGGATAATTTTTCATTTTAACGTTTGCAGTTGCCGACGTAATACGTCGTTCGCCCAAAGCACCTTTCGCCTGCCGGTATTACCCTCGTCGAGGAGCGGGTTAACAAGAGGTAAATAAAAGACTAAATTGCAATTGCATTGTGATGGGCTCTCTCCGTTTCGTTCTTTCTCTCCGTTACTTTGCGTCGCCGTACTGCTTTTCTTTATTAGAATTTCGAGATGTATACATACGTAGCTGGAAATGGCTCAATCTCCTTACTTATTCATGCTATCGTCTGGGTTGATTTTGAAATAATGAAGCCATTTTTTAAAGTTATGCGGGCCGTCATTCCGATTCGTTTCTATTTTAATATATAATTTTCAATTTTCGCGCAAATTTATGGAACATGTATCTGATTTGTGTGCATTAGACGTCGAGGATGAGGATTCCCATTTGTACGTTGATTATCTGAGCTCATTCGACTCAATTTTGAAGGTCTGCGTGAGCGTCTCGTCAACTTACATTTTACCATTTCGTGGCTAAAAGAATTTAAATAAATAGTTATTATAGTAGTGTTTTCTTTGTTAGGCCCGGGACTTTTCAGCCCATGTGTTAGTTGTTTCCGTTTAAGTTGTTAAAATAAAATACAACTTGAAACATATCAAAATTTAACATGTTTGGGGAAACTATTTAAATAAATATTCCACAATAGACGCACGTGTGTGTCTACGAAATCGTGTATATTGCACGAGTGTACGAGAACTTTTGTCGTTGACTGTACCCGGAAGGAGGTGAGCTAGCGTTTTACTCATCCTCATTTTTTATTTATCGTTGGGAGA
This sequence comes from Trypoxylus dichotomus, assembly GCA_023509865.1. NCBI lineage: Eukaryota > Metazoa > Arthropoda > Insecta > Coleoptera > Scarabaeidae > Trypoxylus > Trypoxylus dichotomus. The sequence continues at coordinate 237,864 of CM042076.1, forward strand.
AATACTATCGGAATTCGTAAATGTTTAAACATTTCGAGGATCGCATTGGCATCTTTGACGCCTGTAGAAAACAAGAGAGTAAAGTTTTATATTCTCCTAGCGTTTTATTTGGCGCAAGTTAGAAGAACAATAGTAGAAAGAAAGCAACGCAAAGGGACTCTTTTTTTGCTGGTAGGCGAAAGCAGAATTTCAGATTGTATTTCAAGCGACGTAGTCGAAATAAACCCTTGAAAATTATATGTTACAGGTCCCTCAAAGTACTAGTTTGTATCTGAAAAACGACGGTATGTTGGAAGTAAGTTTTTCTCACGGCAATTTCTAGGAAAATCAAATTCGGCCAACTAAGAACTTACGCAACTATTTTTATATCGCCGAATTATATTACTCGTTAAGCATCGGTTTTTTATTTGTTTATTTACTACAGTCCGTAGCGTTAAAATATGCATAAGAACGAAAATATAAATTTTCGCTTGTATACCATTGATTTTGGGAATTTCTTCGAATTTATTACGTTCCATCTAACGCGAGAATCCGCGTAAATTATCGCATAAATACGATGCTGTTTATACAACGCCATCGCCTACACTTCCCTTAATAAACTGCCGTTGCCGTGGTATAAATTTGCAACGTCTATTACCAACTAATTTTAATGCTTCGAGCGTTAATAACCGTGAACGTGTGCATAAAGTACAACTATGTATGTATGTACGTGTACGTGTACGTGAGATAGCTTTCGTTCTGCATGAATTTAGTGCGGTAATAATTGAAATTTCTTATAGATTTGTAGAAGTTCTTTATATAGCTAATATAAAGTGAATATTTTCCAAATTGTATAAAATAGAACTTTATACCAGGTGTATGCATATGTTCTTTCCGGTTTCTGCTAAAAAGAAAGACGTAATTTTCACGGGAAGTTAATTTTCTTTATTCAAAATATTGGTCATCGTCTTCTACACATTTCACTCATCTTTGCAGATGGGATGTACTTTGATTAGAAGTAAATAATTCTGACATACTGTGTGTGTTAAATAGATATCTCGCAAAAAAAGTGTTCTTACGGTAGATACTCCCTCTACTACTAGTGAAATTGTCCGATCTTTTTATTCTTTGTTTGACGTATTTTATGTTTCTATACATTACCATATTAGACGTGTTATTACTACAAAGAAAGGAAACTATTTAGGCAAATACTTCAAAATGCTACACGTTTACGTACGTTAAAGAAACTTTCAAACTAGAATATAAGTCCTAAAACGCAAATATTTGTGTTAATTTATTCGAAAAAGAAAACCGTCCTTACAAGTATACGAGGGGAGGTTCAGAAGCTCGTGGAATGAAAGGGTTTTAAATAAAATAAAACAATAAATCTATTTTTTTCTTTTGAATATAATCACCCTTAAGCACAATACATTTATTAGATCTATGAATTAATTTTTCTAAACCATCATTTTTTATCTTTCGCCTCAAAATGGGCCAAAATTGCCTCCTTTACCTCATTGTCGTCGAAAAACTTTCTTCCGCGTAAGTCCTTTTTTAAATTGGGGAACAAATAAAAATCACTAGGTGCCAGGTCTGGACTGTAGGGTGGATGGACTATCGATTGAAAGCCATGCATTGTGAACCGGCGCATTGTCATGCAAGAACACACCCTTGGTAAATTCTCCTCGACGTTTTTCCTTGATGGCCTCCTTTAATTTTTCTAATATCGCTGCATAATATTCTCCGGTTATGCTCCTAGCTTTTTCCTTGTAATCAATCAATAATATCCCTTCACAATCCCAATAAACAGTAGCCAGCAACTTTCCAGCCGATTCTGACACTTTGAATTTCTTTGGCGGTGGTGTCCCCTTTTTATGCCATTGCATGGACTCCTGTTTGGACTCAGGCTTAAAGTGATGAACCCATGTTTCATCTCCGATAACAATCCGCTCCAAAATCTGTGCAGGTTTGTCTCCACACAGCTCCAAAAATTGGTTGGACGCACAGACGCGTCGCTGTTTCTGCGGCGGCGTGAACATTCTCGGTACCCATATTGCACTTTTGTCATACCCTGGTGGTCATGTAGGATACGCAAAATGGTGGTATCTGATACTCCAACTAATGCAGATAATTGTATTTCCTTCAAACGGGCATCTTGCAATAGAAATTTTTGCAGTTTTTCGACGATGTCTGATATGGTGGCCTCAACTGGCCGTCCTGAGCGGGGGTCGTCTTCAATCGGCTCCCGACCATGTTTAAAAAGACCATGCCACTTATAAATCATTGATTTACTAGGGCACTGTTCCCCATAAACGGTTTCCATTTCATTCAATATGGTTTGAGCATTCTTTCCTTACTTTGTAAGGAACTTTATCACAGCACGGTGTTCAATTTCCTCCATAGTTTCAGTTTTCTTCCGGATTGACTTGTTTAGCAGACAACTATTCGTAAACGGCAGACGCTATAGGGCTGCAACTTAACTTATATACTAATGATGAGTCGCCAATCGGAATGACACCTAGCGAGCGCCCCTATCCCCACTCCATCCCCTTCATTCCACGAACTTCTGGACCTCCCCTCGTAATTAACGATGTATAAGTAGGAGCGCTCTTCTTTAGTTTCAATCAAAACCCTATTACGTACAGCGATTTTTCGTGCATAGAAATTCGTCCGTGTGCGATTTACGTTGTCGAGCGGTTATTATCCAACGGAGGGTTTCGTGCGATCTTTAATACTCTCGTCCTCCGTATAAAACAGGGTGACGTACGCATGCACGTACGGTACAACAGCACGGCATCTTATCAGATAAAGTGGCTTGTTTGAAACGTCGGTCAGTCGACATCGCCGTATATAGGAGAAGGTTATTTAGTGCTTGTTATAATTAAATTTGTATCATGCACGAACATGCGAAGCGAATATAACCCGATGACCTACTTACTTCTTCTACGATGGCTTTACAACGGACGAAAAGCGTGTTATATGCATGTGTTAAACAAGGACCATTCATCACGGGGATTCATATCTTTATCGATAATGTTATCTTTTCCCCTTTTCTTTAATGAGAGAGAGAGAGAGACGTATTTAATATGCAGGTTAAAAAAGAAGTTCGTTTAGGAATAAGCCTAGTTAAACTAATTTTCTAAGTAGTTAACACTTTTATCAGGCGACGACACATTACAGAACCGCGAGCTAGTTAAAACTTTTAATAGCTCTGTCTAATTATATCGCAACAACGCGCTGTAATTTTAAGCGAGTAATTTTAGTATGTTCGTCAGATAAAGTTTCAATTATTTGAACCATGATATTCACCGGTTTTCTGAAAGGTTACTACAGAAGAAATACTAAATTGACACATTTTATTATTAATTTAATAAATACTAAATAAATATTAAATTAAAATAGCTGATACAGCGAAGATGCTAAATATCTTAGATGTTGAAGATAATTGTTTTGTATTACGAACAGTAGGCAAGAAAAAGAAATTTTTAATACTAGCTACTAAGAACATAATAAGAGGTACTTTATCCGATCGTAAGAGGCCTCTTCATATAAAACTTCGTATAATAGAACAATTTGTAAATTCGCAAATCAGAACTCTAGTCAGTTAGGTAGGCAATTTGAAACTACTATGACGACCCTTATAGAAAAAGACACTTGGAACTTGCTACTTGGAATGCATTTAAAGAAGTGACGGAAAACTCTCTAAGAAACAATAAACGTCCTAATTATGTTAAAACTCACATTATACAGAGCTTCAGAATTGTTTTTTTCCTTTAGATCTATTTCGTGACGGCCTGGGGATAGTGGATGAGGCGCAAAAAGAAAGGTTTTACCAGGATATTTGAGAAATTGAAACGAGATACCGAGGAGAATTGAATAGTACAATGTTAGGCGATTACAGCTGGATGCTGCGTAGAGAATTCTACGGAAAACACACAAGAGAAGATCGAAAAGGTCATAGTAACACACGGGCTGAAAAGTCCCGGGCCTAACAAAGAAAACACGTTTTTTTGGTTCAAAATTAGCTTTATTCATCAACGTAATCTCCCTCAAGAGCAACGCAATCATTCCAGCACCGCTCTAACATTTCAATACCACTTTTGTAGAACGATTTATCTTTTGCCTCAAAATAGGCCTCCGTTACAGCGATAACCCCTTCATTCGTGCGAAATTTCTTACCGGCGAGCATTTTTTTGGGAGCCAAATCTGGCGAATACGGTAGATGTGGGAGCAATTCGAAGTTCAATTCATGTAGTTTTGCCACTGTTTTGATTGACTTGGGACACGGTGCGTTGTCTTGGTGAAACAAAATTTTTTTCTTTGCCATATGCGGTCGTTTCATTGCAATTTCGGCCTTCAAACGCTCCAATAACGCTATATAATATTCACTGTTGATGGTATTTCCTTTCTCAAGATAGTCGATGAATATTACACCACGCACATCCCAAAATACCGAGGCCATAACCTTTCCAGCCGATTGTTGTGCTTTCGGGCGCTTTGGACGACGTTCACCAGTTGCTGTCCACTCTACGACCACATTTGAAGTCACCAAACCAACGTTTTATTGTTGTTTCTGATGGAGTGGAGTCCTCATAACACTTTTCAAACCATTGCTCCGCTTGAACGGAATTCTTTCCCATCAAGTAGCAGTGTAAAATTAAAACACGAAATTGTTTTTGATCCATTGTTTTGAAAATAACAAAAGTAGCGTGACTCTTAGCACAATAACTCACAAACTAATGAATGGAATATCATGAAATTTTAACAGCTGCCTTTTGAAGGTTAGTACTAAGTGAGAGAAAGGTGACTGCCATAAAACTAGCGTCATCTATGTGTTAGGCCCGGGGCTTTTCAGCCCATGTGTTAAGTAGCACACATCACAGCACAATAAGATTTTGATAAAGTTAATATTTTATAGAATAGCCTTTAGATGTTACTACTGCAGCGCATTTTCTCGACATCTTTCTATTAGAACACTATGCCTTTCTCCTTCGACAAGGGTCCATAAATCACCTACACTTCTCGAAGAATTATATTTGTAGCAGTATCAACATCCCCCACAGATCCTGTATGTGGTCCAGATCTGGGCTTTGCGCAGGCCAACCTATTATAGTAATGCGCTTTTCTTCCAGCCACAGCTTTACGATCCTTGCCGTATGCTTAGGGTCGTTACCCTGTATTAGTTTTGTTAAGGACTTAACATTGTTTTGTGTGACAAGTTTCGTTTATTATTTTCCAAGGTAGTGTGTGTTCTGATGTGTTTTAATCCATCTTGCACTAATTTTCCGGAACAGTTCAATGGCCACGAAATCTGATTTTCTTTCATCGTAAAAATTACGCAATACCTAGTTTCTTGTTATTAATAACACATTACTTATTTTTAACTTTTACGCTTACGCTGAGTTGAAATTAATAGGAATATAAAACAACAACACGAATACTTCAGCACTAAGTCAGTAACTGTGTTATTTATGTGCCTCCACTCCTTTGTTAGCGATCGTAAGGTCTTTTACTCTATATATGAAAATAGGGGAAGAACACACCCAATGCAGAGCGATTCTTATATAAACTTAATCATATTTTAAGCGAGAAACACGTAATTCAAACAATATATTTTGCGTGTGCTGTTTGCATGGCCGCTACTGTATATTTCTCGAACAAAATACGCGAATATTTCACTCTTGGTTTGTAAAAAAATTCTCATGCGACAGAGAAAAACCAGCCATTTATGAAATCAGCGGCATTGACATATTAAGAATCACTTTTCGAATGTAAAACAGCTCCGAACAAGTTTTAATTCGCAGACCTGTGTTACCAGTAATTTTATAAATTCTCAGATGTATCAAACTTTATTTGTTCTTCTTATTCATAATAGTAGACAGCATCACTTCGTGAGTGTTTGTTATTTTCTTGTGTAAGATTCGTTACATTTGAGTTAACTCGCTGGAAATTCACCAATTCGACGGTTCAGTAGTATACGGAAATTTCACGCCAACAAACATATATATGTACATACATATATACCATATATATAAGCAAAATCTCGTAATTCCGTTCGTATTTCGGCTTTCGAATCATGTTCGAGATAAGACAAGCAAAAATGAAAGATGAATCAAAGTTAAACAGGCATGTAATATGACTTGTCGTATCATTATCCGAAAGCTTATTAAACGCATCGTTTATTTGAACCTCTTCTTTTCGGAATATTCTCGTTTCATCCTGCTTTCTTCGTAGGTTCAATAATGGTACTCGGTGAGTATCTTTCTTGACGCATGCCTGCACCGAGGCAACACAATATCCGACAATATAAATTACGTAGACGCACTCGACTTTTGAACGTATTATGTACCGTCTTATAGGCATACATGAAAATAAGTTGAAAGGGAAAAAAGGGGAACGCGAATCTCAGAAAAGATCGGGGAAAGAGGAGCTACGTTGTCGCGTAGGCAAAGGTTCGCCACGGACCGTTTAGATATGACGAATAGTACACGGCTTGATGTGGGATAGATGGGAGGGTCAAGAGTTCGATGTTTCCGTTTCATTTTAGATTTCGATATCGTTCCCGTACACAGCAGTCATAAATTATCTTTCAAAACAAATGCCTTCAATATTTGGAATCTAATGTTATGCATAGTGCATTCACCTAGCTCGGGAATGGATAGAAAACTTCCTTAGACAACTTAGCAGAAAGTTTCCACATAAAGGTGATTCTAAGTCAAATCCTGGATAGTAACTCTTACACTCATGTACAAGAACTACTGACAATATTCTGAAATCTGTTAATTAAAGTAGTGCTCGGAATTTTCAGATATCATGTTTGTAAAATTTAACTTCTCTAAACTATAATTGAGTTATTACAGAATTACTAATAATTCGTTGTAACAATTCATACAAATAACATCAATATTCCAACAAATTTAGTCCGTTTTGAAAGTAATATTAAAAAATGCCACTGAGCGGTAGTGTATAAACACGTGTCTGCAATCTAGAGTATAAAGAAATCTGCTCACAATGCGGCGCACGCGACTCTAAATAGAATCAAATTTAGGATCGTCCACTTCGCCGACGGAATAATAAGGGCCATTGCCGGTCCCCAGCATCGCGTATGGAAGATTGCGTAAGGGTTTGCGCCTCTATCGTCTGTTTCCCTGCGTCCCGGTCAATATCGCGACAGAAAGGAATTGTTTTCTATTATCCTCTCCGATTGCCAACGTAAATTTAAAGCTGAACGCTATAATCTGCTAGGTGTTCTTGAGAGATGAATGAGAAGAGGTGGGTTTGGTTACTATATGACGAAACGGTTTCCCGAAAAAGCTGTTATAATTTTGAAGTTGTAGATCAAATCGCTGAAATAAGCATAAAACGTGAAGCTTACGCATTGTTCTGCGAATTTACAACTCATAAATGTACAGTCCACAATAAACGGTTAATTATTTCGGCAGTGTTAGTCTGCGTCGTTAATTTCGACGTTGATCGTCCGATATACGACATATAAATAAACCGACACCGCGAAGCTCGGTAGCCGAACACACGTTCAACGCGACAGTTCATTTATTATACGATGAAATGTACAGTAATAACGATTACGCCTAACGTAAATTATTATGGACCGCTTGGTTAACGAATTAAAAAGACTCCTTTTAAGACGGAGTTAAGTTCTTTTCAAAATCAAACCGTAACCATTTTTGATCAGTGATATCTCATTGCGATAAGTAAACTATTACAAAAATTTCGGCCAGCATTAGCAAGAAAATTTAATAACTAAACTTATGTAGTCATTCGAGTCTTTCCTGCGTCGATTCCACTACAATTTCGAATCGGGATTTGTGACCGTTTCGGGCATTTCCTTTTCGTGCGTTTCACAAAATGTTGGCCGTTCAAACGTTCAGTTTATGGATGGGAAGTGAATGGGAGAATTATCAATCCATTGGCCAACAAAATAATTGTTTAATTTAACAATGACTTCATCGGTAGCAGAATTTTCTATTATACAGCGCCAACCGTCTGTAACTTTCTCTTCTGACAGATTAGGTAATGCAACACACTTCATTATGTGGTTTCCTATTTCCTTGTTTCCTTCTACAACTTTGCACTTTACGTCAAAGAGCTTGATTAAACTGAAAGTTACATTCTTTGATAACTGTAGTAGGAAAAACTTCTTCTAAAGCATTAATTGCGGAAATTTCAAAATCAGAAATACATTTTTTTTTTGTAAAAAAAATTCTTGATTTTATTTCTTCTTTTGTACAATCGATATGCATGTGAATGGTGTGGAATTGGCAAAATAGTCAACTACAAAAGTTGCATGGAATAAGAAGCAAGAACATCGTGCTAATAAATTACTTCCGTAGATTGCAAATATTAGAATGCTATCTTCCAATATCATCGTCATTTATGATTTACACTAGGGTGACACCACATACCAGGTAAAGCGGTATAAATATGTAAACAGCTAAATTCTAAGAACGAATTAAGAACTTTCTCTTGCCATTAGGGTAGGGGTAGATGTATCGGAAGGAATTCGTCATAGTTTAGTATCGTTACAACTATGCCTCGCTTACAAGGTTCGAGTGATATTAGCGACTTCACCCGGGGTGTCACCAATACCTTCCAAAACAGACCAATCGGTTGAATATAAGGTGTTATATAACAAAAGAAAATTGGCTTTTTTATAATTAAAAGTATCTAGAGGACTATCCACAGTAAACGGATAGCCGGGAGAAGTCAGTGCTGCTATGTTGCAGGAAAGAGCAGGGTGGTAGCTATCCTCATTGACTAAGGGGGCCGGATCCTTAGATACGTCACAAGAAAAATTAGAAAATTATCTACATATGTATGGCTTCTACGATTATGACAACCTTATAACCCGACAATGGGTGAAAAATTCGCAAAAAATGTAATAATTTAACGGAATACGTTCAACTAATTGCATGACCTTTTATTAAATTGCGCTTGACTGTACTCTAAAAATTATATTGATGCCTAATATTGGCAACATCTTTCCGCAGGAATTTTGACAACAATATATATAGTATAATTTCTTTTAAATTGTTGAATTTGACAGGTTCAAAAACCACATGATTAATTTCCTTTTCATAAGATGTCCAATAATTTTTTTCCATTGGACGGCCCCTGTACAATTCTTGTAGATTTTGTTTGTTCTATCTTTGGTATCGGAATACGTTAATGTAACATAGTCTATTTCAGTGGTGGTTTTCAGTAAAGAAGCGCGTTCGAGAAATGTAGTAGTTAGATCGTTACTATTCACTTCGGGTTCATGCGAAGGATAATAATTTCACACAGTCGAACGCGGTAGGACGGCGTTCCCGTCGTAAAATTATTACCCTAGGGCGTTATCGGATATTCATAATTCCATAAATTCCGCGGTTATGTTTCCATTCACCTATCCAACTACCACTACTACAACCACTGCTACCAGAGGAAGAGCGAGAGCCTTTCCAATCGTCGAATCGACCGGATATACCACAACTAACCACCGCTAACTCTCGCTTATCTCCATCGAATATCGGAACAGCGCGAACCTGCAAGCAACGACGCAGTGAATAGTAGCGGTAGGTGTAACCTCCCCAGTTTTGTTATGTGTATCATATACACTACCGCTCAAAAGTGTTTAGGCACTCTCACTGACAGCAAAAATGTTAATAATATTTATTTTTTATGTAGATACACGTACATGAATAAAAATATATTAAATAAATGTGAAAATTAGAACGTTTAACCTCCACCATGCTTCACGGTAGCAGCAATACACTCTTCTCTGGCACGTTCACCCACAGATCTTCTTACGTACATGCGTCCTCGGGTTCAAATTTGGACTCATCCGTCCATAGAACGTTGTTCCACTCTTCTATGGTCCAGTGTTGGTGTTCGCGAGCCCATTTAAGTCGCTTTTGCTTGTTTTGCTTGCGTAGTAATGGTTTTTTCATCGCAATACGTCCATGACGCCCGGCTTTCTGTAGGCGACGTTTGACTGTAGAAACACTGACTAGTTTTTGGCGACCAACATTTAATTTTGCGGTGATTTCCGGGGCTGTTTTGCGTCTATTTAACTTTCTGGTAACCACTATTCTGCGATCATCTGCAGATGTTGTCGCTTTTGGCCTTCCACTCCGTCTTTTATTAAGAAAACTGCCAGTTTCCCGATATTTTTTTTACGTTATAGTCAACCGTAGCGTGGTGTATTTTCATTTTTTTGGCAATTTGTCGATTACTTATGCCACTTTTATGGTAAGCTATTATAAACGCACGTGTTTCCGTACTAATTTCTCTTCGCGGAGGCATTTTAAAAAGTTGTCACACAATATTTCGCTAACGATGTGAATAGAGTAAATACCACACTGCAACTGACCATAGGTTACAGATTTCACTATAATCTTCTAGGAAGGTAATTTAAACATCATTACCTACAATCTAACAGATGACTAAATTTACCCAGTAAATTCAGAGGGATTGTTATTGTAATTGCACCGCAATAAACAGTTTATGGTAATCCGACCAAGTGCAGGTAAATGATAGTAAACCTTATGCGATATAATGGGTGTTTATCTTACTGAAGTACATTTTAAATACGTATTTCATTTCATTATAATGTTTTTTTGGTAAACACAATACTATATGAATAATCAATGAAAACAGGGGTACCTAAACACTTTTGAGCGGTAGTGTATATACTTCGGAACCGTATTTATATGCATGGTGTTGACAATATAGGACTGTTCGACAGTGCGAAGAAATCGGACCAGCGACAGCGTTAAATCAATGCCTTTTCTCTTACGCGAATGGACGATATCTTTCTGTCTAAATGTATTGTATGGTTTTAAAGTAGGGGGAGCTTATTGTTTTCGCGGTTTAAATATTGAAAGAGCTGAGAAATAAACTTTATAAAACACACGGCATACGCAAGATCAGCGTTTACACGTACGCATTTCAATGTAGACGCAGTCGGAGTAAAATACAGATATTACGCCTTCAGTCGTTAAAGGAAGATTTGAAAGCTGCCACTAATAGAAAATACATCAAAATACACAAGGAGTCGGAAAAAAAAAACTACAACTAACCGCACGTTTCACAATTTTTTGCAAGCTTGCTTGATTCCAGTTTTATTCCTTTTTCTCCAAATTTTCACTATGACATCGTCTTAAGTCTGTCCTGGTCTTCGTCTTCTTTTATTTTTCGCACTATTTGCTTTCCATATTCTGCTAAGTTGTCTCTCTTTATCCACTCTTTGCAGATGTCCCCATCATTCCACTTGTCTTTACTCAATAAATTCCAGTACTGAATTAATTTCTAAATCTTCCCTTATGTCGATGTATTTTATTCTATCGCAAGCTTATCTTTTGAAAATTTGTGGGGGGTTCTTAGGGTTGCTAGCAACTCCATGGAGTTGGACGGAGAAAGGTACCATTCGTTTTGTTAGAAAAAGAAAACTGAATTGGCCACATCTGATTTCGACCAATAAAACGGTAAAGTTTGAAATGTAGTTGAGGTAAGTCTAGGTAAGGTAATGGGACAGTCTAATACATACTAATACAACTCGTTATTTGATTGAAACGTAATATGACGATATTCTGTGATAAGACTTTCTAAGAAATAGAAAGTGGTTATGAAGAAATTGTTAATCGAGTTATTAGAAGTTACTATTGAGCTGTAATGTTAGCTTTGAAGAGCATTCTCTTCCATTGCTACATGAGTTTCTTCATATTCGCGCTACTGAAGAACGTTTTTATTGTAAATGAAATAAGGAAATGCTTGCAGACATTGATGTCGGAAAGTTCTAAAGCTTTATACAAAAGAATACCTACCAGTACGTACTTACAGTGCACAGTTATGCCATACATGTATTCAATAAAGCAAATATAAATAAAAATGAAAATTTGTAATTTCAAGAGTAGGTATAACATTACTTCTTCTATCTGTTATACGGAGGTGTGTATTAATATTCATCACCATACGCCAAGGCAATCGCTCACTTTCATCGGATGCTGTACCTGCCACCTCCAAATCGTTCCCGCTCTAACAGTATTGTTTTAAGACGGCTACAAGCTGGATAATAAATATAGGTGACAGCGAAAGCATCTAGGTCGGTTTTTAAGATTAACAACGGCGCCATTAATCTCGAACGATACTAAATTGCTTCAGTTTTTCCACTTATCCACCTACCTCGCGGTAGAAGCGTCTTTCTTCGTTTCTTAGCGATTTCTTTCCTTCTTTTTTATTCGAGAAGCATCTCCCTTTTTCTTATTATTCGAAGGCCGAAAAGACTATAGCGCGCTTGAATAATCTACGGGGATATATTCGTCTTAAAGTTTTCTTCTTCTACTTCGTCTTTCGGACGTAAAAAAGAGGATTTAAATTCGCGGCAATAATTGCGAAATGATGGTGTTTAAAATAGCTTTCGTCGTGTTCACGCTTGGAAATTCTCCGATACGGAAATGGCGGAGTATAAGATTGGTATCCGGTAGAAAAAAAACTTTAATCGAGTTTAGCGGAGATGAAATATTACTAGATTAGAAACAAGAGCTGCTGGGAAAATGACGATCGTAATTGCGCTGTTCTTGTTGCGCGACATCTATGCACGTGTGTACGTACGTACAGAGATATACTTTAGATTTTGAATTATTAATTATTTAAAAAATTTCCAATATATTTAATACAGTATTAATATGACATGTTTCGCTATCGCTGTAGAATATCACTGACGAAGCTAAAGTGATAGCGAGACATGTTATAATAACATTGTGATAAATATATTGGAAATTTTTGGTAAAATATTTGAGTTTTACTTCTCCGACCATTCTTCAATATGGATTTCCAACAAGTATCGGCCGACTGAATCGATATTATTAATTCTTTATACAGATAGCCAAATGTGTCTTTTTCTTCTTGCCTTAATTTTCAGTGTTAAGGTTTCACAGCAGACTGTCTGAAGCTCACCCCCGTTAAGCTTTTCTAATTTATTTTGGTTTATCTTATAATTGTAAGCTTGCAAATAAAGACGATTTATTACGGATACGTAAAAAATTATTCTTCTGCTTGTCTCTTATTAAAATTTACAATTTTCGGTGTAAACAATATTTTCTAGATTTAGTTTACCTGAATGCACATTAACGAATTTAGGTATCTACAGATGAAATCACGACAGCTTGTAATTACATCGTTGCTTCATCGATAAAATGAAGACAAGCACTATATCTAAAAGTCGGCAGATCGATGTAATTTACACGGACTTTCAGAAGGCTGTGCTTTTGCAAAAATTGTCGAACATTGGTTTTTTCCCGTCTTTATGTAAACTAATGTCTTCATACCTTACCAATAGATAACAATATGTAGAGTATCTGAGCTGTACTTCGAAAATGTTCACACCGACATCTGGTGTAACACAGGCGTCCAACCTATATTGCCGAGACTCTGCATTGTCAAAAGCTACTGTTTGCAGACGATATGAAGATATTCTTTAAGATCGACTCCTTGAATGACTGTTTGCTACTGAAGGAAGATCTGGTTCATACTGACTCTTGGTGTAAACTGAACCATTTACGCCTGAATTAAATGCAAGCTTATGACATGTAGTAGGAGAACTAATTAGAGTATGAATACAGAATAACCAACACAATACTTAAGCGTTGTTCTAGTGCAGTAGACATTGGACATTACTTTGGATAGCCAACTCAGTTTCATAAATCACATTAAAGATGTGGTTGCCAGCGCTTGCCGTATTTTCGGTTTTATATATAACACAGGGGCTGAAAAGTCCCGGGCCTAACAAAGAAAACACGGTTTTTAATCTCCATCAAGAGCAACGCAATCATTCCAGCGCCGCTCTAACATTTCAATACCACTTTTGCCTCAAAATAGGCCTCCGTTTCAGCGATAACCTCTTCATTCGTGTGAAATTTCTTCCCGGCGGGCATTTTTTTGAGGTCTGCGAACAGCCAGTACTCGCTGGGAGCCAAATCTGGCGAATACGGTGGATGTGGGAGCAATTCGAAGTTCAATTCATGTAGTTTTGCCATTGTTTTGATTGACTTGTGACACGGTGCGTTGTCTTGATGAAACAACATTTTTTTCTTTGCCATATGCGGTCGTTTCTTTGCAATTTCGGCCTTCAAACGCTCCAATAACGTTATATAATATTCACTGCTGATGGTATTTCCTTTCTCAAGATACTCGATGAATATTACGCCACGCACATCCCAAAATACCGAGGCCATAACCTTTCCAGCCGATTGTTGTGCTTTCGGGTGCTTTGGACGAGGTTCACCAGTTGTTGTCCACTCAGATGACGATCGTTTTGATTCCGGAGTGAAGTGATGGATCCATGTTTCATCTATTGTCACATATCGACGCAAAAATTCCGGTTTGTTACGTTTAAACATGGCCAAACACTGTTCAGAATCATCAACTTGATTTTGGTCAACAGTGAGCAAACGCGGCACCCACTTTGAACAGAGCTTTCTCATAGTCAAATGCTCATGCAATATAAAGCCAATACGTTCTTTTGATATCTTTACGATGTCGGCTAACTCACGCAACTTCACTTTTCGATCATTCAAAACGATTTTGTGGATTCTTTTGATGTTTTCTGGTGTTACCGCCTCATTTGGACGTTCACAGCGTTCTGCATCATCGGTGTCTCTACGACCACGTTTGAAGTCAGCAAACCAACGTTCTATTGTTGTTTCTAATGGAGCGGAGTCCCCATAATACTTTTCGAGCCATTGCTTCGCTTGAACGGTATTTTTTTCTCATCAAGAAGCAGTGTAAAATTAAAATACGAAATTGTTTTTAATCCATTGTTTTGAAAGTAACAAAAGTAGCGTGACTCTTAGCACAATAACTAACAAACTAATGAATAGAATATCATGAAATTTTAACAGCTGTCTTTTAGAGGTTAGTACTAACTGAGAAAAAGGTGACTGCAATAAAACTAGCGTCATCTATGTGTTAGGCCCGGGACTTTTCAGCCCATATGTTACGTATCTCCATAATAAACTACAGTTTAATGTACACAAACTTTCTTCACGGCATGAACATTGCGTTTATTTACCTATTTGTAGAACAAATATGTGTATGTGTAATAACTTTAACATAATTGAGAAATTTTTGTAATTAATTAATTTTTTCTTTAATATTAGTTTGTATGTTTCTTTTTAATATTTCCTGTATTTGGTTTTTACCCGTTGAAAATAAACCACTATTATTGTTATTATTATTTGAAATCGTGAAAAATAATAACCCGAAAACTGTTAGCGGGAGAGTTTTGTTTTTAAGGAAAATTACGAGCATAGCAAGTTTACGAAATGTTGATACCGCGTGAACTACTAGATATCCTAGCGTTATATTAAGCGAATTGCATAAGCTTAACATGAACTCGATTAATGCGTTTGATGCGCCGACAAGAAGATGTGTAATTATCGCGCGTCAGTCAGTGCCAATTATTTCCTCAGAGAACGGTCGCTGCAGCGGCAAAAGCTATTTATCGAAAACCTAATTTTGTGCAGTCGCCGAGTTTTCCTCCGTTTCCAGTGTATTCGCTGTTTCCTTTTCGTTCGAGATTTGCGTCAACCGTTGAGATTGGCTGAGAATTTTGAGCGATATCGGTTAAACGAATTAAACCGATCGACATTCAACTTTCAACTTTGTAGATCCGTTGTCCCGATAAACAAAACCCTCGTCCATGGCCATCGTTGTTGCTTTAGGACATTATTAAAAGTGATGATGGGTATGTAATGTACATACGTTACGATGATGCCTAGAGATGGTGGTTCGCCTTGAAATAATTAGGAAAACTACGGCGCTAATCTCGGCGATAGTTGAGTACGAATCTAATGGAAGATAAATACGAGCAATTAACCTTTTAACTAGAAAATTCTAAAATAGACGTGCATAGGCAGGCAGGCGGACGGGCGGGCAAGCGGACGGTCGACTTTATGATTAAAAATTCCAACGTCTAAAAATAGAAATCGCTAATTATGTACGGCGTGCGCGTGTGTGCGTACCTACAGTAGAATGTTTACATCAATCGATAGACAAACTTATCGGAGAGATATCGCGCGCCTTAATTTAGAACGATTGAAAAATGGACTCGATTTAGCGCTGGCAATGGGAATAGACTGATGGACTAGATGGACGGGTAAATTGGTAACGTGGATCCTAATGTACGTGTAGCTATTCTCGACGAAGAACAAAAGAGGGAAAAGAGAATTGGAAAGAGGAGAGGGAATCCGATAAGGTTCGCGAGCGCGACGTGTCTAAGCTAAAATTAAACAGCTTCGACACGCCGAAGGATTAGCGTCGTGCAAGGGAACTAAAGAGCTGCCCCCTTTGTCCTCACCCGCCCCTCGTCAGGAAAAAAAGAACGGAAAAGAAAACTATTAATTATCGTGCCTTCGTGCGAACTGCCGTCGTGTCGTTGTCGTTGGCTCGGCGCCGGCAGACGAGCATTCGTTACGCCGCAGAACCTGACACCGATTGTGAACTTACCTATACTGCGGTTACTACGTTTGATTTCAGACGGCAGATATTCTACGGTTTAACAGTCACCATAATACCCGATATATAAAAACATAATAATAACAATCAGTAACACCGTTTAAGAGAATATCACGTCAAGCATGTATTCTTTCTGTTATGAAGAATAACATGGATATTATTTGCAAACATGTTGAATTATAACGAACAACAGATCAATTTCATTACCATTAAATAAAGAGAACTGCCCTAAAGAATTCAATATCATCAAACAAATAGCAGTAAATGATGGATATAACCCCAAATTAGTAGATCTAATAAATATTGGAAATTTTATAATTATTATAAATTGAGTTTTATTTCTCCAACCATTGTTCAAAATGGATTTCGGCCGACTCAACTCCTCTTCAAAATTAATATTTTAAATCGATTAGATTTTCTGGAGGAGAAAAATCATATCATGTTTTAGTATTTCTTCTAAATACATTACCAATAGAGATAAGATGACATTAACTCGGTTAAAAGTATAATCCTTCCAATAGAAAATTACTTCTCAAATATCGATGCAGCGGTGCATCTACCTATACAGTAAGCCAAGAAGTAGTCGCACTGATCCTGACCGTCGCGGTATAGGTGAAGTGGCGAAGATGCCCCTATTTGATAAAGCAGCGGCTCCGAATAACTATCGTCTTCACTGGGAGATCATCGATTCCGAATAACAAAAGAGTGCTCCGTCTCCGTCTATAAAAGAGAAACATATCTCCGCGTCGTCGTCGAGAGGTTTGATAGAAGAAAGAAAAAACAAGGTCATCAGACCGAGCTGGAACTGCTCGCAATAGGTTTTTCTTCCAAGCAAGGGAACGTTGCGGTCTTGTTCATTGTTCTGTCGCTTCCTTTTAAATTCTTCTACGACGATACGAAAGATGATTAATTAATAAAAAAAAAGGAAAGGGCAGCGCTAAAAATAGAGAAAAAACGGATATGTCTATCTTACTGCGTCGTTGGAAAATAACTATTTCCTTGAACAAATTATGTAGTATAGTGTTTCAGATAAAAATCATTCTAACTAATAATTATTCGGAACGCAGCGTTTCACGGACACACGGACTCCCATGGTCAACCGTGTTCTCTACGCGTAGAGAGTTAGACGCGTACGAAACCATATTTGTGAAAGAGAACGGAAGCTCGCTGAACGCTGGACTATTCCCAATTGCACGCTTGATCTATTACAATGATACATATAAAAGCTAACAAGGAAATGGTCGACAAGATTCACGATGTCGTGTAATCCGATCGCCGATTGAACCTGAAAGAGATAGCAGGGACAACAGGCATCTCAGTAGAACGCGTTGGCCATATCCTACACGAAATTTTGCATATGAAAAAGCTTTCGGCGCGATGGGTACCGCAATCGGGTGACCGTTTCGAAGGAGTGTACGGCCGGGGTCCAACGCAATCCAAGGGATTTCTTCATGCGTTTCGTAACCGTGGATGGGAGTTGGACCCACCGCTACATATCGGAAATCAAGGAACAGCCGAAGGAGCGGACTTTTCCGAGATCCGAAGAAAGCAAAGACCGTTCCCTCAGTCGGAAAGGTCATGGCGACCATTTTTTGGGATTCCTAAGGTGTGATCGTCATCGACTATATGCAGAAGGGAAGGACGATCACGTGACAATACTACAGCGATTTATTGACGCGATTCAATGCAGTATTGAAGGAAAAACGACCTCGTTTGCAACGGAAAAGGTACTTTTCCACCACGACAATGCACCCATCACAACATCGCAACATCACTGCAAGTCTAATATTTAAAAATTCTCCACAGTATTAGTGCAGCCAGTTATTGTTATTACCTTTTGTATACGTGCCAATGGATCAGTGTAATAAATAGAAATTACAAACAGATAGTTATAATAATCTAGGAAATTCTACTCGGTATCTGAATTTAAAGCGGCGACAAAGGGAACGAAACACTTTGACCGACGAGGACTACGCATGTGAGTCGAAAGACAATAGGTTAATGGAAATAGTTTATCATGTTATGGATATATGGCGCAAGGTACGCCAATAGAGCTTTACGAAAGCTTAATCCGCAGGTGGAGGAAGAGTAGAGCATGAAGACACGTATAATTACTTTCACGTAACAACGTTTGAAGTGCCGTTCCGAAGTAGTAAGCAACTTTGCGGGTACTTCGTTTAAGCTTTCGTCGATTATTTTATCCAAATAATGGCCGTGCCGCAGAGGGATGACGCTCGTTTGAGGATTAACGCGAGCACAACAGAACGCTTTTCGATCGACACAGTCGCGTCTCGAACTAGGAGAGATTAATCCGGAATAGTTCGATCCGGGCGGATAATTATCGAATTTCGATAAAGTTCCGCACCTCTATACAATGGGCGCACAATTTTGAGCATTTTAATCTCTTGGAATTAAATAAGTACGGCACGATGAAGCTTTGCAACAGGTTCAGGTATTTGATTGCGTTGAAATTACCGTTAAAAGTACGGGACCAATTGTATTAGACAATTTTTCGTGTTTCGATATTTTCTGATGAAAATAAATTTCTTCTCTGGCACGTCAAAATTAGGCAAAAAGTAAAAATATTAATGATAAGTATATACTTGGTGTTACTTAAAAAATAATTTCTGCCATTTTTCTATTGAAGTTTCGGAACTTTCCAACATCAGTCTCCAAATACAGTAGGGTGACAGAATAAAATAGACACCAGGTAAAGCGGTATAAATATGTAAACAGCTAAATTCTATCTTCTTTCTCTTGTCATTAGGGTAGGGGTAGATGTATCGGAAGGAATTCGTCATAGTTAGTTAATATCGTTACAACTATGCCTCGCTTACAAGGTTCGAGTGATATTAGCGACTTCACCCGGGGTGTCGCATCGTTGGCCAGAGTGAACGCGGCGCTTCGCAACGTGAAATAAGTAAATTTTTAAATATTCCGTTGTCCCCACAGTTAACCGTGTGATTACACAATTTAAACGCAAGGAAAGAACAACAGCAGAGCCGAGACCAGGTAGTGCCGTACCTTCTGAAAGAAGTAAAAGGGTGCTTGTGCGCGAAGTCTTAAGAGAACCGCGAAAAAGTACAGCTGAGCTTGCGGCAACTTCACAGAAAAGTCAGCGCACCGTTCCGCGATACCTCCACAGTGTGGGGATGTATAAAAGGGTGGCAAAGAAAAAACCTCTCCTTACGGCGCTTCAAAAACGGCGCCGAATGGCTTCGGCAATCGAAATGCGAACGAAGTCCGAAGAGTTCTGGCGGTCTGTCATTTTTTCAGACGAAAGCAGATACTGCCAATTCAGTGATAGTGGCCGTACGTGGGTATGGAGACGTTCGTCACAGCAACTGGACGACAAATTTTTGCATCAGAAGGTGAAATACGGCGGTGTCAATATCATGGTGTGGGGCGCGATATGGTATGGTGGAAGATCACAATTAGTAATCTGCGATGGAAATATAAATGCGGCAAAATATATCTAAATATTAACAGAAGGACTACTACCGATATTCGACAACGCCACTTTTATGGAGGATGAAGCATCCTGCCACAACGCAAGAACAACAACCACATGGAAAGAGGAACGGGGGATTCGGATTTTACCATGGCCAGGCCAATAACCAGACATGAATCCGATAGAGAATGTTTGGCACAGAATCCAGACAAATATGGCGAAACGACCCCGAAAACCCAGCAATAAGGAAGAACTCGTGGCAGCTGTTGTAGAAGAGTGGTTAAATATTCGAGAAAACACCATTAATCATTTAATAGATTCTATTCCACGACGACTCACAGCACTTCACGCAAGTAAAGGTGGATCGACAAAATATTAGTCTAATTTAAAAATGTAAAAATATTTTGTATATATGACGAGAATAGAATCTTTTTTTTAAGTAGTAGGTGTTTATGTTATTCTGTTACCCTAGTGTAGTAATCTGTTAGCGTTTCGCCATGACAACATTTTTCAAATGGCGAAAACTTAATATAATTCATCTCAAAATCATGACTAGATAAATATCCTAAGGCTTTTACAAAGTACATTTCGACTACATTTAAAATTTTTTGCATCTTTCATTCTTACAAAAATATATAAATTTCTTCGTTAGTATGAAGGCGACTTGAAATGTTTCCATTTGAATTGACAAGAAAACCACTGTACTGGTGTGGTTTCTTATTTTTATTTTTCGATGTAGTGTCCTCGAAGATCTTTTTTAAATGGTGTTCCAGCCTCTTCAAGCCGTTGGAAAAGCAGGATGTTTCGAAGTGTGCAAAATTGCCATCTGTGGCGGTGATGACCTCCTCATTTGAGACAAATCTCTTTCCTCTCGCTGGGGGCTAGGTCCCTGGAATACGGAGCATGAGAAGTCTCTCATTCGTAGCGCACGTTGGACACGAGCCGGTGCATTGTCGTGCTGGAAAGGCACTTCTTTGTGCTGCGAATAGCTCACACAGCAGTTTGCGATTTATTTAACGACTTTCCCTATTAATATCATTAGCGTTATTCTTTAAACTTATACTACTACTGTTGCCTCATAATTGAATCGATACGGCCCCAAACCGTTACAATACGTAGTAGATGCGCATATATAGTTCAACGTTTTATCTTCGTCTTGACGCAATTACTGGCAGGAGGAAGAGCCCGCTATTTCTGTATTATTCACGCGGAAATTTACACTATCCGCGCGTCCAAGGAGTCCTCCGCCCCTCCACGCTCGTAAAACGGAATGTAATTATCCCGTCTACGCGCCTACAAATTCGGGTAACGCGTGCGAATCCTACGTACATAAAACTTGCCAGCCTCTCGGTCCTTTCGACGGCGGCGGCAGTAACAACGGGGCCGTCGTAAAGCGAGCGACGCCAGTTTGAACGTGTTAGTGTATTCCGCTCCCAGTTGCCCGTAGGAAGGAAGGAAGGAATGGGTACGACGTTGCGGTGTTAACTTTTATTAAAATTGCAGGCAGGCAACGGGAAAGACATACGCCGACTGCTGCGGGCAATAACGCCGTTGCTAATCGCTACGATGTTTTAAACGTCAAGTACATCGCCCATATGCGCGTTTACGACGAAGTTACTCCGTACTGAAACTGTATCATTGGTTACGCGATTTTAAAAGCGCACATACGAAAGTTCCTTATTCGAATTTCGAACTAGACGCTTACGTTACATATGGATAAAGCGATTTTATATAAAATTATTATCAAAATAAGGATTTTATTTTGCTCACAAGAGGAAACGACGAATCGCGAATTTCTTATATACATATTTCGGTATCGCTTCTTTTTTTTTTAGTTAAAACGATTAGCAAGCTACAAGCCAATGCTTCCGTCCTTACCTGTATAAGGCAATTTTCTCGTATGTGTGCCTACGTATTTTACTATGTTTGGGCAATACCGAGACGAAATAAAGCAGACCTGA
Source organism: Trypoxylus dichotomus (assembly GCA_023509865.1). Classification (NCBI taxonomy): domain Eukaryota; kingdom Metazoa; phylum Arthropoda; class Insecta; order Coleoptera; family Scarabaeidae; genus Trypoxylus; species Trypoxylus dichotomus. The sequence continues at coordinate 259,767 of CM042076.1, forward strand.
TAATTGTTTTCTAATTAGTTATCGTCTTAACGTTTACCTTAATCGCAAAACCAGCTGCGCGGAGGAACCAAGAACCGGCGTACGTCTCCCATTTTTGGCGAATGCTCGGACCGCAGGAATCGGATCCTGTTGTCGTACGCGCCGCCACGCCGTAATTGCGCGAACGTGCCATTAACCGAACGAATTTAATTACTAGGAACGGTCGAGGCATCGCACTGGCCTTTTTTTCCCCGATGCCCGCGTCCTGCCGTGCTCTATATTTTTTGAGCGCGCTAAAGGGCAGCACTTTTCCCGTTTCTGGTGTTGTCCCACGTTCGCGTTGACATTATTCCATCAGCTTCGCTAATAGGTTGATCCGTATAGGCGTACGTCCCGCTGGGAGCGGATTATTTTTGACTTTTCGTTTATATTAATGCGTTTTTTGTGTTCCGATGAGAGGACTCTAATTAGAATTGTCATAAATTGATTCACTACGAATCCGCTTGAATGTCAACGTTATCGATAGATGATGGTTGATGGATTAGAAGTTTAATTCCAAAAATGTTTGGTACGAGGTAGGCACCATAAATTCTCGGCCCGATATAGAAAGAAGAAACTTGAAACAATATAAGAAATTTTATTTTTCAATGTAATCTCCCCTAACTTCTATACATTTATTACAATGATTAATGAATGATTCGATACCCTTGTAAAATAATCTGAAATTGTTCCGATAAAGTGTGCTGTAACTGCTGCCCGCAACTCATCCTCAAAACGACGTCCCCTAACGTCTTTTTAAAAAATCACAAGGAGCCATATCCGGACTATAACACATGGGCTGAAAAATCCCGGGCCTGACAAAGAAAACACGTTTTTTTTTGGTTCAAAATTAGTTTTATTCATCAACGTAATCTCCATCAAGAACAACGCAATCATTCCAGCGCGGCTCTAACATTTCAATACCACTTTTGTAGAACGATTTATCTTTTGCCTCAAAATAGGCCTCAGTTTCAGCGATAACCTCTTCATTTGTGCGAAATTTCTTACCGGCGGGCATTTTTTTGAGGTCTGCGAACAGCCACTGGTTGCTGGGAGCCAAATCTGGCGAATACGGTGGATGTGGGAGCGATTAGAAGTTCGATTCATGTAGTTTTGCCATTGTTTTGATTGACTTGCGACACGGTGCGTTGTCTTGATGAAACAATTTTTTTTCTTTGCCATATGCGGTCGTTTCTTTGCAATTTCGGCCTTCAAACGCTCCAATAACGCTATATAATATTCACTGTTGATGGTATTTCCTTTCTCAAGATAGTCGATGAATATTACACCACGCACATCCCAAAATACCGAGGCCATAACCTTTCCAGCCGATTGTTGTGCTTTCGGGCGCTTTGGACGAGGTTCGCCAAGTTGCTGTCCACTCAGATGACGATCGTTGTGATTCCGGAGTGAAGTGATGGATCCATGTTTCATCCATTGTCACATATCGACGCAAAAATTCCGGTTTGTTACGTTTAAACATGGCCAAACACAGCTCAGAATCATCAACACGTTCTTGTTTTTGGTCAACAGTGAGCAAACGCGGCACCCACTTTGAACAGGGCTTTCTCATAGTCAAATGCTCATGCAATATAAAGCTAATACGTTCTTTTGATATCTTTACGATGTCGGCTAACTCACGCAACTTCACTTTTCGATCATTCAAAACGATTTTGTGGATTTTTTTGATGTTTTTTGGTGTTACCGCCTCATTTGGACGTCCACTGCGTTCTGCATCATCGGTGTCTCTACGACCACGTTTGAAGTCAGCAAACCAACGTTTTATTGTTGTTTCTGATGGAGCGGAGTCCCCATAACACTTCTCATGCCATTGCTTCGCTTGAACGGTATTTTTTCCCATCAAGAAGCATTGTAAAATTAAAACACGAAATTGTTTTTGATCCATTGTATTTTGAAAATAACAAAAGTAGCGTGACTCTTAGCACAATAACTCACAAACTAATGAATAGAATATCATGAAATTTTAACAGCTGTCTTTTGAAGGTCACTACTAACTGAGAGAAAGGTGACTGCAATAAAACTAGCGTCATCTATGTGTTAGGCCCGCGACTTTTCAGCCCATGTGTTACAGTGGATGCTCAAATTGTTGAAAGTCACATTCGCGGATGACAGTTTATGAAACGGCAGTGGTATGGACGGGAGCATTGTCGTGCAATAATTGCACACCTTTTGTCAATTTTCCACGACGTTTATTCATATCCAAATGGTCGCTGAGAATTCGGAAAAATAGCTTGCTTAATGACCCCTATTTGGTAGTAGCATTACATGCTTGTATCCTATTGGCGAGATAAGATTGAAATAGATGTAGTAGCATCGGTAAGTCCCGGTGCACTCCAGTTTGAACAAAGGACGTGTACGATCTAAACGGTTAAATATATTTAATGGTCGTTCTATTAAAAAAGATCAGCTTTCTCGATCAAAAAGATTCAAGAATTCAAACTAGGTCGGCGTTATTTAGATAATAAAAAAGCCGAACGGACTCCATCAATCAGCGTCGATTAGACGATCAAGACTGATACAATCCGTGTTTGTTACGTATAGAAAAATGAAAGACAAATGCGCCATCTTAGTGCCCAACTACTCCACAAATACGACGTCTTCGAATGAATTTGGGTCATTCGCGGAATTAACGTCGATTAGCCGACGGGTAGGGGGGAATTTAGGTTGGATATTGAGGTAAATACTGATTCGTCGGGAAGATTCTGTATTACTCCGTTGCAAATATGATTAGGATTATCCCCGTGCGACATAAAGTTCGTTTAGAGTCGATTCTACTTCGATTTTGGACCGCTGTTGGTCGGTCGTATTTCCGTTCGTCGATTTATGCGGTGTTTAATGTGTGGCGTATCGGAGCGGTGACCGTTCGAATATCGGAAAATCAATTACGACCGGTTTTCGCGTTTGAAATATAGATCGGACGTCGGCGGGTGGTACAACGGACGAAATCGACGCGCTCGCATTGCATATTAGCAACGTCAGATTTATAACGCAAGTACAACCGCAATTATTTACGTACGCCTGTTTATGTGTAGCGAGGTTCTAAAGTGATGCTAATTTTTGAACAAGAACAGACAATTGGCATTATTTATTTATTATTTATAAGAAACACGTTGGAGTTTAGTGCAAAATTACAATTTTAATTAAAGAATAAACGTTGAGTAATACGATTTATAGTTTCGTATGATATACACTACCGCTCAAAAGTGTTTAGGCACCCCTGTTTTCATGGATTATTCATATAGTATTATGTTTACCAAAAAAACATTATAATAATAGTTTAGTAAGATAAACACCCATTATATCGCATCAGGTTTACTATCATTTACCTGCACTTGGTCGGATTACCATAAACTGTTTATTGCGGGGCAATTACAATAACAATCCCTCTGAATTCACTGGGAAATTTTAGTCATCTGTTACATTGTAGGTAATAATGTTTAAATTACCTTCCTAGAAGATTATAGTGAAATCTGTAACCTACGGTCAGTTGCTATTCACGTGTGACAATTTTTAAAATGCCTTCGCGAAGAGAAATTAGTACGGAAACACGTTCGCTTATAATGCTTACCATAAAAGAGGCATAAGTAATCGACAAATTGCCAAAAAAATTAAGATACACCACGCTACGGTTGACTATAACGTAAAAAAATATCGGGAAACGGGCACTATTCTTAATAAAAGACGGAGTGGAAGGCCAAAAGCGACAACATCTGCAGATGATCGCAAAATAGTGGTTACCAGCAAGTTAAATAGACGCAAAACAGCCCCGGAAATCACCGCAGAATTAAATGTTGGTCGCCAAAAACTAGTCAGTGTTTCTACAGTCAAACGTCGCCTACAGAAAGCCGGGCTCCGTGGACGTATTGCGATGAAAAAGCCATTACTACGCAAACAAAACAAGCAAAAGCGACTTAAATGGGCTCGTGAACACCAACACTGGACCATAGAAGAGTGGAACAACGTCCTATGGACGGATGAGTCCAAATTTGAGCTGTTCGGAACCCGAAGACGCATATTCGTAAGAAGATCTGTGGGCGAACATGCCAGAGAAGAGTGTATTGCTGCTATCGTGAAGCATGGTGGAGGTTCTATCATCATTTGGGGCTGTTTTGCTGGCACTAGTGTAGGGGACATTGTGAAAATTGACGGTATATATATATATTTTGGAGAACCACGCAACACCTTCCGGAATTCGACTTTTGGGTCAAAATTTTATCTTCCAGCAAGATAGTGACCCAAAACATTCCTCTAAATTATGTAAAGACTATTTACGCCATTTAGAGGAGGAAGGAACTCTCAAAATTATGGAATGGCCTCCCCAGAGCCCCGACTTGAATCCAATCGAGTTACTATGGGAAGAACTAGATCGGGAAGTACGGAAATCGGCTCCGACATCAGCTACTGACGTGTGGAACAAATTGCAATCGAGTTGGACCTCAATAACACAAGAAACTCTGGCAAAACTTATTGCGAGAATGCCCCGATTGTGTGCTGCAATTAATAAATCAAGAAGAGGTCACATAGATGAAAGCAAAATTTAAATTAAACGTTTTAATTTTCACATTTATTTAATATATTTTTATTCATGTACGTGTATCTGTACATAAAAAATAAATATTATTAACATTTTTGCTGAGTTTTTATACATGTTTGCTGTCAGTGAGAGTGCCTAAACACTTTTGAGCGGTAGTGTAGGTGTTTGTTTTATTCTATCTAATGTACCGTGTACTTTACTACACCAACAGGCATTTGTCTCCTTCTGGAGCAAGTATTCGGATTATACATTACGAAGTCGGACGTCGTTAATAAACTTTATGCCATCTGTTCGTGACTGTGTTGAAAGAAGAATTAAAGCAGCAATGAAAGATAAAAATTGTGGTAATGTGTGGTAAGTAAAATGGAAGAGTTTGAACCGTCATCCCCAAAATGTACTAGCGATGCAATTTTAAAAGTGGTGTTGAGGGCATTGAACAAATTTCAAGTTTCAACAATCCAATTTTTAATGTTTGTGAGCGACGGTGCCGCTAGCACGCTTTCCTTAGGCCAATCTCTTAAAGAAGAGAGTGGCAATCTGTTACATGTAACATGTAAAGTCCATGCTTTAAATCTTGTGTCACAATTGTTCCCTGAAAGTTATCCACGAGTAAATGCTTTAATAACTCATCCGAAGGCAGTATTTCTAAAGTCCCCAAAACGTACAAAAGGATTTCACGAACTGTGTCTCAAAGTGAATCACCACAGCCGATTACTATACGTTGGGGAACATGGTTAAAGGCTGCGTTTTACTACTGTGAACATTTTGATGATGTAGAGAAGGTAGTTTTACATTCGATCCGAGACACGTCAACGTTATCAAAAAAAGCTAGAAAATGTTTCAAGATCGTCAGATAAAATCTGATTTAGAAAGCATTCGTAAGAAACTTTGGAAGTGTTATTGACAAGGATTCAGATTTTCTCATACTAAGACAAATTTGTGAAGATGTGTCCAAATATCCGTAAAATTGTCGTGAGGATTACTTTAAATGTACAAATCTAACATCACTAGATGTGGAATGGTCGTTCTCGTTGTCATTTCGGTGTTTTCTACACTGCACTATAACTTGTCCCACTTTGCCGAGACTAATTATTGATAAGAATTATCGCGAAATGGCTGCGCTATCTCTCATTATGCATGCGTATGTGCAGTTCCAATTTGGCGAAACTAGGTAAACTCGACACGAAATTGAAATCGGGTCGTGATGTGATTAAATAAGAAATAACAGGTCTAACAAACTTTAGAACGAACGAGGTATGCAGATTGTGCGCATTGATCCGATTACTTCGACACGAACAAGCGAAGCTCTCTTCAATAACGCATGTCGAAATCTTTATCATGATACCTATAATCCGTTCTGCTTTATTTTCCAAACCCTTGCACATACGCAATATCGTCGTATAGTGATTCCTTCACATATGCATGTGAAATAATACTAGCTTTACATAGTCAAAAAGCAAGGTGTTGTAAAAAGGATTTCAGACAAGCGATATAGACAACGGTTGGAATTAAACATACTACCACCAATGAACTATTACCTATTATGACGGGGTCCTAGCATCTTGCTCATCTTTTATCCACTTGATCCTGTGTGATGGCGAGGGAGGGGGTCCTCGCCATCATGCCAACATCTAGCCGCCCGCAATAAAAACGAAGCTCTAATTAAATTCTCGAAAAGTGATGTAGGTATAAATCAAATAACTAAGACTTTAAGCGGATGAGGGTGGAAACGAAAGACGTTTACCGGTGAAAGGTATTAATTACTTTCGCGACGGATGGTCCGCTGGGAAATATCCGGAATCCCTTGAAGGAACGGGGTATCGGACGAGTTAGGCGCCCAAGAACTCATCGTCGTCATGGTGCTCGCCGTGGCCAATCCCATCCTCCTCCGTTTCGGCCGTCTCGGACGGTGCTTGTCTGTTTCTTTCTCCGAACGCTTCAACTGTAGTGAGAGCCCGACGTACATAACAGTCTAATTATGATTGATGCCGTTTTTTCGGAGTTTTGTGCCACGTTTTCGAGCAGAAATTTATTTAGTTTTTTTTTCGTAATTATTTCGCGCAGGATACACTACGTAAATGGCATTTATGAGATAAAATCTAACAAATGTTCCTCTTTCTATTTTTATACTATGTTTACTATTGCATATGAAATGCATCATCTTATAAAATTGAACGATATTTTGATAAAACTTCGTCGATAAGACTAAATATGCTGTTATGTAAGACACACTTATCCGGTATAGCAGTAAACTCCACTCACACAAATTTATTAATTATGCGGAACGCAGCGTTTCGAGAGCACGTGGGCTCCCATTGTCAACCGTGTTACCGACTGAAAGTAAAAACTGTATCACACATTCAGTCAGTAACACGGTTGACAATGGGAGCCCACGTGCTCTCGAAACGCTGCGTTCCGCATAATTAATTAATTTGTATGAGTGGAGTTTACTGCTATACCTGTGAATTGTACAGCTACACAATCCTTGCAATCGTCATTCGTCAAGGCATACTTAGTTTTACACTGCTTTCTTACAAGTTTCGGTAACGTATTCAATTTGTGTAATATGTAATTGTTAAAATAATGTTTAGAATACGAAGACGTGCTAACTTTCACCAATGAATCATGTTCCAACTAACATACGCGGCCGACTTGAAATATTTCCGGAATCGGCAACAGATGGCGCACGAAGGTTGAAGTGAATTTATTGGTCGGCAAGGCCAACCCAGACGTTTACTGTCAATAGTTGTTGTTTAAGAGTGCGTTTTGTGTAGCAAGTCAGGCGGTTTCGCAAAAATGGATAAAATCGAATTTCGTGCAGTGATGAAACACCTCTGGACGGCTAGGAAAACGGCCACGGAAATTCACGGCGGATGTACTCAACTCCGGGGTAAACGAGTTCAAACGTGGCCTCACAATCACAAGTGACAAACCACGCAGTGGACGCCAAAAAACTGCTACCAACGATGAAATGGACGACAAGATTTATGATGTTATGTTAGTCGATCGCCGATTGAAGCCGAAAGAGATAGGCATCTCAAAAGAACGCGAAATTTTCTACTTTTCTATTTTTTGGCACATAATCCAGACAAATATGGCGAAACGGCCCCGAAAACCCAGCAACAAGGAAGAACGTGTGGCAGCTGTTACAGAAGAGTGGTTAAATATTCCAGAAGACACCATTAATCATTTAATAGATTCTATGCCACGACGACTCGCAGCACTTCACGCAAGTAAAGGTGGATCGACAAAATATTAGTCTAATTTAAAAATTTTAAAATATTTTATATGTATATAACGAGAATAGTATCTTTTTTTTAATTAGTATAGGTGTCTATTTTATTCTGTCACCCTACTGTACTATGTGTATATCTGAAGATGTTGTTTATTCCTTGGAGCTTAATTTACTACGAACGCATGCTAGTAAAGAACCGATTTCAATAAAAGATCTTCCACCGTTGATAATCATGGAACAATTTCCGCGACAAGGTCGAATCGTGCAGGCGTTCCGCCGACTTTCTTACATATGTACGAATTAATACCGTGTGGCAGAAACTCGTACAATTACGGGACCGAATGATACGATTTACCTTAATCTACCCTATACCGACGTACACTGCGACGGCAGTGGGCGGTTATTAGGGAACGTTAAACATTTATTCACACGCTATTGCCGACAGACGTATGTGCCGCAGTGGAGTGGTATAGCTGTGAAATCTCGCGAAATTCGCGCAGAAAACGAAATCGAATCGGCAGAAAGAAGGCGGTGACAGTCAAATTATACTTGCGACCTTGCTCGATCGAATGCATACATACATACATATGTATGTAATCGAATCTGAGAATAAATTTTATACCGTCTTTGAATCCATGCAATCGGACAGTTTTATTCCCGAAGAGGATATTTTTCTCGAAAAAAAATATCTGCGTACCACACGCGTAATCTTTTACTCGTTCTTCAATGCAAGTAATAACACATAGCAAATGCCTTTGGTAGTTATTATTTTTATTCTCGCAAAATACCTCTAATCACATAGGAGAAAAATGTTGAATTAAACAACGCCGCAATAATACATCAATTGTTCAATGTTCTAACGCGATTTATTAGTATTTTTAGTGAAGTGTAAAGATTGTAATAATTTGGCGGAATATATTCAGCAAAAGACGTAAGATTTTACTAAATTGTACTACACAATTTGTAGCAATTGGTAATATGTTATGCATATATTTGATTCTAAGATTTTAAACACTCATTCGCATACTATCTGCGTTGTACTGTCATTGCTATTAAAAACAAACAGTTTTATTGAATATTTTTACACCTTCTCCTGACCCAGTGTTCTACAAATGTATTAACTGCAAACAGATAACGCAGCGTTTCGAGAGTGTTACCGACTGAAAGTAAAAACTGTATCACACATGCAAATTATTTTCTACGCAGGCTTCAAAATTTCTAAACATATGACTATTTACAATCTACTCGGTGGTCTAATGCCTATTTTCGGGCAAGAATGGACCGAAAGCGAACCGTATCTTTAACAGGGCCTATGGTAATAAATCAATCAAACTCGAATGTGCAATTGGGGGTGGTTCTCTGTTCAATAAGTTTCCGTTCTTTTTCATACATATCGTTTCGTACGCGTTTAATTCTCTATACGAGTTCACGTTTTTAAGTAGTGTCAGATTTTTAAATCAATCTTATGTCCGGATTTTACCATATGCTCTGCTACGCTTGATAGTTCTGGTTTGTCGAAACGATAGTGTCTAATATGTTCTTTGAACCTCGTTTCGATACTCCTTTTTGTTTGTCCAATATAAACTTTCTCACAATCATTGCATGCGATTTGGTATATTCCAGACCTTTTTATCATCTCCGGTTTATCTTTGGGATTCCATAAGAGATTCTTTAAGTTGCTTTTTGACACAAAAGACACGTTCATATTTAGTTGTCGGAAAATTTTACTTAACCCTTTTACTGCTGGGTGAAAAGGAAGAGTTATAAATTTCTTATTACCGGTGTTTGATGATGTCAAGGTAGTGGAATTTCTGATGTGTTGTTTGTATTGGACCTTCCTTAAAATACGGTCGACATCCATAGAAGAGAAATCATTGTACCTCGCTACGTCTTTGATATACTTTAATTCTTTGTCGTACCTGCTCTTGTTTAGCGGAAATCTGACGAGTCTATTGACCATAAAACTAATCGCGGACATTTTTTGTTGTTCGCAATGGTGCGAATCAACCGTGATGAATCTCTTGCAATTAGTTTCTTTTTTGTAGATGTCTATTTTTAATTTATTGTTGTTGCGTATGACTAGAGTATCTAGAAACGGAAGGCGATTGTTCACTTCTTCTTCAATAGTAAACTTGATCGTGGTAAATTTGGAGTTCAGTTCTGCTAGAAAATCTTGTATGTTTCCTTTGTTGGTATCAAACACCGCGAAAATATCATCTACGTACCTAAGCCAAATTCTCGGGAAATATTTGGTTTCTTTTTTCAGGTTCGTTTCAAATTTGCTCATGAAAAGGTTCGCAATAAAAGGAGATAAAGGATTACCCATCGCCGTGCCTTCCACCTGTTCGAACCATTTTCCGCCTATTTGAAAACAATTTTGTGACATACATAATTTAGTTAACCTTTTATATTCCGCGGTTTTCACGTCATCTACGTTATTTAATTTCAAAAATTCAACCAAATACTCCAGAGTTTCTGGAATTGGTACGCTTGGGAAAAGTGAACAAACGTCGAATGATACAAGGATTTCCCCATCTTTTAATTCAGTCTTTTCAATTTTATTTACAAAATCTACGGAGTTTTCTACACATAGGTTATCTACTTTATGGGGCAAGTTCTTATATTCATTCACTAGCCATTTGGCCATGTTTTAGAAATTTTAGAGCCTGCGTAGAAAATAATTTGCACGTATGATACAGTTTTTACTTTCGGTCGGTAACACGGTTGACAATGAGAGCCCACGTGCTCTCGAAACGCTGCGTTCCGCATAATTAATAAATTTGTGTGAGTGGAGTTTACTGCTATACCTGTGAATTGTACATCCACACAGTCCTTGCAATCGTCATTTGATTTAGCAAAATTGATAATGTAGGTACATAAATAGTATCACAGACTTTCACGGCCGTTTGTCATAATCGTAACGGTTGTCGGGTCCCGCCGTGCCACTAGGTTTTCTGTCTCTTACGTTTCGCGAACATCTGCGGTTCGCATTTTCATTCAAGCCAGTACCTTTGAAAATGCGAATAGCAGTTGCTCGCAAAACGTTAGGGTCAAAAACCCAGTGGCACGGCGGAACTCGACAACCGTTACGACTATGAATGTAGGTACATTTTCATAACCAACCAATCGCCGTACAAATTCAATTCCAAAATGATATTTCGACGTTTAATTTTTAATGTAGGTATTTACTGTCTTAATTATTATGGATATTTACGAAACGTACGTTATTTCTTTCGATTCGCCAAGTCGTTCCTATGAGTATACATGCGTAGAAACACCGCTAAATACATCGGAAAAATACACAGTACCGCGTGTATAGGCTATTTATTTGTTTTCGATGTGTCTTGAATTATGTATTATATTTCAGAGAAGGCGCGGGCGCCCGTTTCTCCCCATAAATAAACGAGAAAAACTTAATCGAAAAATAGAAATCGAGATGTTGTCTCGATCACGGTAGATCGAATGTTCTTACGTTGACGTTTGCTAAGTTATACGGGGATTTGTTAAAAAGACAAAGTTAAATAATTTCAAAAACGGTCGTCTTCTAAGTATTTGAATTTCTTCAAGTTAAAATTATAACACGGTTAGGAACGGTACTGGGAGTATTTATGGAATTTAAGTTAATTTAAGTTAATATCTTTCACATGGACAAAATGAAGACGTACAATTTCAGTAATTTCAATTCACATTCTTACAATGTTCAACGTTCGGCGTAACCGTGGAAGACTAACGTTGTAGTATGTCAGTATGTGTCTGTCTCTGTCTCTCATGCAAGTGCATTTATAAAATGTCTTGTCGTTGATTCAATTTATAACGTACCGTAAAATGAAGAATTATTAGGGTGTTTCCCTCACATCGATTTACATATACAGATACAAAGTTTCTTCTAAACAATCTTAGTTTAGTTATTAAAAATACACATACGTATAAAGAAAGATCGAGTCCTTAATTCCAGTTTAATATCGGCCATCCCCGAGTTTTCCCTTCCCGAAAATATTACCACGTTAATTTGCACCAGCAGCCCGGCATCAGTCAGCATAAAATATGAAGCAGGGGAGAGCGTGCTACCGTTTCTTATTTCCGGGAGCGCTGTCGTTCCTTAAAATTACGAATTAGCGAGTCTTAATTGATACGCTTGGCTATTTTCCGCCATTCCAAAAACTTGCCAACTCGCAGGAAAAAGGAAGAGATGGGGTGCGCGCGTAATTACGATCGAGCTTTAACGGTTCACGGACGAACTTTTAATTGAAATATGGAGTCGGCGCAAACGTGTGCCGACGTGAATAGCGAATACGCAGACGAAACTTTAACACTCTAAACTCCACATACCTCGCATCACCCTCGCGCCTCTAAATTAATATCATCGAGCGGTCCTCCGAGTCGTTGTTTCGCGAAAAATGTTGTAGCCGGTAGTACCTTTCCGCTTTTCTGTTTCTGGCGAGAGGTTCTCCGCTTTGAAAACTTTTAATTGGGAAGCGTTCGAGATGACCGTCGCGAGGAGCGAATTAGAAAAACTTTCTTGCGCTTCTGGATAGTTTTCCTTTTCTACTAATGAAAAATGAGACGATCCATCTTCCTTTATATTTATCATCCAGTAGGTGATATTTTGAGGACATAAAACAGAAAAATCACTTCCTTGAAGCACTAAGAAGTTCTTCTTTTATATTCGTTGCTCTTCATACTGTCTATCAATTTGATCGAGCGAGCTAACAGACCATTGTAATAAATCGAATTCCTTTTGATGACACCACTCCTTTGTTTGTCAGGAATTATGGATAACTGCATTGTCTTCCTAAAAATTGTTCACCAAAGTCTATCAGAACCATTTCCGGAAGTTGTATACAAGAATTAGAATTCATTCGCCAATAATACTTGAAACCATCAGAGTCTTCCAAGTTAAATTTCTTCTCGTCAGAAAATATTACGTTGTTCCACTTACGATCCCATCTCATATGATCTTGCGCGAACTTCAGTCTTGCTTGTTTATGCGTCTCTTTTACTTGTGATTTTGAAACCTTTCTTAGCCATCGAAACGTTTACTGCTGGATAAAATTTGTTGTACACCGCAATAAATTATGTTACTGATAAATTATAACAATAAAATATAATTTTTATAAATACTTAAAATTAGTGAGAAAACAGTTATTTGAAATAATGATCAGAGAGAGATGTCAAGGAGTACTAGCTGGATTTGAAACGAGCAACAAATACCATTTCCGCTATTATTACTAGGGGTGGCGTTATAGAAACGCAAAAGACGTTACAGGTTATTTTCTTATAATTTGAACGGAGCTGCACGTAACAGTTCGTATATGCGAATCGATAAAATACTTTCGTAACATTAAATTAGAATAGCGAACGTATGGCGTAACCCGATTTACGTGCGGATGATGAGTTCTAAGAAATAAAGGAGATTCAATGGAACTCATAAAACTATAGAAGATACAAAATGAAATAAAAAGTTACTAGAAGGTACACGATGGTTCAGTGCAAATCGTATCCGGAAAATCAAATATAAAGAAATGTATGTACGCTATTACATACATAGATATGAGGTGGTATTTAAACATGCTCTAAAATTTCTTAGGAGCGGAAGGAGAAAAGAATAGCGAAAATTACGGAAAGAGATCTGACAGTCGGGCAGTTCTATTACCTACAGCATTTGGTTACGGTACACCTACAATATACATATGTACATCCATACATGCTTAAAAGTGAAATTGTTAGCGTAGCGATAGACGTAGTAACCTTCTCTATACACCCATCGATTTATAATTTATAAGATACGTTAACTTTTTTAAATATTGGAGTTGTATTTATGGATAAGCAGAACATCCTTTCTAATACATCGGTTTTTTTATCGCCCGTAAAAAATCGAATACCGCGCAGTGATAAAATTCTTTGTTTTGGATGGTTTGGTACAAATGGAAATTTATCCAAAATTATTAAGAATGTATAACGATTTACTTGCCACTGAGAAAAAATGTGATGTTCTTTTTTTAACCAGCTCGTACAAACCACGAAAATAATCCTCACTAATGTTATCCAAAAACTTCTACAACGCTAGAGTTCATTCGACAAATGGAAGTATGTGATATAAGTGAAGCTATTTCAAAACAACAAATTGGAAATATTTTGCATGAAGAATTACAAATGAAGACACTGTGCCCAAGATAGGTGTCGCACTTGGTAACAAGGGACCAGAAACGCATTCAAATGCGACTTTCTCGAGCGTCTTTGGATCGTCTTCATCAAAATAAAATTAACTTCAAGCGTCTTTTCATAACTATTTGATAAAACTTGGATCCGTCGGTATACACCAGACCGAAAAAGCCGAAACAATGGATTGAAGCTGGTGAAAATTCTCATAAGAAGACAGTTTAATCGTCAGGAAAGGTTATGGCAAAAGATTTTTGAAATGTATCTTGTTGATCGATTATCCTCTGGAAGATAAAACAATAAACTCTAAATATTATTGTAAGCTTTTGCAATAACAATGCATGCGCTCGTATAAGTGTTTTGATATGGCAAAATTCATCCAATCAAAGTACGAATTGTTTGAACATTCACCGTATCTATCTGTTTAGGCATATGCCCTTCTTTTGTTAAAAATTTGATGACCACACGGTACTCAATTTTCATTACTTCAGCCATTTTCATGCGCTAATCACGTTGGTTGGGTGCCTACTAAAGACTACTACTCGTATGTGCGTGACAGTGTTTGAAGACGCTTGAACCTGTATAAGCCTGTCAGGCCAAGAATTTATGGGGCTACCTCGTAAAACCGATGTTGCGAATCGTGCGCATTATTTTCGCCGCCGTTAAGTATCCACAAATAAAGATTTTAATAAACCAAACAAAGACATAGAAAACACTAAAACAGCAAAACCTAGAACCGCACGGGCGAAAAACGTGCGCGGTTTTCGAAATGTGGATTTTATACGAATGAATATCTGCAGCGTCCCGTAGATGTTTAATGTCTACGTTGCGCAATGGAATGGTTTCAATCAAAATCGCAACCGTCAATAATTCAAATTCAAAGTAGAAATATATGATGTGTATTGGACGCGTCTGCAATGGAATTCGATTTTGGTTACATTAATTTTAGCGATTAGGCGGCTCGTTTCGTTCGGGTAGCGATTTATGTCCGGTTTAATTGATGTGACGACGGCGACCGACATGGACTATTTGCAAACACAAACCTACAAACAAAATGAATTACGTACACGCGGAGCAGTTGGACAGTCCAACCCGTCGATAGCTTCGTTTAGTTTTGCGTCTTTTCCGTCACCGTGTAATTACGAAAGTGCGCCAACATTTAACAGCGGAAATACTAATAAAATCAAATCTAACAGGTCAGGTTAGAATTAAGATGCAAAAACGCGTAAGGCGCACGTGTTAATACATGGAAATATATTCTTACCCAAACAGTAATCTAGGTCTCAGAAGCAACCCTACAGAGTCAAATGTAGTGGGTGCGAGGTATTCTCGGGCAAGTTCGGAGATCACACCAGTATCTTGAGATACATCAAACACACAGCACCGCTGTCAATCAGAACCGACAAAATTCGGCCCGTGTATAGCTGTAATAATTCCAAGCAACGAGGCAATAAAGGCATAGAGGGCACATCTGCGGCTGGTTTGCGAACGCCTCGAAAACCTCGAAGGGCGCAGGTATTAGAATTTGGAAAGAGCGAGAACCGGATGGCGGAGCCATCAGTCTAGGGGTCTCCCCCAATCTTTCAAGCAGAAGTACTTGACATCCAGACATGTACGGAGAACTCTATGGAATACGCAGATAACTTGCAAGCGGTGGAAATCGGAACGGAAAGCCAAGCCGCTTTTAGAGCGCTTCAAGTTGTCAGGTTTGACTCCGAAATGGTGTTGGGGTGCCATAGGACGCTGCAACAACTGACGGAACATTGCAATATTTCGCCGAGATGGGTGCGAAGCCACACGGGGATCAAAGGGAACGAAGCAGCTGACTTGCTAACAAGAAATAACAGTGAACGACCATTCTCAGGTCATGAACTGACGTGTGGGTGTACCTATGGCATTATTAAAACCTATGTTAAGTCCGAGCTCGTCGTCAACCACCGGTCCTACTCGAACGGTGTAGACGGTTTGAGACACTGCAAATCTCTCAGGATCAGATGAGGAAAGACTGCGTAAGACAGTCCTTATAAGCAGGTCCAAACTGAGAACATTCACAGCGATCTTAACTGGACACTGCGCACTGAACAAACACCTTCGTGTAGAAAGTATGGGAGAGCAGAGGAAACTCCTGTGCACCTTCTTGTCGACTGCCCTGTAGTCTGCAGGGAAAGACAGGTTTACCCTAGGGATGCTCAGCTTGACGAATCCAAGTTAGGAAAATTGCCGCTCGAGCGGATTATGGACTTTGTTGCTCAGATACAACCCGGTCGAATGAACTAATGTCACTTGGGTGCACAATATGCGAGGTACTGGCCGAGATGCTCTTCGGTGTTAAAAGCTCCTTTTATTCGCAAAAAAACTTCGAGTAGAACGACACTCTCTAATCGCAAGTCTTAATACATACAACTGATATATGTACATATCTACATATGGCTATAGCATTCGTATAAAATAATAAACACGTTCTATAGTTGGCGAATAAACACCTTTCATTAGCGGCGTTTAGATTCGAGTCACGTCGCCGCATCAGATTTCTTCGCAAAACCGCGTCTTTTCCAACATTGCTGTTACTAAATGTGTTTCACAACGAGAAGTCGTAATTGTCTCTGCCTTCTTTCTACTTACTCTGTTACATCGGAAGAGAATTGTACAGGTACGGCAGGAGTTACGTCCGCAGACATAGAACGTTATTACCTCACGGAGAAAGAGAGTCTTTAGATTGAACATATATACATTCAGCGAAATTTCTGTAGGTCCATAAGAACTTTTGAAGAGAATATTTGATTTTCTTAATATTTTCGGAAAATTATGCATCGAAGTTAATACTGAAGTACAAAGAAACACAAATGCAGGAGAAAATAACATTATAATAATTTATTAGATTTAATGGAATTATCTTTATGTATAAAAAAGCCTCTAAATATCTTCAAAAGTTTATTTGCGCGGTTACATTACCAAAAGAGGCTAATCGAAATATTGATAGGCGCTGCCATCGAGTTCTAGATTGCTCCGATTAGCGTGATTTCGGTCGTAGAAATTGCCCAACTTTATAAAATTGTTGATGAGATGATGGGTCGTCCTATTTTCTTAACTATGGTTCGGTTTGAAAATCGTTATTTTTATTAACTGATATGATTACTTGGATAATATATATATATACATTAGGTCTCAGGAGCAACCCTAGGAACCTACAGAGTCAAATGTAGTGGGTGCGAGGTATTCTCGGGCAAGTTCGGAGACCACACCAGTATCTTCAGATACATCAAACACACAGCACCGCTGTCAATCAGAACCGACAAAATTCGGCCCGTGTATAGCTGTAATAATTCCAAGCAACGAGGCAATAAACGCATGTACATGCAAATCGAGACGGCGCATCTGCGGCTGGTTTGCGAACGCCTCGAAAACCTCGAAGGGCGCAGGTATTAGAATTTGGAAAGAGCGAGAAGAAATTTAACTTGGAAGAGCCTGATGGTTTCAAATATTATTGGCACGATTTGCCCAAGAATACTAAAGGTGCGATGAGCCGAAATTTTGATGGGGGTTGTGTAATAGTTTGGGTGGTTTTTACCTATAACGATAAAAACCCTATATTTTTATTTCTACGCGAATGAATTCTAATTCTTATATACAACTTCCGGAAACGGTTCTGATAGACTTTGGTGGACAATTTCCGACGCAAGACACTACAGATATCAGGAATATGCTTACTGTACCATTGCATTTTAAAAAAGTACTAATCTCCTTTCAAATTTAAGGAGCTGTTCCCTGAAATCGGGCGACCCGGACACTAGAAAAAAAGGGCATTGTTCTTACACGAAGTTACTCCACTTTCAGTCCCTAGAGAGTTTCATCGTAACCTGAACGTTTGGGTCGACGGTGCTCCTTTGTAAATAAATTTCTTCGGGAGATGATAATACAAGTTCCTTTTCTGTGCGTAGAGTTATCGTCTAATCAAGTTGGCGACGATAACATCCCACTTATTGTCGGAATGAGGTAGGCAATTGTTAAAATTAATCTGAATAGAATCAACGACTACGACGTAACGACGACGGCGACGCTGAATTATCGTCGGTCTGGTCTCACTTGACGATTTAGCCGAACGACGACGAGGCGAATCGTAAATTCGAAATTATTCGTCCACAATTAAATTTAATGACGCGAACGGTCGCGCGCGCGTGTATGTACGCGAGTCGGGCACGAACAAGGGGGACGCCGCTGCGTGTACAAACGCCGTCGTGCCAGTTAAACGAGAGGAAGAGGGGCGGAGAGAGAGAGAGAGGGACCCGTTAAGGATCTTTCGCACGTAATTCGTCCATGATAAAGTGGCGCGTAAATAAGCGATAAACAAATAATAAATCGACGTTAAAGAGGAACATCTGCTCGTTAGATTTAATTCACTTTGTCGATGACGCGACCATTCGATTCGCTTGATGAAAATTCTTCTTTCCGATTGTGGCACGTTTTTACTTTTTACCCCATTCGCTTTCTTTTAATTTAACAAGAATATATAGGCCAAAGCTCTTTTAGGAGTGCTGCCTCCATCCTTCTTGGATTGCACAAACTGCCAGAAGATGGAAGGGACTAGTGCTCTTGTATAACCGCTCAGAATCAACTTCATTCATTGTCAAATTTCTGTAATAATTTACAAAAAAAGATACACTGTTAACAATTGGTATTCCTTCAATTTGTTGGTATTTCTTTTTTGTTTCATGGAGTTCCCCAAAGAAGTTAAGCAACTCCTCATAATTCACTCAATTATCTTACAAAAGCCTTTCAAAATATTCCAAAATTACATTGACAGGGATGCTGGAAAACAGTTAATTTGCATCAAAGGAGATTAAAAGGGATCTTTAACCGATACCAAGGCATCAGATACCTAATAAAATAGACAGGGACTCTATTTTATTAGGGCCACCTTATAAATTTAAGCTTTTGCGTCTTTCCAATATGATAATTTACAAATATAAGTATAAAATTCATGAATAGGGTTTACAGTACCTATCTTAATAAGTTCCCTAAATATCTTTCTAAAAAAGTGAAAATGTGCACTTAATGACCCTTCATGAATACTGAATCTGTACTAGTACAAAATATTAGCTATATAGTTGTGACGATGCCTATAAACTGTTCTGAGTAAACTTGCACAATACCATTTTCATTATATACACTAGGGTGACAGAATAAAATAGACACCTACTAATTAAAAAAAGATACTATTCTCGTTATATATACAAAATATTTTAAAATTTTTAAATTAGAGTAATATTTTGCCGATCCCCCTTTACTTGCGTGAAGTGCTGCGAGTCGTCGTGGCATAGAATCTATTAAACGATTAATGGTGTCTTCACTCTTCTGTAACAGCTGCCACGAGTTCTTCCTTATTGCTGGGTTTTCGGAGGATCGTTTCGGCATATTTGTCTGGATTATGTGCCAAACATTCTCTATCGGATTCATGTCTGATGATTGGCCTGGCCATGGTAAAATCCGAATCCCCTGTTCCTCTTTCCATGCGGTTGTTGATCTTGCTTTGTGGCAGGATGCTCCATCCTCCCTAAAAGTGGCGTCTTCTTTAGATAAAACGGCGTTGTCGAATATCGGTATTAGACCTTCTGTTAATATTTGGATATATTTTGCCACATTTATATTTCCGTCGCAGATTACTAATTGCGATCTTCCACCATACCATATCGCGCCCCACACCATGATGTTCACACCGCCGTATTTCACCGTCTGATGCAAAAATTTGTCGTCCAGTTGCTGTGACGAACGTCTCCACACCCACGTACGACCACCATCACTGAATTGGCAGTATCTGCTTTCATCTGAAAAAATGACAAACTGCCAAAGCTCTTCGGGCTTCGTTCGCATTTCGATTGCTCAAGCCATTCGGCGCCGTTTTTAAAACGCCGTAAGGAGAGGTTTTTTCTTTGCCACCCTTTTATACATCCCCACACTGTGGAGATATCGCGGAACGGTGTGCTGACTTTTCTGTGAAGTTGCCGCAAGCTCAGCTGTACTTTTTCGCGGTTCTCTTAACACTTCGCGCACAAGCACCCTTTTACGTCTTTCAGAAGGTCCGGCACGACCTGGTCTCGGCTCCGCTGTTGTTTTTTCCTTGCGTTTAAATTGTGTAATCACACGGTTAACTGTGAGGACAACGGAATATTCAAAAATTTACTTATTTTACGTTGCGAAGCGCCGCGTTCACTCTGGCCAACGATGCGACACCCCGGGTAAAGTCGCTAATATCACTCGAACCTTGTAAGCGAGGCATAGTTGTAACGATACTAAAGTATGACGAATTCCTTCCGATACATCTATCCCTACCCTAATGACAAGAGAAAGTTCTTAATTCGTTCTTAGAATTTAGCTGTTTATATATTTATACCGCTTTACCTGGTGTCTATTTTATTCCGTCACCCTAGTGTATTTTAACAAAATCGCTATTTTAGCAAGTGACCGTATACTGGGAAGAGGTTAAATTTATCAGAGAACCATTTGGAAGCAAATAAGTCGAAATTTATTAATTGCTTTCAATACTAGAATCTATAAGTCGATCGATTAGTGCATTATTTGAAAATTTCACGTAAATTTGCTGCTATCGAAAATAAACAGTGTCTGTAGATGATGTACTGACAAACGCTGCAAAGTAGCGTTAGTGATGCCAATAAAAATGACAGGAAACATTCGCTTTTATTAGTTATCCGGTATCCAGTCCGTAATTAATCGGACACTTACACACATCGCCGGACTCGACCTACGACGACGACGACCATGACGATACGACACAACCAGCATTCGCCTTTTATAGACTAAATGTCTCGGTCTGCCGGTTGTTTGGTCGCGTCCAGTATCTTCGTACAATGTTTGCGCGACTCTGTATCCAAGTATCTACCACAGTTCAAGTTGTTCAGGCTTCTAAGTTCCTAGAACTATATCGCCTTAAGCTTACGTAGATAGGTGTATACGTTTTGCAGGTTCGATTATTATTCCTTCACATTTACACCAATCGATTTGGTGACAGCATTTACTGCGCTCTCCAATTTTGAGGAAGAATTATTAGGACTGCAGATTTCTCAAAGTTGTTGTTTCGTTAATCTGATGAATATTCCTTAAACATAATTTCCGCGTTTCTTTTAATTCGTTCTACATGGAATTTTGGGCATGAACTATATTCTGCTCATTCTACGATATTCTTTTATCTTATTGAAAGTTTATTTCTTATTTTCATAAGCATCTTTGTCAAAATCATTTTTTGCACTATTTGAGAAACGTACAACCTGCATGTGGTGTCCTTGCAATTACGGAACGTGCATGACTAATTTTTGTTTCCTAAAAATACCTAAATATATTTTATTATTTATATTTAAAACTAGAAACGATAATGTTCTATCATGTACTAATTCGAAGGTAAATTTCATGAAGAAATAGATATAATGGATATATGAACTCTGACAAATGGTAAATATAGAATTGTTAAGGTATCTCGCCCAGAATGTAAGAAACTCCTTTTGTTCGTTTTGAATCGTCAATTTCTAAGTTATTTAAAAACAGATTTGCTACGAAAGGTGACGGTGGACTCCCCATGACAATACTAAGTTAGTTATTAACGCAAAAAGATAACACAAGATAAACGGAAAGTCAAAGCTTGATGGTATGGATACGAAGTACGTTAATCGAACAATGTCCGAGCGATTATTATTCTACCTTTGACGCGTCTAATTCCATAAGTAACGAGGGAAGGTAGCCCCGTCAGAAAGGCGTCCGAACGTACATAGATATTCATCCATCACCTTTCCTACGCCCCGTTCTTCACCTTCGTAAAGCCTACGGTTTCTGCTAATATTTACCCGAAACAAAATTTCCCAATTAACTCGCACACCGTGTTCCGGTACGAAAGTTAACAACGGCGCAACCTATACCGCATATACAAATATATGTATGTACGTATATGTACATACTACATATACCACCGTACGTAAAGTAACTATAGGAGTAGAATATTGAATTACACTAAACAATAAATTTTCCACGCCCAAAATAAATATCTTCTAATATGACAATACGTACAAGAAAAAAATCTAACCAAATATTAAATACTGATCACATAAAAATGCACTAGCAAATGTACCAACACATATTAGGCAGCACAATATTTCTTTTAATATTTCACATTTAAATAGGTAAAATATTTAAGCGAATATCCAAAACATACCTCGTAAGAGAGACGTTTCGCAACTAATTCTAACATCAAGATGCAAAAACACAGAAGGTTTATGCGATCAATGTACAACACTCGTCAGAAGATATGTGGAAATCAAAACTTTTCTTTTAATCGGTAAAGTGATTGGGTTGACGACGTGATTGTAACCAGCATCTAGAAGAATCAATTCATAGCAGTAATCACTGCCAACAAAAAGAAAAATATTCGAAACTTATTGTCTCAGAGGAAGCGAGGCATACAATATATCTGGTCAAACATACACTACCGCTCAAAAGTGTTTAGGCACTCTCACTAACAGCAAAAATGTATAAAGACTCAGCAAAAATGTTAATAATATTTATTTTTTATATACAGATACACGTACATGAATAAAAATATATTAAATAAATGTGAAAATTAAAATGTTTAATTTAAATTTTGCTTTCATCTATGTGACCTCCTCTTGATTTAATAATTGCAGCACACAATCGGGGCATTCTCGCAATAAGTTTTGCCAGAGTATCTTGTGTTATCGAGGTCCAACTCGATTGCAATTTGTTCCACACGTCAGCAGCTGATGTCGGAACCGATTTCCGTACCTCCCGATCTAGTTCTTCCCCGTAGTAACTCGATTGGATTCAAGTCGGGCCTGTGGGGGAGGCCATTCCATAATTTTGAGAGTTCCTTCCTCTTCTAAATGGCGTAAATAGTCTTTACATAACTTAGAGGAATGTTTTGGATCATTATCTTGCTGGAAGATAAAATTTTCACCCAAAGGTCGAATTCCAGAAGGTATTGCGTGGTTCTCCAAAATTTCGCGGTAGCCTTCTTTTCTTAATATACCGTCAATTTTCACAATGTCCCCTACACTAGTGCCAGCAAAACAGTCCCAAATGATGATAGAACCTCCATCATGCTTCACGGCAGCAATACACTCTTCTCTGATCTTCTTACGAATATGCGTCTTCGGGTTCCGAACAGCTCAAATTTGGACTCATCCGTCCATAGGATGGTCCAGTGTCGACGTTCACGAGCCCATTTAAGTCGCTTTTGCTTGTTTTGTTTGCGTAGTAATGGCTTTTTCATCGCAATACGTCCACGGAGCCCGGCTTTCTGTAGGCGACGTTTGACTGTAGAAACACCGACTAGTTTTTGGCGACCAACATTTAATTCTGCGGTGATTTCCGGGGCTGTTTTGCGTCTATTTACCTTGCTGGTAACCACTATTCTGCGATCATCTGCAGATGTTGTCGCTTTTGGCCTTCCACTCCGTCTTTTATTAAGAAAACTGCCTGTTTCCCGATATTTTTTTACGTTATAGTCAACCGTAGCGTGGTGTATTTTCATTTTTTTTGGCAATTTGTCGATTACTCATGCCACTTTTACGGTAAGCTATTATAAGCGCACGTGTTTCCGTACTAATTTCTCTTCGCGGAGGCATTTTAAAAAATTGTCACACGATATTTCGCTCACGACGTGAATAGAGTAAATACCACACTGCGACTGACCATAGGTTACAGATTTCACTATAATCTTCTAGGAAGGTAATTTAAACATTATTACCTATAATCTAACAGATGACTAAATTTACCCAGTAAATTCAGACGGATTGTTATTGTAATTGCACCGCAATAAACAGTTTATGGTAATCCGACCAAGTGCAGGTAAATGATAGTAAACCTTATGCGATATAATGGGTGTTTATCTTACTGAACTACATTTTAAATACGTATTTCATTTTATTATAATGTTTTTTTTTTTGGTAAACATAATACTATATGAATAATCCATGAAAACAGGGGTGCCTAAACACTTTTGAGCGGTAGTGTATCTAGTCAATGCCTATTACACGCGCATTACTTATTTCCTCAATTTTTCATCTAATTTTCTCCGAAGCAAAAAGAAGTATCCAACCAACCAGCCCGAACCGCACGACTAGTGCAACAATCGGCACACGCGACCGAGATTAGAATTGGTAACGACGTGACGCTGAAACGGAATATCTAATTGCATATACATTGGACACACCTCCCGTAGTAGAATCACTAACTTATACGTATTATTCGTCTGTCTACATTAAATGTAATAGCTGCACATTATCATTTCTTTCACCCTTGAATCTCCTCGTCTACGAATGCCTCTACTGCAATGCGGTTTTCCTTATCCATTTGGAAAATCCACTTATGTACCTCACCCCGTAAATAATAAGAAGAAATTACGCTAATGCTTTAAGAAAATATTTTATTGAGTAGATTATTGTAGGTATGTATACATATATACATAGGTATAATATTTCGTTAAATTCACGGACATAACCGCGGCGGCGTATGTAGATATATTTCAAGTCTGCACGAAATCGTTGCGGATATCTGCGTTGTTGCACGACTAGGCTAAATTATTTCTATCTTTTTGCATGCACGCCATTTTGTGTCAGAAGGTCGATCGAATTCGTGCATTTCATTCCAAAATTGTATTATCGTTTGCATAAAAAACCGGTAAACGACACGGACGGCTAGTAATAGGGTTTCACATAGAATACATATTTTGGAAAAAAGTAAATGTTATGAATGTGGTGGATCCATCATAATAGTATTGTTTATACAACCTTTCTTCAAAAAGCAGGATTCTATTTCGTTATAAATCACATGTGCCGTTAAATCTGTTACATTGTTATCAGATCTGTAAAGCAGAATAGGATTGTATATGTTCGATAAACACAAAGCAAACCGTCGAAAATTTGTTTTCCAGTGCAATTATTATATAACCTATATAAATTTTACGCACATGTACATTAGAAAACATTAGAATCTCGGCCTCCTGTACTAGCTACCGTTGAAAAGCGCATATTTTTACACCGCTAAATGACCATGGAAGAACTCTATTTTTACAGTATACAAATCTAGAATCGTATTGGTAAACAGTCGTATAGTTTATTTACGAAAAATCGCTGCTTTACTTCAATCAAGATTGTACCACACACAGTTACATAGGTAAACTTTTGAAATTCGGACGATATACATACACCGCTGTCCATATTAGTTAGGACGCGCAAATAAATAAATAAAAAAAACGGGAAAATATTCAAACTCGTTTTTCCAAAACTTTTTATCATTCTCTAATCGATATTCTAGAAAGTGTGCCTGTACAATAAGTAAATAATACAATTCGTAAAGGGCCTAATAAAAATGTTATTCATATATAAAAGCAATTAACACATGGGCTGAAAAGTCCCGGGCCTAACGCATAGATGACGCTAGTTTTATTGCAGTCACCTTTCTCTCAGTTAATACTAACCTTCAAAAGACAGCTGTTAAAATTTCATGATATTCTATTCGTTAGTTTGTGAGTTATTGTGCTAAGAGTCACGCTACTTTTATTATTTTCAAAACAATGGAACAAAAACAATTTCGTGCTTTAATTTTACACTGCTTCTTGATGGGAAAAAATACCGTTCAAGCGAAGCAATGGCTTGAAAAGTGTTATGGGGACTCCGCTCCATCAGAAACAACAATAAAACGTTGGTTTGCTGACTTCAAACGTGGTCGTAGAGTCACCGATGATGCAGAACGCAGTGGACGTCCAAATGAGGCGGTAACACCAGAAAACATCAAAAAAATCCACAAAATCGTTTTGAATGATCGAAAAGTGAAGTTGCGTGAGTTAGCCGATATCGTGAAGATATCAAAAGAACGTATTGGCTTTATATTGCGTGAGCATTTGACTATGAGAAAGCTCTGTTCGAAATGGGTGCCGCGTTTGCTCATTGTTGACCAAAAACAAGAACGTGTTGATGATTCTGAGCAGTGTTTGGCCATGTTTAAACGTAACAAACCGGAATTTTTGCGTCGATATGTGACAATGGATGAAACGTGGATCCATCACTTCACTCCGGAATCAAAACGATCGTCATCTGAGTGGACAGCAACTTGGTGAACCTCGTCCAAAGCGCCCGAAAGCACAACAATCGGCCGGAAAGGTTATGGCCTCGGTATTTTGGGATGTGCGTGGTGTAATATTCATCGACTATCTTGAGAAAGGAAATACCATCAACAGTGCATATTATATAGCGTTATTGGAGCGTTTGAAGGCCGAAATTGCAAAGAAACGACCGCATATGGCAAAGAAAAAAATTTTGTTTCATCAAGACAACGCACCGTGTCAGAAGTCAATCAAAACAATGGCAAAACTACATGAATTGAACTTCGAATTGCTCCCACATCCACCGTATTCGCCAGATTTGGCTCCCAGCGACTACTGACTGTTCGCAGACCTCAAAAAAATGCTCGCCGGTAAGAAATTTCGCACGAATGAAGAGGTTATCGCTGAAACTGAGGCCTATTTTGAGGCAAAAGATAAATCGTTCTACAAAAGTGGTATTGAAATGTTAGAGCGGCGCTGGAATGATTGCGTTGCTCTTGATGGAGATTACGTTGATGAATAAAGCTAATTTTGAACCAAAAAAAACCGTGTTTTCTTTGTTAGGCCCGGGACTTTTCCGCCCATGTGTTATATTATCCCTTAGTAGATTTTACATTTCACTGGGTGTCCGAACTAATATGGACGGTAGTGTACAAAATGTACACAGATACATAGATGGTAACATATGATTCTGAAAACTGTGATGGTCGCTTGATGGGTATACGTCCGATCTGATGCTTCGTGTTTTATTACTTTTTTTTTTGTAAATTATAGGCACTTTTTGCATACGCAGACGTGACTGTTCGAAAATGCAGTGGCCAACATAAAAATTAGGTTAATACGTTGCATAGACTAACTTTTTACGTTACGCAACTATTGTGTTGGATGGTGTTCGTGAATTTAAGCGGTTCGGTGTCAAGTGTAAAATAATTATGTCGCCTTTACGTAACACTATCCGTACTGGTATAAAATTTAAAAGCAACACCGTCTACACATACAGACGTACTTAAATGTACCGCGCATATTCCATCTAGGTTAATCGGTCTCGTTTGTAATGAAACAATCTTACGAACCCTCAGAAAGCGTGTAGCAACCTATCCATGTTATAAAAACGGTCAACGAATCGGAAAAAGTATAGTAGTGGTCGCCTTGAACTAGTAAAAAGTAATCACTACTATTATGCTACTCAAAATTAGCCTAAATTATTAGTTATTATTATTAACAACATCAATTATTCTTAGTTAATACGGATACAATATACTACTTTCGGTGGATGATCTGGATATTGGATAGTATTTTCGAAATCTAATGTAGGCATTCCTTTTCTCCGTCCAAATATTTTCCCCTTGTGCTTACGAATACGATGCCAGACACTTTCGCAAACATCTCGTTTAACATGAACGCTATATACGAAGCTCAAACATTACATCGACGAACGTAAACAACGTCTACAATACTATCAGTATACATACGTATGCGTAAGCAAAGGCTACCGAAGATGGTTGCGTGAGTGTGTGTATGTAATTCGAGGACGTCAATAAGCTGTTATTTTAGCCATTACATTTAATTTCTATTATATATATATATATACACTATATATATATATATATAGTGTAGATAAGAAAAACATGATGTTACGTTTATTTGTTACTTTGCTAAGTCTGAGTAGCTCAACTCGCACAGAATCAATATGCTAACAGTAATGGAATAGGTTTATTGTTTCGGCGCTACGTTAACGTACCGGAATAAATCCAATAAATTCGAGCTAAAGCGTTTCTTTAACAGCATGTTTATCAATTGGCGATCGCTATCAACCTCTAATTGTTCTCAATTCGCTTCCAATAAAATCGGCCGACTTATGAATGCGTCAATAAATTTGGTCGATTAACCTCCGGCAGAAGCCAACTTAATCCACTGTTAGATTATTGTGGGACCAATGATTTAAACATTTCGCTGCGATGTTTGTTATTACTATACCTTAAAAGATAGTACCAGTAGAACAACAATACAGATTTAAAGGTTGTGTGTTTTCTCGTACAATACCCATGTTTTAAATTACATGTTCTTTGAGGTTTTCGCGTAAAGAACGAGTCGTGACAGAAGAAGATGGAAGAGGCTTCATCGAAACGTCGACGTACTTCAGGCTTAATTAATGTATCAATTAATATTGAAACGATGATCGTGAAATACGTGTTATAAGAGGCAATTTGAAAACTTAGCAAACCACGCTTGAAATGTATACTGTGGTCCATATTAGTTCATACACCCAGTAAAATGTAAACTCTACTAAAAGATAATATAATTGCTTTTAAATATAAATAACATTCTAATTAGGTCCTTCAGTTTATTGTTTATTAATTTTGCAGGTAAACTTACAAGGATATCGATTAGAAAATGATTAAAAAGCACATTGTGCTTTATGACCCACGATAGTAATTTTCAGAATTATCCTCATCGCGACAAATACGATTATTTTTGGGACAATATTGCAGGTAATAAATTGACAACACTCTTTGAATGTGAATTGTGTACTGATAATTGCTTTAGTTTCTAAATAAACCTGGTTGTACGTGCGTTAGTGTTAAAAGCGTATCTTTTTGTGTAAACCTGAATAAAGTTATTAAAAAGCCGAGAGGAAAACCGACAAGTATAGAAAAGCGCTCTGTAATTGTTGCCTTCCATCGGGAAGGTTATCCAGTGCGTCAAATTTCCGAAAAAGTACATGTTAATAAATCGACTGTTAGTGACATCATTCAGAGACATCAACGCACAGCCTAAGAGATCGGGCACGTTCAAGTCGTAAGAGAATAACAATTCACGCTGACGATGAAGCAAAATAGAAGACTGACAACACTAGAAATCGCCGCCGAAATGAATCGCGACCGTGCAAGAAAACTTTCTATTGCTACAGTAAAGAGAAGATTAAAAGCTGCAAATCTTCACGTTGCAACAAAAAAAAACTACTTCGATGGGGAAACAGGCAAAACGGTTACAGTGGGCAGAAAAACACTGAAATTGGACAGCGGATGATTGGAAAAGGGTGCTATGGATTAATGAGTCAAAGCTTGAGGTGTTCGAACAATTAAGGCGCTTTGTTGTAAGAAGAGCGCAAGACGAAAGAATGTTGCAGGATTTCGAAGTGCCAACTGTCGAGCAAAGAAGAAGTTCTGTGCTTGTTTGGAGTTGCTTTTCCTAATACAGGAGACTTGAAGCGAGTCGAAGGTATCTTGGGAAAAGAGAGTTATTTAGAAATACTAGAAGAAAATGCAATAACCATCTGGGAAACGTCTAATTGGAGAAAATTTTGTATTCATGCAGTGCAACGACCTCAAGCACAGCAGTGATATGTAAAGATTTCTTAAATGAAGAACAAGATAATGACACTTTACAAATAATGACATGGCCGTCGCAAACGACAGGGGGGTCCATTTTACAAGGGTAATGGACTAATATGCCAAATAGAGACTTTTTTTTGTAAAAATGAGTGAATATTTTCTCGGTTTTTTTTTAATTTATTTGCGTGTCCGAACTAATATGGAAGATACGTTTCATTTACTTTATTATAAATGTTAGTATATTTAGCAAGTAATATGTCCTTTTGACTTACTTGATAAGTGCTAAAAAAAACAAGTCTAAAACATTTTTTTAAAGTATAAAATGTAAAAAATTACAATTGGAAGTTATGTCGTGTTACCACCGATATTTGTCATAAATTGCAATGCTCCTTGTGACATGTACATATATGGCGACACTTGTTGTTTTTCGACGCCTCGATAAGGCTCGAACAAATTATCGATTGGTGTGGCATGAAACGAACACAGATATTTGTGTATTTGCAATCATAGTTAGAGTAGTATTGCGATTGTCGTTAATATTTTGTATTTCATTTTTCACTTAATCTGACGCGTTAAAACATTTATCTTTATGATTATTGCCTGTAAAATCCGTCGAACATGTGAATCGCAACCATTATCCATTCGTATAGCACACACGATTAATGTAAGAACTCGTTTAACCACCGAACAAAACAGATACAATATCCAGCCCTGTGCACAAACTATTAGGTACCCAACAGCTGCGTTGTTATCGAGACGCGATCGCGATGTCAATCTTGCGCCCACATCGACGTATAATCGAACTCAAGCAAGAGAGTACTTGCTTTAATGAAGAAATCTGGCTATACTTAAGTGTATACGTTGCATACTGATCCATTGGCAATAAAAAGTAATGTGGAGACACATTACTACTAATACGCACGTCTTTTTCAGTTAGTTGAAAGAAAAATAACAACTGTTAATTAAAAACGTCTATAGATTAGAGCGCACTATACATATTTACATAGGGGATGTACCACAAGTCGTAAAAACAACGTATATACATCGCGTTATCGTTCTACAATAACAGTCGACGTTGTTGCTTTAGTTTCATCAATTTGCAAGTACTGCATGCATCCCGGACCAATATTATGGATACTTAATGGGATGTAATAACGTAAATTTAGTGCGTAACCGAACTCAATAGCATCCAGCGAGTATTTTCGTCTCGTTTCAGCTGGTGATCGCGAGAAATCTTTACGACGTCACGTACATCAACCATGCGCGATGTTAATCTACAGTAGTTTTTCTAAATAGCTCGAGTCCCTAGCCTGTGCGGTTCGTCGGCTGCCGCCGGCAGCTCCTGTTGCTGCCGCGGCAGTCGTGTAGCACTCGACGCCGCTACTCAATTAGGTCCAAAATTAGAACAATAAATTACAATGAGCGCCACGTAACACTTCACGTACTCATGCACGCCGCAACCGTTAGATTCGACCTATATAGAACCTCTTACAGCTGGCAAATAGACCAGAGTTCGGATTATCTCTTCAAAAGTTAGATCTACAAAATCGTTACAGTTTATTAATTCTACTTTGATTAGTATTAAGTGTATTACGGAGTCCGATGTTCGGCGCTCTTTGAAAAAAATTCAAGATTTGTATACTATGGGTGATGGCAATGTCAGTTGTCTTAACTCAACCGCTAAGTATACTTTTTAATTTATCTTTGTCCACCAGTATCTTTCCTGATGTATGGAAAACGGAACGAGTCACTCCTGTTCACAAAAATGGTGAATGACTATCAGCCTATCTCAATAATGCACAACTTTGCTAAAGTCTTCGAGATCTGCTTGTATAACAGCATTTACCCTCTATTCCCACCATTTTTACCCGAGCATCAGCATGGTTTTACGACCGAAGGCTCTACAGTATCTAATCTTGCTGTTATTATGCAGTTCTTATCGGAGTGATTAGATAATAGACTTTTCGAAAGCTGTTGATCGCCTAAGTCACACTTGGCTTTGAGGAAACTTGACACTGTTGATTTTTCTCCGTTATTGCAATCACATCTTGAATCCTACCACGCTAATAGAATACAATTTGATTGCTATAAAGGCCATCGTTCAAGTCATTTCTCGCCTACATCTGGAGTACTGCAGGATAGTAATTTGGGTCCAGTGCTCTTTAATTTTTATAAATGATCTACTTTCAATTCTAGATTGCGGCAAACTCTTATTCGCTTATTTAAAATTATTGTCAAGAGTAAGTACCTGCATAGACTGCCAGCATCTGCAAAGTCAGCTAGATCTTCTTTACCTGTGGTGTATTGACAACGATCTCGATCTTAATACATCGAAGTGTAACACCGTTTCATTTGCACGCAACTCAATATTAATAAATCATCAATATCGAGTTAACTACTAGATACTATAAAGGGCCTAGGAGTGACATTCGATTACAAACTTACTTTCAACGAACACATTATACGCAATACAAAGCAC
Source organism: Trypoxylus dichotomus (assembly GCA_023509865.1). Classification (NCBI taxonomy): domain Eukaryota; kingdom Metazoa; phylum Arthropoda; class Insecta; order Coleoptera; family Scarabaeidae; genus Trypoxylus; species Trypoxylus dichotomus. Next base: position 291,669 of record CM042076.1, read on the forward strand.
TTTACAATGAAGCTGTATTTCTGTTATACCCGCTCTAAATTAGAGTATGCTTCCTTGATCTGGTTATCGTTTCATAAAACTGATTCTGATTCGCCTGAAAAAGTTCAGAGACGCTTTCTAAAATATTTATACAACATGATGTACATTACCGCTCAAAAGTGTTTAGGCACTCTCACTGACAGCAAAAATGTATAAACTCAGCAAAAATGTTAATAATATTTATTTTTTATGTACAGACACACGTACATGAATAAAAATATATTAAATAAATGTGAAAATTAAAACGTTTAATTTAAATTTTGCTTACACCTATGTGACCTCGTCTTGATTTAATAATTGCAGCACACAATCGAGACATTCTCGCAATAAGTTTTGCCAGAGTTTCTTGTGTTATTGAGGTCCAACTCGATTGCAATTTGTTCCACACGTCAGTAGCTGATGTCGGAGCCGATTTCCGTACTTCCCGATCTAGTTCTTCCCCGTAGTAACTCGATTGGATTCAACTCGGGGCTCTGTAGAGGCCATTCCATAATTTTGAGAGTTTCTTCCTCTTCTAAATGGCGTAAATAGTCTTTACATAATTTAGAGGAATGTTTTGGGTCATTATCTTGGTGGAAGAAAATTTCGACCCAAAAGTCTAATTCCGCGAAGAAGCGTATTTCTGTGATAATGTATTTAAATTTCGCGGCAGCCTTCTAATAATTTAAGTAACTACCGTCAATTTTCACAGTGTCCCCTACACTAGTGCCAGCAAAACAGCCCCAAATGATAATAGAACCTCCACCACGCTTCACGGTAGCAGCAATACACTCTTCTCTGGCACATTCACCCACAGATCTTACGAATATGCGTCTTCGGGTTCCGAACAACTCAAAATTGGACTCATTCGTCCATAGGACGTTGTTCCACTCTTCTATGGTCCAGTGTTGGTGTTCACGAGCCCATTTTGCGTAGTAGTGGCTTTTTCACCGCAATACGTCCATGGAGCCCGGCTTTCTGTAGGCGACGTTTGACTGTAGAAACACTGACTAGTTTTTGGCGACCAACATTTAATTCTGCGGTGATTTCCGGGGCTGTTTTGCGTCTATTTAACTTGCTGGTAACCACTATTCTACGATCATCTGCAGATGTTGTCGCTTTTGGCCTTCCACTCCGTCTTTTATTAAGAAAACTGCCAGTTTCCCGATATTTTTTTACGTTATAGTCAACCGTGGCGTGGTGTATTTTCATTTGTTTGGCAATTTGTCGATTCTCTATGCCACTTTTATGGTAAGCTATTGTAAGCGTACGTGTTTCCGTACTAATTTCTCTTCGCGGAGGCATTTTAAAAAATTGTCACACGATATTTCGCTCACGACGTGAATAGAGTAAATACCAGACTGCAACTGACCATAGGTTACAGATTTCACTATAATCTTCTAGGAAGATAATTCAAACATTATTACCTACAATCTAACAGATGACTAAATTTACCCAGTAAATTCAGAGGGATTGTTATTGTAATTGCACCGCAATAAACAGTTTATAGTAATCCGACCAAGTCCAGGTAAATGATAGTAAACCTTATGCGATACAATGGGTGGGTGGTTATCTTACTGAACTACATTTTAAATACGTATTTCATTTTATTACAATGTTTTTTTTTGGTAAACATAATACTATATGAATAATCCATGAAAACAGGGGTGCCTAAATACTTTTGAGCGGTAGTATATATCCACAACGAAGTTTTGATCATACCATTTTGTTATATCTCTTTGAATTTCAATCTCTTGAACAGCGACGTATAGTAATCGACATAATCTGCATTTTCTACTGCTGCTTTACTCGAACCAGTTTAATGCTCAATTCGCCGATATGGCGAATTTGCTCTCGTTTCAATAATAATTATAGTTCTTCTTTTGATATTTACGCTTCTTCCTTAGGATCATTTATACATTATTTATCCATGTGTTTCATTTATGTTTATATTGTATGAGTACTGCGTTGTGTTAGGTGTTAAGTTATATCTCTATATTTTCTGCCCTGTTATTGGATGTATGTAGATCATCTATTGGGCAATATAGGATTTAAATTATAGAAATAACGAGACTTAATTGTAGTTAACTAAGCCAAAATTTAGTCCAAAAAGAAGCATTGGTGAAGAAGCACGTGTTACAGCGTTTATGCCTAATCTATATTTGTTGTCTTTCTTTTTTTTTTTTGGTAGACTTCCAAAATTAATCAATTAACATCAAAGCGAGTATACAGTAGCTGGGAATATTGTCAGATATAAATATCATGGCACCACGCACGTGATAACCAGATGGAATGGTATTCGCCCGCCCAGGAACGGCCTAAATATCGGATCGCCTTTTCGTCGCAATACATCGAGGATCTCGTGGTAGCTTTCTTTCTAGTTCGTACCTAATAGACGACCATGATATGGGGTATGGCGTTCGGAGGTGCTGCTCTCTAATAATAATTTTCTGATTCCCGGCGTTACAATCGAGCCATCGTAAATAGAAAAGGCAAGGCGGCGAGGTCTTTCCCCTCTGCGTCTCTCTTCTGCCAGTCAGCTCCGCCTTCCGACGAATTCAGCTATTGTCTGTTTGTCGCCGCCGCGTGCCAAACCGACAACGGCCCTTCCGAACGATCCGCTTTATGACGTGGCGATTATCGATGTCGGAATGTCCACGCAAATATCTACAAATAGCCGGATCCGAACGAAAACGTCATTCGATAAGAACAAACGAATAATCGCTCGCTAGCCGAATGCAAAAATCGTTTCCGAAACCGAATATTTTTACCGAATGATCATTCGTTAGCATAAAACTATTCGTTAAGGAAGCAGAATTCGGAAACAACTCGAAATATTTGATATCCATATCCTTTTTCTCAATCTTGAAACCCAAGTTGCTTTCGGAATGTCCCGTTTATTATAAAAATTCCAAAACGATACGGATGACAACTCAAATATTTAAAACCTGGTTCCATGATGTATTTATCATAATTTATCTAATAAAGATTTATTTGATTTGTGTAATCTAGGCCAGGAAGAAGCCATGGCTCTCCGACAAGAACAAAAAGGCACGTTATGCGTGGGCTCCAAAATACTCAAGTTTTACCGAACAAACATGGTCAAACATCGCGTGATCAGACGAATCAAACTTTCAGATAAATTTTAGTCAATTTAAAGAATTTAAACTAGAGTCTGTGGTGCTGAATGCGAAACACGTCGGAGGTAGCGTGATGATCTGGGCGTGCATGAGCGCTTGTGGAGTGGAACAAATGTTCGTGTGTGAAGGCCGTATGGACTGCGTAAAATACAAAACGTCCTAGAATCCGCATTACTGCCCTCTTTTACGTCACTTTTTGGCGATACAAATACGAACGGCGTCAAGTTACAATAGAATAACGCAACCTGTCACAAAGCTGTCCGCATAATGGCTTGGTTTCGGGAAAATGATATTGAGCTCCTGGATTGCCTTGTCCAATCACCATACCTGAATTCCATAGAACATCTATTGGGTTTCAATTACCTTAAGAGAGAAGGTAAAGAATCTCTTTGTTTCAATTTATTTTAATTTGATATTCTTCAGAAAATTCAAAGTCAACCTTGTTGCTCAATATTTATCGCTAAGGCTGTAATATAGACATAAAGTTTCAACCCCTCAACAACTATACTGTTCAAAACTTTATTAGTAATATTGTGAAATAGATTATTATTCTGTCTCAAATATTATTACAGAATGCAGGCGATCTAAATTATTTAAAAATGCTCCCTCCAATAACACAAGCTCATCCGCATTTATAAATTTACCTTTGTTTAAAGTGCATCTATATTCATAACATAAGTTCTATGAAACAGAATGATTATTGCTGTTTTAAACGTAAAAACGCCGACGCTATTGCTTTCATGATCGGGATGCAAAAACGTTTAAGCACGCGATATGTATTAAACTTTAAGAAAAATTAAACATGCTGATAGGCGAAATCTAAAGCAAATTCCACCCTTCCGACAGGATACGTGTAAATTAGGAAGGCCCGTTTCTCTTTCAATTTCTGACCTGCTCAGCGGCCTTACTATTAAGCTTTATGCGTCGAATTTTCTCCGGTACGAAATTAATAAATTTATTACGAGACAACGTGCCAGAGAGCAGGTTATTAACGTTTTGACGCGGTAAAGGGAGGCGTCCTAATTGCCCCTAAAAGCGAAGCTTGTTACTACAACACGGAATCAACAAAGTGAGGTGTAATTTAATTCTGTTTTTTTTTTTCCTGGCGCCCGAAAGTTCGTTCGCGCCCCTCTTGTCAGCGGGGAAAAAATGCGAGTAAGATTTTTACTTTTGAAACGGTAAAATTCGTATGACGTCATGCAATCCGTCTTTTAATCTAAAGCAAAGAAATTGAGAAACTACAGACGATTTACGTTTACCTGTTGAAGGCCGAATACGTACCATAATTTGGAACGAATCCAACACGCATCACAGAACAAAGAAAAAAGTAATTTAAATTTCACTTCGCTGTTCGGGACGCCTACGTTTCAATATTAATTCTTCGGTGTAAGTTAGAGAACGCCAGAAAGAAAATCGCTTTTTTTTTTCGGTTAGCTACTGCGAGAAGATAGATGAACGTAATTTATTTTAGACACCCGACTTGTATTATTTTACGCTAATTTAATGCCAAAAGTAACATACATACAGCGCAAAATAATTGCCAAATTATATTAAAACTTTCGAAAGGCCTGTCATAAAAATATAATTTAAGTTATTACAGAAGAACTATATATTGCGTTTTAAGAATATTATTACGATGACTTCGTAATTCTTATCTAGCGACATTTTTACGTCTTTACCTTGATCAATAGGAGATAGCAGAAAATTTAGAAAAAAGTAAAATGTACATACTGTTGTACTCCTCTCAACACATGCGAAGTTTTTAAAAAAAGGCAATTTCTGACACCAGGGCAGCTTTTATTGTGAAGCTCCGTAAGACACAAAAATACAGTTTGAATACAAATTGAAAGTATTAACACAAGTTAACAGCTTGATTATAATCTAACGTAAGTTGAATATAAGTTAACAAATTACATGAATTACACTTACTTAAGGGTTACAACAATATACGTCAATGTCCTTAAACTTTGTCTTGCACTTGTACGTTATTATTAGTATAGAGATTATTCCTTATTTAATGAAAAATGGCAACATTAATACTAATCTTGTTTTAATTTCATTTTAAGATTCATCACTATGACAAAAGAGTAAAAGAGCTTCCCGGGAGGAGCGCCTTTAAATAGACTCTCATGAAAAAGGTTCCATGTCCATGTCATCCTCACCTCTAATGTTCTCAACACCGATGCTTATATTATTTCTGGTGATTTACGAGGTAGGCGCCATAAATTTTCATCCTGACAAGCTTAATATCGGTTCATGCGTGTTCAAACTCCGTTACGGCATACATGCACAAACGCGAGGTCCACGCTATAAATATGACGGTTCGAAGAGTAGTAGTTTTTAGTAGCGAGCCAACCAACGTGTCTTGCTCATACGCTTAATCACAAAAAAACAACGTTTAGACGGCGTTTACGGCGGTTCGTCTCCTCCGTATTCCATTTAAAAAAAGTGGGCAAAATGTTTCCGTTTGTGGCAAGCATCCTTCGAAGATGCTGAACGGTCAGGTATACCAATTGAAGTGATAACGCCTCAAAAAATTTCAATTATTGAAGATTTAATGTTAGAAGACTGCCGTTTGAAAGTGAAGGAATTACCAGTAATAACAAACATATCCGAAGCAAGTATTCGCCGAATTCTCCGTGACTAATTGGGTATAAATAAAATTAGTGCGAGATGGTTATCGTTTTCTGCTCTCCAGCATGAACGTCGAGTCGATTTTAAATACGTACATAGACGACACAAAACTGATTTTGGAGTCCATTGTCACAGGGGATGAAGATGAATGGTTCTGTTTTACGATCGTCTATTGAGAAGGGTATCCATGGAATGACGTGAGGGTATTTTGCTAATTGACTGTAAAGAACGCAATACAACTGTGAACGGCATATATTATGTGTCTATATTGCATAAATTAAGGGACAGTATTTCGCGCATATTGCTGCCGTTTCACAAGAATAGAACATTTTGACGGAAAGATTTGAGATTGTTGTTACCAGGGTATTGAATTATTAATTAATCGTTGTAATAAATAATGGAAATTAGGGGAGATTAGATTGAAAAATAAAATTTCTTCTTCTATTGTATAAAAAAGAAACATGGAGTTTCTTTTTTCTATATTAGGCCGAGAATTTATGGCGTCTACCTTGTACGTGTGTATCTATGTTCGTCTGCATAATTGTTTCTTCATAAAAATCGTTCTGTTCGCCGTCACTTGTCTTTTGCAGAAAATAATTTGCTCCAGAGGAAAAACGAACGGAAACTATATCCATCGTCAACCTTATTTTTAGGTTTGTTCTCGATAATTTTCGATAAATTAGGAAAGCGAGTGTTAAATCGAAACAAAAGAACATCCTTTCATTAATCCGTGATAAATTGAGATAGTGAGAAACTTTTGGGTCAGCGCCTTCTGAAAATAATTTTGTAACAATGCAAAGTATACGTTTTGTACATATGCGTATGTCGTATCGTGATTATATAATTGTTAGTCGCACATGTGCTCGTCGCTGACGCGGTTTCGAAGCGTCCGTTAATTATCTTTTTTTCGTTTGCTTTCGGTAATGAATATTTCCATTTGCGTCACGGCGCAACGGACAGACTTGTATTCTAGGAAAGGTCCGAACGATCCAGGCTTACACATAACCACCGTATCGCTAAATTTACTTCGTTATCGTTTGCACTGGCTGCAATAATTGGCACTTTTCTCCGCGGGAAGCTTATCTCATACACTTCGATTACGGTTTGTGTATTAGTTACAGATTGAACAGTAACGGATAAGGGTTGATAAAAATCATGATACTTCTGAAAAAGAATCGAATACCGCGCCCTAATAATGAATCTTTAGACATGGGTGAGTGAAGGAATATGCGCGACGTATTGAGATGACAACTAACGGTGGAAGAGAAGATAATCTTGGCGAGATTTTGCTAAGAAAACCATCGTCGCAAAGTTAGGGGTAGAGTTTTCCTATTAAAAATTTTTCGTTTCCGGATTGAAACCGCGTTGTAGTTGTATGAGTCTGCCAACGTTTCGTTCTCAGTTGCGTGGACCTTCTTCCGGGCTGATGCTTCTCACAGCAGCTCTTTTACGTCTTTGGAAATCTCCTTAGACAATAAAGCAGATGAAAGGAGAAAAATCCATTCGGGAATCATTAAAATAAGTTTTACAAATAAAGAATGTATCACAAAATGAAAAACGAGACCTTGATACCATACCCTTATACCGACCAAATCAAGAGAGAAAGAAACACGCTTTAGAAGTGCAGGGAAAAACTCTAGAAGAAATACGCGGGGAAAGAAGAGTAGGTGATTTTTTGGAATGAGGATCCAACCGAGTATTGAAGGATTGGTTTAAAAGCACGTCAAACACGATTGTAATAGAGATAATAGATGTCTAGATGGCCCAAAAGAGTCATTGAAATTCACACAATAAAGGCATCGTCTACGTAACGAAGCTTTGTTTTCTCGGCGTAGGTCGTGTATGTTTTACTTTCGAAGTTTTCTATGAATAAATTGGTAACAGTAGGTGACAACGATTAACTCATCACGGCATCTTCTACTTGCCTGTAACGTTGAACGTGATACATAAAGTAGGTGTTCGTCAGACAGTGTCTGATAAGGTCGACGAAATGCTCCAGTTCCTTTCAATATTGAAATAATATCTTTCACCGAAACTTGTCTGAGTAATGACTTGACATCGAGTCTGACTAGAATGTCGATATTATCGATCCGTCAGCAGTTTAGGATTCCTTTGAAGTGGTCGGTGTTCTTCAACTAGGAGTCCATATTCGTCAATGGTTAAAGTTAGCCTGCTAGGTATTTTGCAAGATGTTGTATCGACTTTGTGTATCTCCGGTAAGCCGTAAGACTTGAGATAGTAAGAAACCTTTCTCGTTGAAGAAGTTTCTTTTTAATATCTTTCTCTAATGGCGTAGAATTATGTGTTCTGACATTTTGTAGTTGTAATCTGTTGCTTTGTTTTGAGTTTGATGTTGGTGCGTTATGTCTTGACGTTTTGATGAAAGTTTCTTTATCTTTTTCTTGTCCATATCGAAGACACTGTTTCTGCCAGGAGTAGGCTATGGAGTATTGCCTAAATCGATGTCGTGCCCAATATGAGGCTCTCGGCGAAATGATGTATTGTCTACACAGCTGTTAGCTGGGGCATTGTTCGTCATAACTTATGGGTCTTAATTTTCAGTTTATTATATCAGGAATTTGCGTACTAGCAATCGTTTATATTTACAACTCAGATAAATGGTAGTCTCGACGTTAATCAACACCAAACTTTATCAGCTTGCTAAATTGAATCGAGAGTACGCTTTAAAGTCAACGAAGACAGCTAACTAATAGCTTCTATTACTCGCATTAACTAGAAGTCAGTTCAGTATTTAGCATTAGAACCGAAGGGTTCGAATACAGATTATCGTGAAAGGACAAAGATGCGTTCAACACCAGGTATCATTTTATTCCGTAAAACAAATGCAAAAGCGTTAATTGGGGGCCGGTAGTCTTTTATTAACTTCAACGCTTCATGTCTTCGTTTACATATATATATATTATGTGTTTACTCTACATAAGAAATAAGAATAGAGACAGCGACGTTATTAAGCGATGCTGCCGTAACCGTAACAATCTTCTGCCCGAAGCCGGAGCATGGCAAGATTCGCTTTCACCGAAAACGGGTTTATTGATGCCGTCTCGCATACACAAAAGGTATACACGTATGTTGTACGTACATACAAAGGTGTAGGTATTCGCCCGGTAGCACCGGCTAATCGGCCAAATGTGAACGGGGAGCGAGGGGTCTTTCTAAGTCGATTACTTCATCGTTTGGCGTAAAGGTCACTTCGCCGATGTTGATTTGGTAACTCATTATATTGGCATGTTACTTAAGCGCACTCCACTGGTACATACGTATACGAAGAATCATTGGCAATTTTACGAATTGGAAACGCACTTGTAAAGTACGTTATATACGTTGTTTGTTTATGGCTTTTAAGATTACCTTGGGTAATTCTAAGAAGAACCAAAGATTGTTACCGCTAGAGCGATCCCATACTAAATTGAAATGACGTAATGCATATTTACAATAAAGGATCGAACGCGAAAATGATGCGTGATTTCGAACTCTACGGTAAGTCAAACAAAATCTACCGGAATCCGAGGCAAAGAGCGTTTACTTACCACTTTCATCAAGTACGTGTTTTATTCCTTCAACCAACAATCCACCGTCTATTGTTCGTGCAAAACAACAGGCGAATATGTATGTATGTATTTGGGTCTGTATATCCGGTGCATTTTAGAACCTAGACGCCGTGTTGTTTTCGCGCGGTAACGCTATAGCGCAACGGTTTCCGTAAGAACGATTGCGGATCGTGGCGTAAAAAATACATTCGACGTAGAAAGTCCGCAAAATCGCCAAGCGATGAACGCGTTCCATGCATACCAATTACTCGTATCGAACAGAATAATATAATTTCTAACGATCAGTTCGTCTACGCGTACATAACAGCGTAAGGAAATAAGTGTAATAAATATTTAAATACGTATTAGGAGCCAGTGATTGATGTTTTAATATTAATAGTACGTGTGGCATGAAAACAAAAGAAAGAGAAGAGAAGTCAACTTTCTATTCGTCGTAGAACGGACGATGACAAACGAAATGAGCGTTACTCGAATTTTTACGCAATGCACAAAAAGCAAAGGCGAAGAGAGAGTTAATAGTTGCTGTAATAACTGTCTGCTTAACGTAAGTTCATATATATATATATGCGTATATGAATTATCGTTACGTAATTTTGATGAGGATACGCTATTGGCCAAGGTCCATGGGTAATTGATGGCTTATTAAAAAGCAAATTTATGAAACACCAATATTACTATTTCCTAATCTAATATCATATTTTAAGTTAACCTTCGTTTATTACAAAAGTGAACGGAAAGGTATTTCAGATTTGGATTTTTCCTTTTCTTCTTTTACGTTATAAAGAATGAAGATAACAGGAGAGTTTCTAACATATCATCTAATAACAAGTAAATTTGTGAACAACCGTTAGCTTAGACAATACTAATGGCGTCGACTTAAATTGCCAATACCAGAATAACCCTTAAAAACATCAATCTCGTGGGATGGTCAGATTTTTCCCGTAATTTTTTGGCGAGCACTTAAGGGAGAAAGTGATTGAATCATTTCCACCACCATTCGCCACAGCAAAAAAGCGTATTCGACGCTTAAACGGTAGTGCAGTACCACACTACAAAACTACCAAGAATAAGAGTTATCATTTGTCAATGTTTACTCTTGTGCTATGTACACACTTATGCACTTACTTAAAACTGACCATATTTAACTAAAATTATGAACAAAATAAAGATAAATATAAATATGTTTGAATTACAGTAGAGTCGCCGTTTAGTGAACTAATTTTTGCACAGTGGATTCACTATTTCGCGGGTTTCATTATTTTGAGGTTGCAAAAAAAATGAGAAGAAAACGTCCATTCTCTTTGTTGGTAAACTGGGACAATTACACATAACACGTGGGCTGAAAAGTCCCGGGCCTAACACATAGATGACGCTAAATTTATTGCAGTCACTTTTCTCTCAATTAGTACTAACCTTCAAAAGACAGCTGTTAAAATTTCATGATATTCTATTCATTAGTTTGTGAGTTATCGTGCTAAGAGTCACGCTACTTTTGTTATTTTCAAAACAATGGATCCAAAACAATTTCGTGTTTTAAGTTTACACTGCTTCTTGATGGGAGAAAATACCGTTCAAGCGAAGCAATGGCTTGAAAAGTGTTATGCGGACTCCGCTCCATCAGAAACAACAATAAAACGTTGGTTTGCTGACTTCAAACGTGGTCGTAGAGACACCGCTGATGCAGAACGCAGTGGACGTCCAAATGAGACGGTAACACCAGAAAACATAAAAAAATCCACAAAATCGTTTTCAATGATCGAAAAGTGAAGTTGCGTGAGTTAGCTGACATCGTAAAGGTATCAAAAGAACGTATTGGCTTTATATTGCATGGGCATTTGACTATGAGAAAGCTCTGTTTAAAGTGGGTGCCGCGTTTGCTCACTGTTGACCAAAAACAAGAACGTGTTGATGATTCTGAGCAGTGTTTGGCCATGTTTAAACGTAACAAACCGGAATTTTTGCGTCGATATGTGACAATGGATGGAACATGGATCTATCACTTCACTCCGGAATCAAAACGATCGTCATCTGAGTGGACAGCAACTGGTGAACCTCGTCCAAAGCACCCGAAAGCACAACAATCGGCTGGAAAGATTATGGCCTCGGTATTTTGGGATGTGCGTGGTGTAATATTCATCGACTATCTTGAGAAAGGAGATACCATCAACAGTGAATATTATATAGCGTTACTGGAGCGTTTGAAGGCCGAAATTGCAAAGAAACGACCGCATATGGCAAAGAAAAAATTTTATTTCATCAAGACAACGCACCGTGTCACAAGTCAATCAAAACAATGGCAAGACTACATGAATTGAACTTCGAATTGCTTCCACATCCACCGTATTAGCCAGATTTAGCTCCCAGCGACTACTGGCTGTTCGCAGACCTCAAAAAAATGCTCGCCGGTAAGAAATTCTATATAATAGTGACGTGTTAGAAGAGATCAATTTTTATTATTGATGCTGGATGTATATAACGACAATATACAATTTTAGATACTTAACAAAGAAAAGATGAAAATTTGAAATTCTATTGTGTAGTTGATTTTTTAAAGCAAAATGAAACGAAAAATGCGCGATAATACACCATAGACCGCACTGTTTTGATCGAATACAAATATATTCAAATCAATATTGAACCATGCTTGCAAAGCAGTATTACAACTCACCAATAAGCGCGATAATAGAGCGTCTGTGTGGAGTGTAGTGCTCTCAGGCATTTTAAAAATATGTATCTCGAGTCGGTATAACACAGGCACGAGTTTAAAATGTCATAAGTACAAAAGAACATTGCTTCATCACGTCGTCTTGTATTTTGCAAACGAATAACGTAATATATATTTTATGTACGCTTACATATACGTATATGTGTACTGTTCATTGAAGTGGAATGCATCTTTAAATTCAAATTGCGCCGTTTATTTTATTAAAGAAAATAGTTGACTATTCTATTGATGCACGATTGATATCAGACATAATATAGATACACGTGTACTTTCCCTTTTGTATCGACGAATACGTCGTACGTACACTACCGCTCAAAAGTATTTAGGCACTCTCACTGACAGCAAAACTGTTAATAATATTTATTTTTTATGTACAGATACACGTACATGAATAAAAATATATTAAATAAATGTGAAAATTAAAACGTTTAATTTAAATTTTGCTTTCATCTATGTGACCTCTTCTTGATTTAATAATTGCAGCACAATCGAGGCATTCTCGCAATAAGTTTTGCCAGAGTTTCTTGTGCCGATTTCCGTATTTCCCGATCTAGTTCGTCCCCGTAGTAACTCGAGTAACGCCATTCCATAATTTTGAGAGTTCCTTTCTCTTCTAAATGGCGCAAATAGTCTTTACATAATTTAGAGGAATGTTTTGACTCATTATCTTGCTGGAAGATAAAATTTTGACCCAAAAGTCGAATTCCGGAAGGTATTGCGTTGTTCTCCAAAATTTCGCGGTAGCCTTCTTTTCTTAATATACCGTCAATTTTCACAATGTCCCCTACACTAGTGCCAGCAAAACAGCCCCAAATGATGATAGAACCTCCACGATACTTCACGGTAGCAGCAATACACTTTTCTCTGGCACGTTCACCCACAGATCTTCTTACGAATATGCGTCTTCGGGTTCCGAACAGCTCAAATTTGGACTCATCCGTCCATAGGACGTTGTTACACTCTTCTATGGTCCAGTGTTGGTGTTCACGAGCCCATTTAAGTCGCTTTGGCTTGTTTTGTTTGCGAAGTAATGGCTTTTTTATCGCAATACGTCCATGGAGCCCGGCTTTCTGTAGGCGACTAGTTTTTGGCGACCAACATTTAATTCTGCGGTGATTTCCGGCGCTGTTTTGCGTCTATTTAAGTTGCTGGTAACCACTATTCTGTGATCATCTGCAGATGTTGTCGCTTTTGGTCTTCCACTCCGTCCTTTATTAAGAAAACTGCCAGTTTCCCGATATTTTTTTACGTTATAGTCAACCGTAGCGTGGTGTATTTTCATTTTTTCGGCAATTTGTCGATTACTTATGTCACTTTTATGGTAAGCTATTATAAGCGCACGTGTTTCCGTACTAATTTCTCTTCGCGGAGGCATTTTAAAAAATTGTCACACGATATTTCGCTCACGACGTGAATAGAGTAAATACCACACTGCAATTGCCCATAATCCTCTAGGAAGATAATTTAAACATTATTATCTACAATCTAACGGATGACTAAATTTACCCAGTAAATTCAGAGGGATTGTTATTGTAATTGCACCGCAATAAACAGTTTATGGTAATCCGACCAAGTGCAGGTAAATGATAGTAAACCTTATGCGATATAATGGGTGTTTATCTTACTGAACTACATTTTAAATACGTATTTCATTTTATTATAATGTTTTTTTCGGTAAACATAATACTATATGAATAATCCATGAAAACAGGGCTGCCTAAATACTTTTGAGCGGTAGTGTATATTCACTAGGCCCTAACTTCGTATACGAAAGTGAAATTGTTCACCATCTGGGCTTTTCTAAAGCTAAGAGCGCAAATGGAAGGAATACATCGCACTCAAAATTTATTAGGTTCTGTACGTTCGTTAGATTCTTGTCGAGGTTCGACGTTAAATTTTTATATAACGCATATGTTATTGTCGTCTTTCTATTCTAACAGTTACGTGAACGTTTAAACATAGCAAACGCGAATATTACGCGAGACCCTAAATTGAAGTCTGAATTATCCATTAGCGTTGTTTGCCTTCGTAATAGCATTTTCGACTTGAACTTTACCGAATTGCCAGTCAAACAATCTTCATCCTCGTGCAACTACACAAGCTAATTGGATCGATCCCCGATCTTCTTACAACACCGCGTACATAGTTATCTATTTGCTTTTGATATCGGTACTCGCTGCAGGATTATGACAGGCAGGATACCGTAATGGAACGCCACGACTGAAAATTAAACTGTCGTGAGGGACCGGTCCTTTAATTTAACTTTTCGAAGGCTTAAAATGATTTTGAAGGAAAGAATTGGTAAACGGTATGTAGAATATATTAAAAATAGTGTATTGCTTTTTATGAAAGACGAAATGAACTGCTTCATTTATTGAAATAAATACGTAGGCTTCCACGGTCAGAGTTAGTAATTAACGAACTAATTCCGGAATTGCACCGTGTCATGATGAGATATATATAAAAAGAAATAAGAGTAAGAGGAGACAGAAAAATAAGAAGAAAAAGAAATAAAAAGAAGGAAAAATAAAATAAAAAAAATTTATTTTTTTTCTTTTTCTTCTTATTTTTCTTTCTCCTCTTACTCTTATTTCTTTTTATATATCTCATCATAACACGGTGTTATTCCGGAAGTAGTTCGTTTATTTATTGAGTGAATATTTTGTACTACGTTGTTTCTGTTTCAACCTTTACAATAATGTACATCTGCATGTATTTGAAAAATTGCCTTTATCTGGAAACATGAAAATGAAAACCTTACATAAGCATTGATTTCAAAAATTTCTCTGCAACATTCACGGAAGTTTAAACCAAGTATTACTCTTATTATACACTTCTATAACATAGAAAACACGCTGTATATCTTTTGTTTGTTTCCGGATAATACTATGAGAAAGCACACAACGCTCTTGTAATATTTCTCAAGCAACTTTCCTTCTGTAAAGGTAACGTTCTGTTTTATTTTATAGGTTCATAATTATTCAATTATGAAGCGAATATATTTTGAAGTAGGAATGACTAATTTAGATTTGAAATATTAAAAGTAAGATAAAACGATTCGCACAAGGCCGCCTTCTAATTGCAGCCATAGTATAATAATCATTATTTATTCTTAGAAAAACGTTATGATAAAAACACGTACGGTATCCAGCGAGCTATAGCGAGATAAACGATCGATGTTACAATCTTTTTTGTACACAAATTGTAGGTATACGTGAATAAAATGGTACCTCTATACGTTTCTTTTCAACTTCGACTCATTGCCTTTACCTATTTCATTATATACATATATATATTATACATTAGGTATCACCGATTGAAGTCGTGCGTTCTTTAATTAATAGTATTTCGGTGCGATCCGCATACATCAAGGACGCCCGAAGATACGAAAAACATCAGGCAATCTTTTAATAATTTCGTCCTTTGGTCATCGGAAAAGAGCACCTATACACATACACTACCGCTCAAAAGTGTTTAGGCACCCCTGTTTTCATGGATTATTCATATAGTATTATGTTTACCAAAAAAACATTATAATAAAATGAAATACGTATTTAAAATGTAGTTCAGTAAGATAAACTGTTTATTGCGGTGCAATTACAATAACAATTCCTCTGAATTTACTGGCTAAATTTAGTCATCTGTTAGATTGTAGGTAATAATGTTTAAATTACCTTCCTAGAAGATTATAGTGAAATCTGTAACCTATGGTCAATTGCAGTGTGGTATACACTCTATTCACTTCGAGAACGAAATATCGTGTGACAATTTTTTAAAATGCCTCCGCGAAGAGAAATTAGTACGGAAACACGTGCGCTTGTAATAGCTTACTATAAAAATGGCATAAGTAATCGATAAATTGCCAAAAAAAATGAAAATACACCACGCTACGGTTGACTATAACGTAAAAAAATATCGGGAAACTGGCAGTTTTCTTAATAAAAGACGGAGTGGAAGGCCAAAAGCGACAACATCTGCAGATGATCGCAGAATAGTGGTTACCAGCAAGTTAAATAGACGCAAAACAGCCCCGGAAATCACCGCAGAATTAAATATTGGTCGCCAAAAACTAGTCAGTGTTTCTACAGTCAAACGTCGCCTACAGAAAGCCGGGCTCCATGGACGTATTGCGATGAAAAAGCCATTACTACGCAAACAAAACAAGCAAAAGCGACTTAAATGGGCTCGTGAACACCAACACTGGGCCATAGAAGAGCGGAACAACGTCCTATGGACGGATGAGTCCAAATTTGAGCTGTTCAGAACCCGAAGACGCATATTCGTAAGAAGATCTGTGGGTGAATGTGTCAGAGAAAAGTGTATTGCTGCAACCGTGAAGCATGGTGGAGGTTCTATCATCATTCGGGACTGTTTTGCTGGCACTAGTGTAGGGGACATTGTGGAAATTGACGGTATATTAAAAAAAGAAGGCTACAGCGAAATTTTGGAGAACCACGCAATACCTTCCGGAATTCGACTTTTGGGTCAAAATTTTATCTTCCAGCAAGATAATGACCCAAAACATTCCTCTAAATTATATAAAGACTATTTACGCCGTTTAGAAGAGGAGGGAACTCCCAAAATTATGGAATGGCCTCCCCAGAGCCCCGACTTGAATCCAATCGAGTTACTACGTGGAAGAACTAGATCGGGAAGTACAGAAATCGGCTCCGACATCAGCTACTGACGTGTGGAATGAATTGCAATCGAGTTGGACCTCAATAACGCAAGAAACTCTGGCAAGACTTATTGCGAGAATGCCTCGATTGTGTGCTGCAATTATTAAATCAAGAGGAGGTCGCATAGATGAAAGCAAAATTTAAATTGAACGTTTTAATTTTCACATTTATTTAATATATTTTTATTCATGTACGTGTATCTGTACATAAAAAATAAATATTATTAACATTTTTGCTGTCAGTGAGAGTGCCTAAACACTTTTGAGCGGTAGTGTACATACGTAAGTATGCAGAAAAGGAGCATCGAGTAGCGGTCAATTTATTATACGCAACGTTAAACTCGTCAAAGTTGTCCTCCATCGAAAAAAAATCGGTATTTGGTAAGAACTGAGAATGTTTGACATTTACAACATTTCGAATAGCGTCGCGTAGAATGGAGAACTTTTAGGAGCCCAAATATTTCGATTGATTGATTGACTTCAGTTTGCTTTACTGAGATTATATTGAAACGCATTTGCGATAGGAAAGCAGTGCGTTTCAGCGTTAAAGAAAATGCTAAAAGATAGAGTTAAGGATGGATGAATATATACGAAAATGATGCACGATCTAGAAGTGATGGAATTATTCAATGGTCAGCAGTTATATTGCGAAGGACATTATTTAATATGAAGTCCAACATTTGACCATGTTCGTTTGGTATCCAGTTGAATGTCGCAAGATCAGTTATAGTGCAAAACAATATGAGCAGGGTTGATCTTATACAATTAGATAGAGCAAACGTATCGCATTCGAACATCCAACTATTACAATCAACAACATTATTTATAGATTTCGTTTTCGTCATTTTCGACAAAAAAGACCGTTAATATTCAGACACTTTCAATTTCTTTTTTCTGAGGACTCTTTCTACGTCGTACTTTTTTCATCATCTCTTGCCTTTGAAGCGTCGCGCGAAAGCGCTAAATACATCTCATTTCGGAAAGGGCTTCGCGAATGCAAATAAAAGAAAAACACCCATCCAACACCCGCCCCCGATGTCTCTGCGGTCGACGACGATCTCTTTTTTTTTTCTTTTCGTTCGTCCGCCTTCGCTTCCATTTAATACTTTTCTTTTATATCTATATGTGTAGGTGCCGTTTTTCTTCGCGTCGAAATATTTCGCGCGTATTTCCCTCGGGCTACGTGCGGTAACGTTTTCGATTACGTTCGTATTTTGTCGTATCTTGCCTTTGGGACTTCTGTCAATTTAATAGGTATATGCTTGATAATATACAGGGTGGATAATTTAATACGTGATGCCGTGAACCTTACAAATCGCGTATTTTAACGCAGAACAAGAAATATATTGTATTAATATCGTGCGCTGTCGAGGGTAAAACCAAATTGTGCTGTAAATATTTTAACCCTCTCGATCTTGTTTTTTGATTGCCTATTTTGTCTGTTGGGCCTTTCACGTAAGATTGAATCTCTCGATTTTTGTTTGATAGATCGTCTTTCTCTGGAACTTTCTTGATGTTGTCGTGAACGGCTTTGATAATGAACATGCGATAACTTTAACGATCTTGATACCAGAGTTTTCACTACAAAGATATATTGCGAGGGATGATGGTGTAAGTTAGCATTCAAGTACTTTTTGGTGCAAGTCACATTTTTGAACACAGTGTATCCTATTTCTTTTTTTCCAGGACATCGAAAAATGGGAGTTCGTTCTCTTCTTCTACCTCTAATGTAAATTGAAAAATGAGAGTTCGTTCTCTTCTTCTATCCCCATTGCAGATTGAAAAATTGAATTCTTGGATGTGTGTGATAAAATTTTTTTTCTTTCTTTGGGAAGGATTCTGCTGCCATTTGTGTAATCTCGGAAATGAGTGGTAGTTCCAATATTAGCAGACCTGTGACCTAATGTAATTTCCTATATCGTAAAAGTTTTCAACTATTAATTTGCAAGTGTACTTGTTAGGGTGATGAAACATATCTCTCTGCATGTCAGCATGCACCGTATGCCGGTAACTCGGTCAATGTGCTCTCGAAACGCTGCGTTTCGAATAAATTATAAATTTGTGTGGTGCAGATATACAGCCGTATAATCCTTGCAATCGTTGTCACAGTTAGAACTATTAAAAGCTGAAGGATCGTTGAAAAATCAAAGGATATGTTCGCCGACGCGACGGTCATACTACAGTCACATGAATATGTAAATCAAGCAATTTTTTTCGTTTCAACAATGTCTTTTCGTTAAAGATCGTATTCAGCGATGAGTTAAAACTAGAGGCCATGACCGAAAGACCTCAATTCGTTAGACGACGGCTATCTGAACGGTTTAGTGAAGCTACCGCACTAAAAGCGGCGAAATACCCCCCGTCAGTTATGGTATGCTCCCGTATATCAGTTGATGGTCAATAGGATCAGCAAAATGAATCTAAAACACCGATACAAGCGTGTACTGGGCATATATCAATTATTTAGATCCGAATGAGGATCCTTACACATTCGTGCACGATAAGGCACCATGCCACATGACTAAATTCATCCAAAGGTTTTTTGGAAACGCACGCTTCGCCAGTGTTACCTTGGCCGGGAAATTCTTCCGACTTCATTGCAATTGTGAACGTGTGGAGTGTTTTAAAATCACGCGTGTATTCGAGGAGAAACACTACGACGGAATAATTAGTAAAAAATATTGAGGATGTGGGGCAAAACGACGTTACACATACCATTAACGCTTGCATACACAGAATGCAAAAAAGAATAAGCGCAATTATAGAAGCCAAAGGAGGCATTACAAAATATTAGACTATAAACAGTTCTGAATGAATGTATGCTTCTAAAATACGTTTTTCATTACATATTTTAAAAAATCGCAATTTTAACAAGAGGACTGTATTAGTGCGGTGTTACAAATTTCTGTTCAAACATTAAGTGTATTTAATTTGAAGCTGACAGTTTTATGATCTATTTCTGTACGTTACAAGTGAAGACGTTCGATTCGTTTGATTTCCTTTTACGCGATCTTAGTCCATTACAAAATTGCGTAGTGTAATAGCAGAATACGTAAGAAAGGAAAAGAAAGGTACTAAGCAAACACACCTATACATAATGGGGCATTTAATGAGACCTCTGTTCTCCTTAATTCTCCTTTATTCTATTCTATTACTTTCGCTATTTTACGATTTGCTTACTCTTTAATGATATGCACAAAGTGTAGCCACCAACGTATCATCGTTTATGCATTTTACTTTAGTCGAAGAAGAGGATTTGATGATTTGGACGTTATTGACGAAAACGTGAACAAGCTTTTTCGAGCCCGTTATTCGATTTTCTCAATTCGACGTGTGGACATTCCCAGAAGATCAGCTTTTTAAAGAAGGAAAGCGAATTCAAAACCTATTTTCCTGCGTTTAAAGGCAGAATTTCGGTGTAATATTTATTTTCTAAATTCATCTCTGGACGGTATGAAAATAAAATTAGATGCCCACGTCTCGGCAGAACAAGAAGCTGCTTGTGTACGTCGCAACAGCGACAAGAAAACAAAACACAAAAGAAAATAGAAACAAAAAGAAAACAAAAGCAATTCATTCGATGTTTACGTTACCACTTATCTTATTTCGGCGAAATCCAAAGTAGCGAAAGCGACGGGTAATATTGAAATCGGACATTCCCTTTTCCGTAATCTAATCAAATCCGCCCGTCAGCAGTACAAAACGCCTTCAAACGGTTTCGTTTTGCTCTCTGTTCGGACGCCAGTAATTTCGTTGTGCGCTTTACGGTACCTTGGTATACGTTTTGGTTCTTTCTTGTTTTTTCTGCTGTTGCTGCCGATTTATTATTTCGAATTTCGAGAATAGGAATAAGAGAAATATATTTTGATGGGATAATCGGAAACCTGACGAATTTTACTATTACGCTAATAAACTGGAATTCCACCCGAAGAATTCAAAGAAAGCGTAAAATAAAATTGCCTAAGGCTTTCGAGTGTTATCCTTTAAACTCCCCAGATCTAAGGAATTGTATATGGCAATAATTATGCCCATATACAAAAAAATATGGAGACACTAAGGAGTGGTCAAACTACGTGCTGCTAACGCATCCCAGGAAAAGCATTGACAAGGATACTAGAAGAAAGACTCCAAGAGAAACTAGAACCAACAATAGAAGGTACTCAACATGGATTTAAAAGAGGAAGAAGGACTTAGTATTTGTAATCAGACAATTAGAGGAGTGCCAGAGAAAGGAATGATAGAGATGACGATTGCAAGGACTATGTGGATGTACAATTCACAGGTATAGCAGTAAACTCCACTCACACAAATTTATTAATTATGCGGAACGCAGCGTTTCGAGAGCACGTGGGCTCTTATTGTCAACCGTGTTACCGACTGTAAGGTCAGTCAGTGGAGTTTACTGCTATACCTGTGAATGATAGAGATGATTAAGGAATTGTATAAAAACAACAGGAATAAAGTCAGAACTTCCAACGCAGAGTCAGCTTAATTCGAATCACAAATTGGATTAATTTGTTATCCTCTACATTAATAGATCAGGCTATAAAAAATGTGAAAGTAGGAAACTGGAAAATGAATGTAATTAACGTACAGAAACTAATGTTTGCAGGTGATGTGGTATTGATAGCAGACTCAGAAAAGATACTACAACAAAACTTAGATATACCAAGAAGAACTAGCAAAGATAAACACAATGAAAAGTATGGGATGAATTGAAGCCAAACACCTGGCTCAGAACAGGAAACTGTGGAAGACAAAAATAAGAGAATGATAGCCCGACAGCGCAAGGTACAAAGGACGGAGGATTAAAAAAAACTCCCCAGGCGGGGTATACTGTGCGTTAATAATAATAATAATAGTACTGCAATGCAAAATCGAAAGTATATGTATAAAAATTACATATTTAGACCCAGGTCATCCATTGCTTCAAAACTGTCGCCCATCGTCAACGCTCGCTTGGATCAAATTCTGTTCCACCGCTTGTTACCACTTTGTTCTTAATCCCTTTCTCTTGCGTCTTATTGTCCATTATTCCTCCTTAAAGAACCTGCCTCGCCGCGCTGTCTCCGCCGGATGTAAATTTGCTTTTTAAACTTTTGGTGCATTACTTTACTTCATTTACCGAAACAAGGATTGTATACACGACCGTGGAAAGCTAAAATCTATAGCTAGAAGATAATAGCGTCCAAATACTCAGGTAGAAAAGTACCGCAGAACAATGTAACGAAAACATCAACCATCGCCCTACCTAGGACAAACCAATTCCCAAAAAGGACGGGGGTGTTTTATAAGGCTAACTCCACTGCTACGAACGTACGAACTACATGCTAAACTATGTTTTACCTTGACCAATTTGCGCAGTCTCTGAAGCTAACAGTGAAAACTGTTTTATCGTATGGAAGGTATATTTGATTTAACTTGTTCTTGCAAAGGAACGCCTTAACTAGCCTAAAATTGATGCTGCTCTCTCGGTAGTAGGATACATAGCTGCGAGATCTCCACAAATCAAATTCGCAACTTCCTGCGTGTAAATTCGTTACGGCTTTATTAAGGTGTATGAATCACGCAGATCGCGGCAAGCTGACGAGACTACGGTATACGTATGTATGTAGGTATACGTTATAGTTATGGCGCGACGTCGTTCAATATCATCTGTGTCGGGCTGCTTCCGTCGTCGTCTTTCTCCGGCGGGAAATAGGCGAGTTCCCGGGAAAATTCTACCCGGAAATGTTACATCGTAACGGGTAGCCCTAATACTAACGAAATAACATTGCAACCCAGAAAATCGTTGCACAAACAAAGCATTTTTACCACTCGTTTCTCTTCTGTTTCCGTTTAGTAAATGACAGAGTGACCGGGTTTATATTAATCGACAAGTATCGATCCTTCCATAAATACGCGGCCATACGGATTAGTTTTTTGTACGGCGGCATCAATATCGACGGGAACTTCGCGACCGGAATATATCGCCAACCGATTAACCAGCCAGACAGTCAAGTAAGCGACGTCTTCGACGTTAACATTGGGAATAATTTATTGTCACAATCGGTTTTCAATTTAACATGTCGCGCTGTGCAGTAGGTTAGATGACGATTGCAAGGATTGTGTGGATGTACAATTCACAGGTATAGCAGTAAACTCCACTCCACACACATTAATTAATAATGCGGAACGTAGCGTTTCGAGGGCACGTGGGCTCTCATTGTCAACCGTGTTACCGACTGAAAGTAAAAACTATATCACACATGCAACTTATTTTCTACGCAGGCTCTAAAATTTCTAAAACATATGACTATTTACAATCTACTCGATGGTCTAATGCCTATTTTCCGGAAAGGATGGACCGAAAGCGAACCTTATCTTTAACAGAGCCTATGGTAATAAATCAATCAGACTCGAGTGTGCAATTGGAGGTGGTTCTCTGTTCAATAAGTTTCCGTTCTTTTTCGTACATATCGTTTCGTACGCGTCTAATTCTCTATACGAGTTCACGTTTTTAAGTAGTATCAGATTTTTTAAATCAATCTTATGTCCGCATTTTACCGTATGCTCTGCTACGCTTGATGGTTCTGGTTTGACGAAATGAGAGTGTCTAATATGTTCTTTGAACCTCGATTCGATACTCCTTTTTGTTTGTCCAATATAAACTTTCTCACAATCATTGCATGCGATTTGGTATATTCCGTATTCGCGGACCGAAATCGTCCGTTGAGGATTCAATCGCCTCAATAGAAACAAACATTAGACACTTAGATGTAGCTACAAAAGACTTCGTTAGAAACACGTGCAAAATTCAGATTTCTAGGAATTTAGAAAATGATAAAAATTGCGGCCAAGATAGGTGGAATTTAGGAATTATTAAAAGTCTGAGAAATAAAAATTGTTTTTACCTTAAAGCAGATAAAGGAAATAAAATAGTCATTGTGGACAAACCGAATTATTATAATCGCGTCAACACTATGTTAACGTAAGGACCGTACAGAGAACTAAAGAAAACCCCCCTACCGTCAATGATTAGAATCACTAAAGATACTATTAAGGACTGTCCCAACTTAATCAATAATAACCTGAAATTCAAAATAACAAGTGCAAACCCTACCATTCCAAAAATGTATTGTCTTCCAAAAATTCACAAACCAGGTAATTCCATTAGACCTATAGTATCCGGCATTGATTCTCCAACATGCAAATTGTCCAAATGGCTAGTGAATGAATATAAGAACATGCCCCATAAAGTAGATAACCTATGTGTAGCAAACTCCGTAGATTTTCTAAATAAAATTGAAAAGATTGAATTAAAAGATGGGGAAATCCTTGTATCATTCGACGTTTGTTCACTTTTCCCAAGCGTACCAAGAAACTCTGGAGTATTCGGTTGAATTTTTGAAATTAAATAACGTAGATGACGTGAAAACCGCGGAACATAAAAGGTTAACAAAATTATGCATGTCACAAAATTGTTTTCAAATAGGCGGAAAATGGTTCGAACAGGTGGAAGGCACGGCGATGGGTAATCCTTTATCTCCCTTTATTGCGAACCTTTTCATAAGCAAATTTGAAACGAATCTGAAAAAAGAAACCAAATATTTCCCGAGAATTTGGCTTAGGTACGTAGATGATATTTTCGCGGTGTTTGATACCAACAAAGGAAACATACAAGATTTTCTAGCAGAACTGAACTCCAAATTTACCACGATCAAGTTTACTATTGAAGAAGAAGTGAACAATCGCCTTCCGTTTCTAGATACTCTAGTCATACGCAACAACAATAAATTAGAAATAGACATCTACAGAAAAGAAACTAATTCCAACAGATTCATCACGTTTGATTCGCACAATTGCGAACAACAAAAAATGTCCGCGATTAGTTTTCTGGTCAATAGACTCGTCAGATTTCCACTAAACAAGAGCTGGTACGACAAAGAATTAAAGTATATTATATATATTATTTCCGATTTTTCTTTCAGAGACATTCTTCGTCGCGTCAGCTTGAAATTCTATATTACACGAAAATTGATATTTTCTCCATTTAATGAGGTTAATAATGAAGGGAGTATTCGACGAAGGGAAAAATACCATCGTATTGCGCCTCTAATTTAATCTTTGCGGCGCGGAAAGGAATCAAATTAGGTCTTGCAGCGCGTGGCGTCCAATGGATTAATAAAATTGTCGACGACCTCGGACGCGACGTCTTTGAGGAGATTACTGTTACATACGATACACATAAGGCAAATTAATTTAGCTGGAACGCATATGAGGGAGTTGTATTGGGAAAGAGAAATCGATTTGACTACAAGCTAATCACATTAGATAGCAATTTTTTGCATTATTAGTTAGATATCTACAATTTTATTTTGTTTTATAGGTCAATAACAATAAGAACAACGAAGATCTACCAATAACACGCCAGGTTTAACGAAAAACTAATGACATAGTAAGTACGAGGTAGGCGCCATAAATTCTCGCCCTGACAGGCTTAACACATGGGCTGAAAAGTCCCGGGCGCAACACATAGATGACGCTAGTTTTATTGCAGTCACCTTTCTCTCAGTTAGTACCAACCTTCAGAAGACAGCTGTTAAAATTTCATGATATTCTATTCGTTAGTTTGTGAGTTAGTGTGCTAAGAGTCACGCTACTTTTGTTATTTTCAAAACAATGGATCAAAAACAATTTCGTGTTTTAATTTTACACTGCTTCTTGATGGGAAAAAATACCGTTTAAGCGAAGCAATGGTTTGAAAAGTGTTATGGGGACTCCGCTCCATCAGAAACAACAGTAAAACGTTGGTTTGCTGACTTCAAACGTGGTTGTAGAGACACCGATGATGCAGAACGCAGTGGATGTCCAAGTGAGGCGGTAACACCAGAAAACATCAAAAAAATCCACAAAATCGTTTTGAATGATCGAAAAGTGAAGTTGCGTGAATTAGCTGACATCGTAAAGATATCAAAATAACGTATTGGCTTTATATTGCATGAGCATTTGACTATGAGAAAGCTCTGTTCAAAGTGGGTGCCGCGTTTGCTCACTGTTGACCAAAAACAAGAACGTGTTGATAATTCTGAGCAGTGTTTGGCCATGTTTAAACGTAACAAACCGAAATTTTTGCGTCGATATGTGACAATGGATGAAACATGGATCCATCACTTCACTCCGGAATCAAAACGATCGTCATCTGAGTGGACAGCAACTGGTGAACCTCGTCCAAAGCGCCCGAAAGCACAACAATCGGCTGGAAAGGTTATGGCCTCGGTATTTTGAGATGTGCGTGGTGCAATATCCATCGACTATCTTGAGAAATAAAATACCATCAACAGTGAATAATATATAGCGTTATTGGAGCGTTTGAAGGCCGAAATTGCAAAGAAACGACCGCATATGGCAAAGAAAAAAATGTTGTTTCATCAAGACAACGCACCGTGTCACAAGTCAATCAAAACAATGGCAAAACTACATGAATTGAACTTCGAATTGCTCCCACATCCACCGTATTCCCCAGATTTGGCTCCCAGCGACTACTGACTGTTTGCAGACCTCAAAAAAATGCTCGCCGATAAGAAATTTCGCACGAACGAAGAGGTTATCGCTGAAACTGAGGCCTATTTTGAGGCAAAAGATAAATCGTTCTACAAAAGTGGTATTGAAATGTTAGAGCGGCGCTGGAATGATTGCATTGCTCTTAATGGAGATTACGTTGATTTTGAACCAAAAAAAAACGTGTTTTCTTTGTTAGGCCCGGGACTTTTCAGCCCATGTGTTAT
Source organism: Trypoxylus dichotomus (assembly GCA_023509865.1). Taxonomy (NCBI): domain Eukaryota; kingdom Metazoa; phylum Arthropoda; class Insecta; order Coleoptera; family Scarabaeidae; genus Trypoxylus; species Trypoxylus dichotomus. The sequence goes on from CM042076.1 coordinate 318,200, forward strand.
ATAGGTTCAAGTGTGTTCAAAATTCATCACGGCATACATGCACATACGCGACGTCTACGCTATAAATTAGACGGTTCGAAGAGTTTTCAGTAGCCAGCCAACCAAAATGTCTGAAGTAATGAAAATTGAGTACGGTGCGGTCATCAAATTTTTAACAAAAGAAGGACATACGCCTAATCACATAAAACAATCTTTAGACGGCGTACACGGTGGTTCATCTCCACTGTAGAAAAGTGGGCAAAACGTTTCCATTTGGCACAGGCATCTCTGGAAGATGCTGAACGGTCGGTTTGACCAATTGAAGGGATATCGCCTCGACAAATTTCAATTATTGAAGATTTAGTGCTAGAAGATCGCCGTTTGACTGCGAAGGAACTAGCAGTGATAACAAACATATCCGAAACACGTATTCGCCGAATTCTCCATCACCTTTTGGGTATGAATAAAATTAGTGCAAGATGGTTATCGCTTTCTGCTTTCCGACATGAACATCGAGTCGAATGTGCGTGGCCGTTTTTAAACATGTGAGGAGACGACCCAAAACCGATTTTGGAGTCCATTGTCACAGGAGATTTTGCTTTAGGATTCTCTATCAAAAAGGGAGTGCATGGAACAGCGGCGACCTGATGAACCTCGTCCCAGAAACGCGAAGGTCGCACAATCAAAGAAAAAAGTGATGGTAACAATATTCTGTCGTCTTTACTGAATAAATTAAGGGAAAGCATTCGTGTAAAACGTCGTGGAAGATTAGCAAAAGGTGTGCGATTCCAGCACGATAACCATCCCGTCCATACTGCCGCCATTTGACAAGCTACCATCCGCGAATGTGGCTTTCAAGAATTGGAACATCCACCGTATAGTCCGGATATGGCTCCTTGTGATTTTTATTTCTTTTTTTCTAATTTAAAAAAAGGACCTTAGGGGACGTCATTTTAAGAACGACTGTGGGTTGCAAGCAGGAGCTATGGAACATTTCTACGGAAAAACTTTTACACGAGTGTCGAATTATTTAATTAATCGTTATAACAAATGTATAGAACTTAGAAAAGATTACGTTGAAAAACGAAATTTCTTATATTGCTTCGAGTATTTTTTTCTGTATCAGGCCGAGAATTTATGGCGCCTACCTCGTATTAATGATATAACAATATAAGATGATGAGATAACTAGATGCTACTTATCTATAGAAGCTGAGAAATTAGTATTACACACTTATTAATATGTAAATGAATATTTCGAATTTTCCAGAGTTATAAATTAGTTGACAGCATCGCCGCAAGGTGGTTATTCATTCGTTATTTCGAACAAGTTCTTTTGGGACAACGTCATTTCTCTCTCTCTCTCTCATCTTTTTTTCTTGGTCGATTGCCCGTGTCAATGCATCATCCTTCTATAACAACATATTGCGAACGACGTTTGTTATTCTTAAATATAATTTTCTGAGAGATTTGTTCTTGTACAAATCAGCTTTGTAATGCTGTTCGCCTCGCATCTACACGATGGACATTCCGTGCATATAATCTAGCTGATTAGGCAATCACCTCTAATTATATTTCGTACATTTTAAGCGAATATAATGGTTCTATTGACCCCTCCCACAAAAAAAAAAAACAGCAACGAATAAATAATACTATCCGTAGTATTTGAATAATTATGCGCGCGGTAACATACTATTAATCGCTAATGGAAGAGGGAAGAACGTTTGCTGTTCTGTAACGGCCCGTCCTTATTTATTTTCTTTTTTGAAGCTTCTCTTATATCGATGTATTAATTCTGACGTCACGATTAAATATAGATCTCCTTTTATATCCTAGCGCGCACTATTCTCCTATGGTTTGGATGCTGGCGATCGGATATCGAATGTTTCAACAGGTGTTTTATAAGAACGTACGTTAGAATTAACATTTAAACCGTCTTTCTGTTTTAGTGGCAATAGCCAATACGGTTTTTTTTTCGTATAGATTAACACTAGTAGTTGGCGTTTTTCAATTTCGCTTTTCTTAAAATTTTACATACACTGTTTAACATATTTTCGACAAGGTTGTACATATCTCAGTTAAATGAGTGACGGCCCTATTTGCTCTACAACCAGTTAAAGAGCCAATACGCCTGCGCTAAGCTGGTACGTAAAAAGGCACCAATGGATTATTTTAATCAAATTGATCGACATAATGTACGTACACTACCGTCCATATTAGTTCGGACGCCCAGTAAAATGTAAGTAGGTAATAAATTTGATCTATCTTTGGGGTGGGAACAGGCAACCCGAAAGTGTATTATGTATTGATAAACGCTTTAGTTTCTAAATAAAGTAGCTTGTGCGTTCGTTAGAGTCAAGAGCGTATCTTTTTGTGTGTCTAAAATACACTAGGGTGACAGAATAAAATAGACACCAGGTAAAGCGGTATAAATATGTAAACAGCTAAATTCTAAGAACGAATTAAGAACTTTCTCTTGTCATTAGGGTAGGGGTAGATGTATCGGAAGGAATTCGACATAGTTTAGTATCGTTACAACTATGCCTCGCTTACAAGGTTCGAGGGATATTAGCGACTTCACCCAGAGTGTGGCATCGTTGGCCAGAGTGAACGCGGTGCTTCGCAACGTGAAATAAGTAAATTTTTAAATATTCCGTTGTCCCCACAGTTAACCGTGTGATTACACAATTTAAACGCAAGGAGAAAACAACAGTGGAGCCGAGACCGGGTCGTGCCGGACCTTCTGAAAGAAGTAAGAGCGATACCTCCACAGTGTGGGGATGTATAAAAGGGTGGCAAAGGAAAAACCTCTCCTTACGGCGTTTCAAAAACGGCGCCGAATGGCTTGGGCAATCGAAATGCGAACGAAGCCCGAAGAGTTTCGGCGGTCTGTCATTTTTTCCGACGAAAGCACAAACTGCCAATTCAGTGATGGTGGTCGTACGTGGGTATGGAGACGTTCGTCACAGCAACTGGACGACAAATTTTTGCATCAGACGGTGAAATACGGCGGTGTGAACATCATGGTGTGGGACGCGATGTGGTGTGGTGGAAAATCGCAATTAGTAATCTGCGACGGAAATTTTTACCATGGCCAGGTCAATCACCAGACATGAATCCGATAGAGAATGTTTGGCACATAATCCAGACAACCCAGCAATAAGGAAGAACTCGTGGCAGCTGTTACGGAAGAGTGGTTAAATATTCCAGAAGACACCATTAATCATTTAATAGATTCTATGCCACGACGACTCGCAGCACTTCACGCAAGTAAAGGTGGATCGACAAAATATCAGTCTAATTTAAAAACTTTAAAATATTTTGTATATATAACGAGAATAGAATCTTTTTTTTAATTAGTAGGTGTCTATTTTATTCTGTCACCCTAGTGTATATCAAAATGTGTATGCAACTGAAGATTTTGATGATTATAATGTAGGAGAATTATCCATCCATGGCGAAATACTTAATATTCTAAAGTTAGACAACGACTTTACACTTTTCGCATGTTTTCGAATTTTTAGGCACGAATACTGTCCAGATTAGTCCCCTTTTGCCAATTTTGGTTTTAGAATCGTATTCTGTATGACTGGAGATAGCATTCGGTGAACCTGGAATCAAATCCAAAATTCTCGTTTTTATTTGCGTGTACGAACTAATAAGGGCAGTAGTGTACGTACATACGTGAGCAAATGATGTCAATAGCCCTTGTTACATATGTGCGTAGAGAGTTCAGTGTTCATCGGCGTAACCGAAGATATTACATTTATCATATGTAAATCGTTGTACCGACATTTTCGTTCAGATGTCGGAAAGTTCTAAAGCTCAATATAAAAGAAAAGAACAATACTTTTACTTAGTAAAGATAAGATAATATTAGTATAAATATATTGAAAAGAATATGGTATATAATCCGAAATAATGTAAAGGGCGAAGGAGTAGAATATATACTAATTCATCGAAAAGATTGCCAATACCACGCAGCAGATCGTAATATCAAATTTGAATAAACCATTATGTTTAAACGCCCCAAAACGACTAGGATATCTTGCTGGATGCACGAAACCGCATTAGCCGAATTGGTTGGAGCGGATGAAAAAAGAGAAAAACACCATCGAAAGATATAAAGAAGGATACGAGGCGATGGTAGTTCTTGGCGATACACTAATATTAGCAGCTATGCCGTTCGACTCGCATTGGCTGCGATATTTTTGGGCGGCCGACGCGGCGGTTGACGATTTTTTGTTTTCGTTTTGGGAACATGATTAACCTTGAACCTCTACGAACGGTCGTTTAACCGGTGTCTAATTTCTTCAGTCAATATTTTTTCTTCAGGCGGAATCAGGTTCGTTCGCTTACATACATTTACGTACTTATACGAACATATATGATCTGAACTACGCTACAAAGTATCTATTGAGAGTATTGGACGCAACAACAATCGTGAACGCACCTTGGTACTAACGACGTGGAAAAACAGAGCCTGGCGACAACTGTCTCCAGTATTATTGATAGAAATCGCCGCGTAGACTTTAACATGTTTTTGAAAGGGTATTCAGTATCAAGCTTTTAGAAATATCTGTTTAACACACGATATTTTAAGCTCTACGTCCGTCTCTAAATTCGTAAGCTCCTAAATACAGATGTTCTACAATCCTATTGTGATCATTGTTACAACTTCGTCGGTAATACAGTTACATGTACTGGTCAAAATAATCTTAATAACCTCTAAATTTTTAAAAGACATGAGTCTTGTCCCAATAAACGAAAAAAAAAAACACGAAAAGTACACATAATTCACAGTAAACCCTAATAGTGTTACCAACCGCATCAACCGTGTTACCGACTGCTAGTCGGTGGTAATACGGTTGACAATGGGAGTCTACGCGTTCCTGAAATGCCGCGTTCCGAATAATTATTAATTTGTGCAGAGTGTAGTTCACTGTGATATCTGTGAAAAAATTCTTTAATTGACACTACGTTTTGAATTCAATGAGGATAGTATTGTGGCTAAGAACTATATAACACTTCGAAATCCCCAGCGTCATCGCACAGTACAAGTACAGCCACTCTTCTACTGGAGAACTGGCAAAATAATATCAACTTTGTAGTCAAAGGTATACACTAGGGTGACAGAATAAAATAGACCCCTACTAATTAAAAAAAAAAGATTCTATTCTCGTTATAAATACAAAATATTTTTAAATTAGACTAATATTTTGTCGATCCACCTTTACATGCGTGAAGTGCTGCGAGTCGTCGTGGCATAGAATCCATTAGATGATTAATGGTGTCTTCTGGAATATTTAACCACTCTTCTGTAACAGCTGCCACGAGTTCTTCCTTATTCCTGGGTTTTCGGGGTCGTTTCGCCATATTTGTCTGGATTATGTGCCAAACATTCTCTATCGGATTCATGTCTGGTGATTGGCCTGGCCATAGTAAAATCCGAATTCCCTGTTACTTTTTCCATGTGGTTGTTGTTCTTGTTTTGTGGCAGGGTGCTCCATCCTCCATAAAAGTGGCGTCTTCTTTAGATAAAATGGCGTTGTCGAATATCGGTAGTAGTCCTTCCGTTAATATTTGGATATATTTTGCCGCATTTATATTTCCGTCGCAGATTACTAATTGCCAAGCCATTCGGCGCCGTTTTTGAAACGCCGTAAGGAGAGGTTTTTTCTTTGCCACCCTTTCATACATCCCCACACTCTGGAGGTATCGCAGAACGGTGCGCTGACTTTTCTGTGAAGTTGCCGCAAGCTCAGCTGTACGTTTTCGCGGTTCTCTTAACACTTCGGGCACAAGCACCTTTTTACTTCTTTCAGAAGGTCCGGTACGACCCGGTTCCGGCTCCACTGTTGTTTTTGCTTGCGTTTAAATTGTGTAATCATACGGTTAACTGTGGGGACAACGGAATATTTAAAAATTTACTTATTTCACGTTGCGAAGCGCCGCGTTCACTCTGGCCAACGATGCGACACCTCGGGTGAAGTCGCTAATATCACTCGAACCTTGTAAGCGAGGCATAGTTGTAACGATACTAAACTATGACGAATTCCTTCCGATACATCTACCCCTACCCTAATGACAAGAGAAAGTTCTTAATTCGTTCTTAGAATTTAGCTGTTTACATATTTATACCGCTTTACCTGGTGTCTATTTTATTCTGTCACCCTAGTGTATTTCGTGTTTCATTTTACTACACTTTCTTATAATTTACTTACATTCATTATTTTTTATGTTTGAAACCAGTTCAACATGAGCTCAACACCAATACGGAAAGACTTTCTAATAAAATCTGTCACAATGGCACAAAAATCGTAGGTAGTGCCAACCTATTATTTGTCGTCAGCAAAAATAACACTAATTTACGATATTAATAAACCTAAGCGATGGTGCACTGCCGTGCGGTGATTTATACACTCTTGGCATAAGACTTGACTAAATGTAGCAATAGCATTGTACGATCAATGCGCATAATTAAAGAATTTATTCATTCATGAGAGCAAATATTGTCGACAAAAACCCGACGTTGATGTTTACACAACGTGATTTTCAATAGCTACCACTTTCGGAAGGCAATAATAACAGGTGTTTTTCTACGATGCATTACGCGAATTTAAAATTTTTGGCACGACATCCAGACGTTCGTGTACTACGTACTAAAGTCCATACGGAAGCGAAGAATAAGGGGATCCAACGCAAAACGAAATAAATACGCTAAATAATTTCGGGAGTTTAGCCGCGATATTAAATTCGTCAACACTATGTATTACTGTCTTCAGCGATCGTATATTACCGATAGTCACGCTTCTTGTGAAATGAATTGATTTTTTCGCCTTCCTTAAATCGAAATTTTATTATCCTGTTTACAAAACATAGTTTGTCATCTAATATTTTTCTTTTAACTTCTTTGTCATAAACAATTTCTAAATACGGAAAGGAAACCATTTTTTTTCATAAGCATTCTTGATTTAGAAAACCATATATGTACAAGATATGTTTATAGGAATTGTAGGGACCGAATGAATATTCAATAATTCGGATAGGAGCCAACGTGGTCTCGAAATACTGTGTTCCAAATAAATAGTTAATCTGTATAGCATGAAATATGCCGAGGTACTTGTGTCTAATCTACGAAGGCGGATCCTCATGCCACACCCTTCACCTACTTCTAATTCGTTGTTTGATTAATGTTTTTGATATCTAGTTAACTGACATTCGTAGATCATATCTACATAATATCAAGTTTCTATTTCAAACCGTCGTTGCGCTGTGGCTAATTTTTGAATTGTGATTGTTTATAAAAATGGATTCTGTATAACAAAGAGTCATAATAAAATACCTCCAGAAAAAGAGCATAACGCCAACTCAAATTCATAGACATTATAGCAACTAATGGTGAGTCTGCAGTGTCATGATAGTCAAACGCTGGTGTCCAGATTTTAAATGGGTAAGAAAATCTTGTAAGAACCAACATGCCGGTGGTCTTCCCATAACGGTGTTGTGCGTGAATGATGTAAAACGTTTAAAGAAGGACGAGCCGATGTTCACGATGTAGAGAGACAAGGACGCAAGTCTGTCGCATCAGGAGACACTGCTCAACGAGTTGACAAAATCGTTCGAGAAAAACGGAGGTTTACCTTCAGCATGTTGAATGTGGAATTTCATCTATAGATGTGACGAATGCATAAATTCACGATGGTTATGTAGAACAGTAACCATGTTTGTACTTAACTTTTAGTAATAAATCCAATTTGTGATTTACACCTGTTGAGCTATAGAAGGTTGAAAATAAAATCTACGTACATCCATGATCTTTAAAGGAATAAAACACACGTTTTATGATTTACACTTTAATAACGCGATGTAACAATTGCTTCACCACCCAGTGGTTTCTTCATTTGTATACTGTATATCTTTACAAGTGTAAATCATTAAACGCGTATCTTAACACACGGGCTGGAAACTCCCGGGCCAAACACATAGATGACGCTAGTTTTATTGCAGTCACCTTTCTCTCAGTTAGTACTAATTTCATGATATTCTATTGATTAGTTTGTGAGTTATTGTGCTAAGAGTCACGCTACTTTTGTTATTTTCAAAAAACAATGGTTCAAAAACAATTTCGTGTTTTAATTTTACACTGCTTCTTGATGGGAAAAAAATACCGTTCAAGCGAAGCAAAGGCTTGAAAAGTGTTATGGGGACTCCGCTCCATCAGAAACAACAATAAAACGTTGGTTTGCTGACTTCAAACGTGGTCGTAGAGACACCGATGATGCAGAACGCAGTGGACGTCCAAATCAGGCGGTAACACCAGACAACATCAAAAAAATCCACAAAATCGTTTTGAATGATCGAAAAGTGAAGTTGCGTGAGTTAGCTGATATCGTAAAGGTATCAAAAGAACGTATTGGCTTTATATTGCGTGAGCATTTGGCTATGAGAAAGCTCTGTTCAAAGTGGGTGCCGCGTTTGCTCACTGTTGACCAAAAACAAGAACGTGTTGATGATTCTGAGCAGTGTTTGGCCATGTTTAAACGTAACAAACCGCAATTTTTGCGTCGATATGTGACAATGGATGAAACATGGATCCATCACTTCACTCCGGAACCAAAACGATCGTCATCTGAGTGGACAGCAACTGGTGAACCTCGTCCAAAGCGCCCGAAAGCACAACAATCGGCTGGAAAGGTTATGGCCTCGGTATTTTTGGATGTGCGTGGTGTAATATCCATCGACTGTCTTAAGAAAGGAAATACCATCAACAGTGTATATTATATAGCGTTATTGGAGCGTTTGAAGGCCGAAATTGCAAAGAAACGACCGCATACGGCAAAGAAAAAGATGTTGTTTCATCAAGACAACGCACCGTGTCACAAGTCAATCAAAACAATGGCAAAACTACATGAATTGGACTTCGAATCGCTCCCACATCAACCGTATTCGCCAGATTTGGCTCCCAGCGACTACTGGCTGTTCGCATATCTCAAAAAAATGCTCGCCGGTAAGAAATTTCGCGCGAATGAAGAGGTTATCGCTGAAACCGAGGCCTATTTCGAGGCAAAAGATAAATCGTTCTACTAAAGTGGTATTGAAATGTTAGAGCGGCGCTGGAATGATTGCGTTGCTCTTGATGGAGATTACGTTGATGAATACAACTAATTTTGAACCAAAAAAAACGTGTTTTCTTTGTTAGGCCCGGGACTTTTCAGCCCATGTGTTATTCCTTTAAAGACCATTTGGTTCACCAAGTTAGGCTATTAATTATATCATTAATTTGCAAAAGTGTAGTCTGCAATTTGAATTATATTCACTCAACTCATTTACGTATTTTGATGGGTTTCAGTTTTGCAGGTTTTGCAGAATTTTGTAGGCAGATTTTTGAGAGACGTCATTCAAAATTTGCCACAATTCCATTGTAAACATGTATTTTCTTGCAATATTCACACTGATATGTCATCCGTTGCACTTCTAAGACGTTGTTCTATACAATGTATCTCTGTATAAGTTTTACCGCCACGGTAATTAATCATCAAAAGGATTCATTTATTTCGTCCTGTCATCTTACGTAATAAGCTTGGAACAAACTGTTCTCGTACGCACATGTGCATTCAAAAAGGGTAGAAAATTGAAAAATGATCATAATTGACTTTTCAAGTCTTCCCTCGTGATTATCGTCTGGCGGCTGGCCATATCGCGCTATTGGCGACCGCCTCGATTATGTGATTATTGGAACACGAACAACAAAAACCGAACATGCTCCGCATAAAACGAACCTGAGCAGGACGTACACACACACACGTCCAAACGTACATACCCACACCTACACTAAGCGTGCCCGAATAAAATAAATCTCGCATCGCGCAATAATTGAAAATAAAATTAGTTATGCTGTACGCTGATGCGGTGGAAGAATCGCGTTATTACGTAACCGGCAGGCACACAAGTACACACACACACACACACAGACACACAAATAAAGCCGTCCCGGCTAAGTCTAAATTTAAATCATTAGCGATACGTATAGAACATGCCGTCGCATTGTGCGCCGACACGTTTATCTTGCAATGTGTGCGTGCGAGTCGCGTGTACGTGTAATTGGTCTGCTCTATGCCTAAATTTACTTCGGAAAAGGAACGGGCTACATTAAACAAAATTAAACCCGATCGAAACAACAACAGCTGCTATAACCCGTCCTGCACTTCTATTCGTCGAGTAATTTGCGATCCGACACGATGGCAAAACGGTACTAATTAGGGACGAGAACACAAAGAATCTTCGAAGCCGTGATCAAGGAAAGACTAAGAAGCGAATAGCGACAGAGGAGGACGCCAAGGCGACTCATTTAAGATGAAAATCTTTACATACTGATAGAAATACAGCACCAACTCTTATCATAACCATTGCAAGGACTGCGTAGTCCGGATATACGTATGTAGACATAAAAATCGGATTAAAAAACCTTAGACTACTTAAAGACGTACATTCTTTTAGAGAATTAGACGCGTACGAAACGATATCCACGAAAAAGAACAAAAATTTGCTTAACACATTTTGAGTTTGATCTGGGAGCATCCAATAGGTCGCCTGCATAGGATGTTCTGCATGCCGTTATATGCCATAAATGCCCGGATACCTATAAAAGAAATTTTCAAAGCGACATTTTTAAGCAGACTTTTAACTTTTCCTCAATTGCGCAATATAAAAATGTTTTTTACCTTTGTTGGAATAGTTGAAGGATTTTAATAAACCTTAGTATTAATATTGGATCCTTTAGATGTGACGTGTTGAAAAATAGGTATCGTATACTAATAATTGGGATGTTGAAAGGTGCAACCTACTGGACCTGTTAAAGTTGATGCGCAGTCTTCTCAAACAAACGAGGTATAGATCATGAGTCTAATTACTGCGGAGTATAATCAGAAGAGCGTTGATGCGAACTCTACGGCAAGTTTGTACTACCTTCTCGTCCAACGCCACTTCCAAATCTTTAATACCGGTCATCGTCCCCTATACGGAGGGTGATTTTATTCACTCCTCCTCTTCGACTAAGAAGGACGATAACAACCTTTTTAGGGTTCATGTATCGGCTACGATTTTGACACCACGAACATCTAGCACTTGTTATCAATTTCTTTTGTTGATGATCGAATTTTTGATCCGTTTGAAGATAGATTCCCCTTTCATAGACAAGCCTGTCGTAGCATTCGAGGAAAAATTGCTGTCAACCCGTAAAGCAGTCAAATGTTGTTGCACAATACCTGCTCAGGTGTATGCAGTCTAGTCAAAATTTAGCGCGTGTAAAAGACAATTTTTGCATGTTCAAAGCGTTCTCTTCAAATATTTCTTTGAACTTCAATTATTAAACATTTTCAGCTGAGAACTTTACGATACTCCGCTGGCTCAATTTAATTCATTTTTCATTTTGCTGAATGGAAACAAGTGATACAGTTGAATAGAAAATGTGTCTGCGAGAGGTTATAAGAGTTACGTCCTATCGGATAGCAAAACATTACCGTTTGTAGTTTCTCTCTAAATATATGTATATTATATATTGAAATGGAAAACTGCCATCTTCAGAATAAACGTAATACAATTCGATTTCCTTGTGAGTTACTTACGTACGGGAAATTGCATCATTGGAATAAGAGTTTTATCAGACGGTCAATGTTATAAGTAAGGAAACTGTTAAATGATGACAGTAAACCTGGACAGAAACCATTTAGAAATAGTACGTCAACATGATGGAATATTATATTATATATTATTAAAAGTTTTAACAGCACCTGATCTATACAACATCAATATGAAGGATACGTTTACCTAATTCACAGAAGAAGAGAATATCTACACCTTTAGAACTAATACTTGCTAAAGAAATTATGTATTGTAACGTAGACCCTATTTTCATCCTATCTTATGTTTAAGGAGGGTATCGATTGCTGGGTAATTTGATTCGACAAGCTGTTATCGAGAAAATCTGAAACCCGTCAGAACGAATACTTTATTTAATCAGTTAGTCGTCGAACAATATCAAGGAAAATATACACGCACGTATACCAGTGATGAATAGTGCCAATTTTCCTATAGCGCCAAAATACGAGAAGAAAGTCGGTTGTCGGCCTCGAGGACGTACCGTTCGATAATTTTCCTGTTTGTCATTCAGCTTTTTCCGCATAATGGAAATATCTCATTTTTTAACCAAAGGAAGAGTCACGCGAAATATCGCATAAAAGGAGTATTACAATAAAAATGTGAATGTAATTTATCACACATCCACGTGTACGTATGTACATATGTATACCATGAGCGTACTTTCGACGTGTCGATGGCCGTAATTATGAGTAAGAAAAGGATAAAATAAGATTTCTATACGTTAACAAAGTCAAGAGATACGCATTCTATTCTATAGGGTGATTGTGTGTCTGTGTTGCAATATTCTCTACCTTTGTTTAACTACTACTACAAAATCCTATTCTCACGTCAATCTTTTCCATTCGAATTTCAATGAAGCCCTCATTCCGTATTACTGCGAGATGAGGGGGATATATCGCTAGACATGCGTTAATCGTTTCAAGTGAAGCCGGTGTTCGATGCATTTCCTAGTCGTCCGAAATGCAATCAACAGCTCCCAGCTTTTCAACCGGTATACGAGGGCGACCTGAAACGTTTACGGAATCGGCAAGAGATGGAGCACGAAGGTTCAAATGGATTCATTGGTATTAACGACTTAGGACACCGATACGTCCCGATTTAAAAAATTGACGGGCTCTATTAAAATTTCTGGTATTTGGTTGTATTTTGACGTTAATTTGCAGCACGTTGTTATTGCCGCATCTGTATAATAATCTTCGGTGTGCATTATGATATAAGAAATCTTATACTGTAAAATTTCGAAAGCGATTGTAAAAATATTTGGGGCTTTTGTAAAAATGCCGGTTATTTTTTCCCTAAATAACTTGAAAACATTTGCACTGACACACGTCAAAATACCTTAGTGAAGTTGTTCCCATCGGCATCGGTAATTGCTTTAATTTCTCCGATTTATGCTTTCTTTTGATAACGGTAGCCGCAGCTCCCGGCGGAACGTCTATGGATAAATCAATAACGCTACACTTCATAAGAATTCGTAAGTGGTATGTCTACAAGAACCAATTTGTTTTTTTAAATGAAACCACAAATACGTGCAATTACTACGGTATGTATGATATTAGATAAATTATTCAGTATATTAAGCGTTTAACAAGTCAATAACTTATCCTGTACATGAAAATACTGCCAGATCTTCAGATTCAAGGTGATAAACGGTAAGTTTATCGCATAGGTGTAAATTAGAAAGCTCAACACAAATTCGTGTTCGTAACTTTATCAGTTCGAAAAGTTCTTCTCACAAAACACGTTTTCTTTGATTATTTATGAAGATCCAACATTTTCTACGTGGAAACGGCAAGTAATCGCGTTTTGTTAAATCGCCATAAACACGCGTACATACAACGGGCGTGAAGTTAGCAACGGTTTTTCCAGCAACGGTCTTGCGGTGCGGCAATCTCGTCCAAGTTGTATAGTACACGCATAGTAAAGGTTACAAAAAGATTATCCGGCATCCACAAGGTAAAAAATGATTCTAGCTATTTACAAATCATTGACATCGCTTTATAAGATGGAGAAAAAATATTTTGTATTTTTTAAATTATTTTGCCCCCCTTCGGCGACCCGACAAACAACTTTTGTTATTTGGTGATGTAAAGTATCCCGCCTACTATAATTCTAGCTATTTACAAATCATTGACATCACTTTAGAAGATCGAGAAAAAATATTTTGTATTTATTTTATTTTTTTGCACCCCTTCAACGAGCCGACAATGAACTTTTGTTATTTGGTGATGTAAAGTATCCCGCCTACTATAATTCTAGCTATTTACAAATCATTGACATCGCTTTATAAGACGGAGAAAAAATATTTTGTATTTTTTTAATTTTTTTTGGCCCCCTTCGGCGACCTGACAAACAACTTTTGCCATTTGGTGATGTAAAGCATCCCGTCTACTACAATTCTAGCTATTTAGAAATCATTGACATTGCTTTATAAGATGGAGAAAAAATATTTTGTATTTATTTTATTTTTTTGCACCCCTTTGACGAACCGACAATGAACTTTTGTTGTTTGGTGATGTAAAGTATCCCGCCTAGTATAATTCTAGCTATTTACAAATTATTGACATCGCTTTATAAGATGGAGAAAAAATATTTTGTATTTTCTAAATTTTTTTGGCCCCCTTCGGCGACCCGACCAACAACTTTTGTCATTTAGTGATGTAAAGCATCCCGTCTACTACAATTCTAGCTATTTAGAAATCATTGGCATTGCTTTATAAGATGGAGAAAAAATACTTTTGTATTTATTTTATTTTTTTGCACCCCTTTGACGAACCGACAATGAACTTTTGTTGTTTGGTGATGTAAAGTATCCCGCCTACTATAATTCTAGCTATTTACAAATCATTGACATCGCTTTATAAGATGGAGAAAAATTATTTTGTATTTATTTCATTTCTTTGCACCCCTTCGACGACCCGACAATGAACTAGCGTCGTCGTCGGTTCACGTTGTAATAGGCACCGGAGGCATAAGGGATAATTATTTTTTACCTTGTGGATGCCGGATAATTTTTTTGTAACCTTTACTATGCGTGTACTATACAACATGGACGAGATTGCCGTACCGCAAGACCGTTGCTGGAAAAACCGTTGCTAACTTCACGCCCGTGTACATACATACGCACGCGTTCTAGGTACAATAGTGTGGATATATATTTATTTTACTATTTTATCGAGGCACTATAACTATATGGAGCAATTGTTATTATGTGGTTAGCCATATTTAATGTGGAATTTTACATATTTCAAACAATCAATGATGCTCATAAATATGGACATAGTGATAGGCGATGTTTCTTTGATTTAATATTATAGAGCTGTACCTATAAAAGTAAAGTATAAAGTTTGAGAGTTACATTTATTTCAAAATGTTGAAGAGTCTGTTCCTTTTTCGCTATAAATAATACAGACACCCTATCGATTGCGCTTAACAACATACAAGCGGTTAAAAACTCGAGAAACCGTACTTTCATCGTGCGTCCGCGAGAGCATCCAGAATAACATACGTCGTATTAGCGTTATTCTAGGTATTCCAATAAATTTTTGTAAACCGCCGAGTAAAAAAACCGTGTATTGTACGACGCGTTAGATAAAAAAAAATGCTGTTTAATCCGAGTGCCAAGATTTCGCACAACTATCACCAGATTTTACGATCTCCTACACTATTCTTTCAATGAGTCAAAAATAATAAAATAAAATCAAAAAACCAGCGTATTGCACGCCAATATTTTTCACTCAAGTCACAAATTAGTGTGCTGAAAATCAAGACCTTGACTTTGGTGCCTTACTATCAACTCTTTTTTTAGATATTTTATTCGACGCAGCATTTATTTAGATAATACTTATTTTTACGTTATATAACTTCCATCTCGTATAGTATCTATGCAGATGGGCACATAATAAAATTACAATTTCCTTGCATTTATCATTCACTACAGTACGAAACTGATATATCGTAATATCTCAGCAGATACCATATTATTAAAGGCAAGTTCCTACATTAATGTTAATTTTAATATTAATATGAAATCTACGTATTAAAAGAGATTTGAACCCAGATTCAATCTCGTGGTACAGTTGTTAACGCAATACGCCGGTAATCGAGGTCGTGGGTTCAAATCCTACCATGACTTATATTTTTTCAGGAATTTAAAACATTGGTTAAATGCGAGGGAGTCGTAATTTTATCATTACTAATACCAACGGTAGTTTTCATATTAATATTAATTTAGATGGAAACATATTTAAAAATACAAACATTTGAATATAAGCAACAGCATACGGAGAGATTATACCATACTCATGTTGAAAAGAGATAAACGTAACACATGGGCTGAAAAGTACTGGGCCTAACACACAGATGACGCTAGTTTTATTGCAGTCACCTTTCTCTCAGTTAGTACTAACCTTCAAAAGACAGCTGTTAAAATTTCATGATATTCTATTCATTAGTTTGTGAGTTATTGTGCTAAGAGTCACGCTACTTTTGTTATTTTTAAAACAATGAATCAAAAACAATTTCGTGTTTTAATTTTACACTGCTTCTTGATGGGAAAAAATACCGTTCAAGCGAAGCAATGGCTTGAAAAGTGTTATGGGGACTCCGCTCCATCAGAAACAACAATAAAACGTTGGTTTGCTGACTTCAAACGTGGTCGTAGAGACACCGATGATGCAGAACGCAGTGGACGTCCAAATGAGGCGGTAACACCAGAAAACATCAAACAAATCCACAAAATCGTTTTGAATGATCGAAAAGTGAAGTTGCGTCAGTTAGCTGACATCGTAAAGATATCAAAAGAACGTACTGACTTTATATTGCATGAGCATTTGACTATGAGAAAGCTCTGTTCAAAGTGGGTGCCGCGTTTGTTTACTGTTGACCAAAAACAAGAACGTGTTGATGATTCTGAGCAGTGTTTGGCCATGTTTAAACGTAACAAACCGGAATTTTTGCGTCGATATGTGACAATGGATGAAACATCGATCCATCACTTCACTCCGGAATCAAAACGATCGTCATCTGAGTGGACAGCAACTGGTGAATCCCGTCCAAAGCACCCGAAAGCACAACAATCGGCTGGAAAGGTTATGGCCTCGGTATTTTGGGATGTGCGTGGTGTAATATTCATCGACTATCTTGAGAAAGGAAATACCATCAACAGTGAATACTATATAGCGTTATTGGAGCGTTTGAAGGACGAAATTGCAAAGAAATGACCGCATACGGCAAAGAAAAAAATTTTGTTTCATCAAGACAACGCACCGTATCACAAGTCACTCAAAACAATGGCAAAACTACATGAATTAAACTTCGAATTGCTCCCACATACACCGTATTCGCCAGATTTGGCTCCCAGCGACTACTGGCTGTTCGCAGACCTCAAAAAAAATGCTCGCCGGTAAGAAATTTCGCACGAATGAAGAGGTTATCGTTGAAACTGAGGCTTATTTTGAGGCAAAAGATAAATCGTTCTACAAAAGTGGTATTGAAGTGTTAGATCGGTGCTGGAATGATTGCGTTGCTCTTGATGGAGATTACGTTGATGAATAAAGCTAATTTTGAACCAAAAAAACCGTGTTTTCTTTGTTAGGCCCGGGACTTTTCAGCCCATGTGTTATAAAATAGTATCTTCTATTAAATGTTATGTATGTTGTGCAATGATTAATTACGTTTTGGATCTTTTGGATCAAAACTAAGCGACATAATAAAAACAACTTAACTAAATGTTCAAAGATGCTTAAAAGAACAGATTTTTCAAACGATATATCAAAAGTAAACACAACAAATAAATTCACGATTGCAAGGACTGTGTGGATATACAATTCACAGGTATAGCAGTAAACTCCACTCACACAAATTTATTAATTACGCGGAACGCAGCGTTTCGAGAGCACGTGGGCTCTCATTGTCAACCGTGTTACCGACTGAGTAACACAGTAATGTTCCAGAAGACACCATTAATCATTTAATAGATTCCATGCTACGACGATTCGCAGCACTTCACGCAAGTAAAGGTGGATCGACAAAATATTAGCCTAATTTAAGAATTTTAAAATATTTTGTATATATAACGAGAATAGTATCTTTTTTTAATTAGTAGGTGTCACCCTAGTGTACAAGAAAATAAGTGCCCAGTAACCGCTTCTACAAAGGCTGGTATCTCACAGTGGTTATAAAAAAATGATGTATAAGCACACAGTAGCCATCTCCAAAATCGAACGACTATCTTTAGTAAAATCAAGCAAGAAAGAAAGAATATCAGTAGATAAATGTGATGAACTGGGATAATAGTAAAATTTGAATGAAGCGACGATGAAGAACAACGTATTGCAGTATACGTGGAGCGCTTTTGAGGGTTCCTAAGAAATTTGAAAAGCTTAATTTTATATCCTTGTTTGCGTATGCACACATCGGTGTGTTTACTTTATATGACGCTTAATAAGCTTCACTAAACGGATCTAATAAACGGTTTACCATGTACTACCGACACACAGGTATAAGGTATACATATATGTATGCGTGTATGTTTGTAGACAGACACTTTACATATCGACTTTTTCCGTGTTTTGTCCGCAACGTGCCTTATCTACGAAACGGGTACAATAAATACCCGGACGGAGTGAATAAGAGAGAAGCTATCAGGGGCGTTCCCATTCACGAATTCATTCTTGCTCTAATAGAGTTTTACCAGAGAAAGAGTAGCGGAGATTGAAACTGATATCTCTTCTCTTGCTTATATCGATCGGGTATTGTTTCTCCCGGCGTACAACGTGAATACGTACACTCGGGTAAATAATTATGCGCGTTGTACGTGTACATTTCGGTGAACTTACTAAAAGTTAGTGAATAAATGCTAACATAAACAAATATGAATCGTTGCGGAGATAAAGTCCATCATTACGGCGGTACGCTATGCAAGTAATGCATCTAGAAACAAAGAACCCATTGCATGGGTTGTTTAGTAATTCGGCACACGTATTTAGCTTTTGGGAATGTTTTCGTCATCATCACATTTTTCCATTACACTTCCGGAACATACCAGCTTATAGGCTATTTTCTACGCTCAGGTGGAAAACTATCCGGGATACTAATAATAATACGAGGCGACAAAAATATTAATTTCAATTCAAAGAAATAACAAAACTAAGCTAAACAAGAGTAGTGATAGAATAATGGAACTATATAAAGTAGATCAATACAATACTTTGACGCAAAATCACATTTGAAATTACAAAAAAAAAATCATTGCTCCAAATTGTTCACGCGAATCATATTAACCATTATTATAATAGTAAAGTTGACGTGTATTGCGTATGTGTTTCACAAGACACCTCGAACTTCTCTCGAAGTATAGCCACAGTTGCTTCGACAGGCAGTAAGTTAAATCATAGTAACCATTATTGTAATAGTAAAATTAAAATGCATTATTATTACACAAACCTACGTTATTTTAATTGCCGTATGAACAAAACTAATTCAGATAAATACAGGGTGGCGCAGGGGAACGGGAGATTTTGAACGTTACAGTTGTCAGCACTGTAGAGCCGGCAGTTGTTCGGAACGTCGCACAATTGTTGTGAACGCATTGCCATTTAGTAATCATGGATCGTTGGACTGGTGCGGAACGTGCAATAGCTGTGAGAGCGTTTTATAAAAATGGTGATAGTGCGACTGCCGCGCACAGAATATTTCGACAGCATTACCAGCTTGGACGTCATGGACGTGTCCCATCTGCGCATGCGATTACAACGTGGGCGCGTAATTTTGAAGAAACAGGATCTGTCTTGAAAAAAAAAGCTCGAGGTGGCATTGGAACGGTACGTACCCCAGAGCTGCAATCGAGAGAAATCCTCGCCGCTCCGTTCGACAGCATGCATCTACGCTAGGGATTAAGCGACGAAGCTTACAAAGAATACTGCACGAGGACGCGAATTTCGTTGGTAGGAGATGGATATCAGACGAAGCCCAGTTCCACCTGAACGGTTTCGTAAACAAACAGAATTTTCGTTCTTGGGCCCAGGACAATCCTTGTGAATTACATCAGCGACCACTACATAGCGACAAGGTCACAATATGGTGTGTTGTATCATGTCATGGTGTTATCGGCCCTTATCTTTTTACACGTGAGGATGGCTGTGCAGCGACAGTAACATCCGCTCGATATGTTGAAATGCTTCAAATATTCTTTACACCGAGACTGTACGAGCTTAATCTTAACATGGGAAACATGTGGTTTCATCAGGACGGAGCCACGTCACACACTGCTCGACATTCGATGGCAGCAGTCATTGAATGCTTTAGTGTGTACGACTTCTTCCTGCGGGGGTATCTTAAAGGCAAGGTGTACCGTACACGACCTGCAACAATCCATGAACTGAAGGAGAACATTCAACAAGAAATCACTGCCATTCCCCAAGATTTGCTACACCGCGCATTCCAGAGTTTTCATAACAGGCTGTTAGAGTGTGAACGCCGAATGGGAGGACATCTTTCCGATGTCATCTTTAAAAAGTACACTTTTGGACATTTCGATTGTAAAAACATAAATCGCATGTTGCATACATGCACTTTCGTTAATAAATTACTAGTTCTACGAATTTATTCGTGGAAATGACGTTATTTCAAAATTTCCCGTTTCGTTGAAAAACGCACCCCTTAAGCAATTAGGTAGATTCCGGAAATATTACCAGCGGCCGTCGTATTTAATATAATTTACAAGGGATAAATAAATAACGCAATGTTGCCAATTTCACTCCACTTTATTACTGGTTGTTATGGTGAAATCGTCATCGCAAAAAAAAAAAGAAATAAGCTTAAGTTCTTCTAAGAAATGCATCATCAAGGGAACAGATAAGCAAAGGTACTTTAACGAACGATCCCGATAGTGATGATTTCGTTTGCGCGTATAAAAACCGGTTTTTTCTTCGTCGATCGTGCCAAGCGGTCCGGATCATTTTTAACAGGAAACCATAACCATAATCGTATTTCAAAAAGCAAAAAAAAAAGTATCTATATACGCCTATTAGCCAAAACACGTATAATTCTAGCATATTACGAAAGTTTCGATCGAGATAACCACCAACACGTTCGATTTCTGAAATTCCTCAATATGCGAATCTCGTACAGATACACGTATGTACATCGTATTCGTTTATTCCACTATATTAAGCAAGCTTTAAATATTTACCTGTACTTTCAATAAGAAAAGGCATTAACGAATGATATCTGCACGTGTTAGCCTTCTTATTCGTGCTATACTAATTGTTAAGGACTTAACATTGTTTTTTGTATTTTCTAAATTTTTTTTTTACTATTATGTATTTTATCTTCTTTGCATTATTATTTTCATTTAGAATATTATTTTATTTTCATTTTTATATTTATTTATTTTGCTCTCTTATATCCAATTTTATTTTAATATGTATGTACATTACGCATTGTATATGTATGCAAGTCAGCCATTCGCATTACGCTAGCTAAAACTGCCTAATTAGAAATCATTCACTGCAACGTCGTCGGATATTTAATGGGAGTTTTCTTGAAATTTAAGGTACACAAGCATAGGCAGTCGTCTCCCGCGCGACAGTCGAGGTATTAGCGATCGTGCACTCTCGGTCACCTTTCGTGCCTCGTCGTAACGTGTACAGTAACGTCGTCGTAAGATTATTAGAGATTTCTAAGTTTTTCTAGTTTTGGCGGGAATCGTCGAGGACGTTGTCTATACATTTATTTCTGGCGGGAGTCATTTGGTAACGTCGTCGGACCACACGTATAGATTTTTTAATAAGTATAAATTCTCGATTTTCTATCATCGTACGTCGAGGCTACTGTGTCCATTGTCGTCTATACATATTTTTAGTCTTCAGTTAAGTTTGTGTCGGAAATTATCTTGGTGAGATTGTCGGCGCGCATGTATAGACCCTCTACAAGTACGATCACTCCGCTTCTTGCTGACGGTCGTTGCGGCCGCAGCGCCCGTTGTCTTTTGTACGTTTGTTCGGTCCTTGTCGTATCGGCACTTAGAAATTTTTCATTTAGTTGCTCGTCGTAGCGGACGAGTGTCCCGGACCAGTTTTCTTATGTAATGTCGGCATCATCGCTCCGTTTTACTTGTCGGTGCGCAGTTCGCACATTTGCGGGTTACTGGATTTTTCCCTTCTTTGGGGCGCAGTAGAGTAGAGAGCTAAAGATTGCACATAGCGTAATATTTCAAACGAGAACGCCTGGGTAGCTGTGACATTACTTTTGTATTGAGATCGGCTATTATCGCTACTGTCGCCCTCGACCAGGCGTTCAAGCTCTAAGAGATAGGGTGGGTTCCCCTATAAATGTGAATATAACAAACGTATTTGGTCAAGTACAAATACATGCCAATAATACAGGGCCAAGTCCCTTAGGCAAATTTAAAACAAGGAAAGTATATTAGGCTCCCGGAAAGGGACATATAAATAAGCATAGCACCGAGGTGCGCTTATAAATTTAAGAAATAAATAGGGTTGGCTCCCCTATAAAAAGGTAGTGGTGCATGCAAACAGATAGAGGCATTAGTACATGCCTCTGACAAAGCTTCAGCGGAAGCATATAAGAGTTTAACCTTTTAAACAGAATTAAGACATAGCGTTGCAACGTACATGCTGAGGCATTACTTTATGTTGCTACCAATGAAAATACATATACAAATGCTAATGTACATTACATGTATAAGAGAGCTCGAATAACTGCAATTATTGCAAATATATACATCTTACGTACATCGTACATGTACATAGGCAAGAGTGGAAACCGTGTAACCATTTCATTTTTAAATATATTTTTTTTGCGCATGCGCATTGAGTTTCACTGTACAACCTCTCCTCTAGTAAATAAGCGAACATACTCTACAAGTAAGTATTGGTCAAGTAATTTAGGAAATTACGAGCAGGCTACAGCGGCGTTGTTCTTCAAACCAGGAGAACGTAACACTAATAAAGTTAGTAAACAATTGTTGCGAATTGCACCAAAAAAAAAAAAACCAACGCGAATCTAAATTAAAATTTGCACTTATATGCATTAGAAACATGTCACAAGAGCGGATGTTGAACGCTGCATTCAATAGAAGCACTCGTAACAATCCATCCAAAAGAGTCCTTTTGGTCAAAAATATTCGTGATTGAAATAAATTATATATAACCAGTGTGCATGAATAAAACATTCATTTAACCAAATCACGGTTAAACCAATGAAGGAAACGCTGTTTTATTGGTGTCTGTTTAAGGTAGATTCAACAAAGAAAGAACTTTAACCTACTGATTTAATTGCCATTTGAGTGTAACATAAATGATCCTCCTTTTCAATTTTAACTTTTAGTTAATCTAATGCAATCATATCACTAAATTAAGCAAATGCTATACTAAATACATACCAGCTTGGGTTTTTTAGATAATACTTTGCAAATACCATAAAGAAATAATAAAAAAAAAAGAAATTTATATTCACAATATACCGATATTAACAAGATTGAGTAAGGTATGGATATATAAGATGTTAAACGCCTACAAAACACGAAAATGGAATAAATCCTTTGTATTATTAAATTATCGCTTGTGTATGGTGCACATAACAATGATGCTGATTTACATATTACTTTATAATATATTTTTAGGTATTCACATTTCTGATAAAGGCGATATTATTATCATACGTAAATTCATTTCTAAATTAATTGATATCCACTGAGTATTTTTTTTAAAGAAACATTTCCGTGCCTTACATTTTTTTTATTTTCCAACCATCCACAAGAAATATTTATTTGATTGCAAATAAACCGTTCAAAAAATTACTCCTTTATATTAAACATTTCTGTCTTGAAATAAAAACATGTTCTTTTACCGGTGTGTATGTGCGATAAGTACGATGATTGATTATAGAGTGCATAAACAGCTGAAGGTGCTGTTTCTTCAGAGAGAGGCGAATTCAGTTCACATCTTGATATAAATCTTATTACGATTCGAAACTCGCCTATCAACGTACATATATACGTTGTATGTATCTTAATTCAAAGCAAAACGTTATTTATTATTCGGTGAATAAAAATTAATCGCTATATAGTATTTATCCAACAATACGTTAATGAGAGAGCATTTAAATTCCAGCCGTAAGTAAATCTTTACCTTTCTCTGTGGCTGTCTGATGGACGGCTGTGGCACGAACGTCCTAAGCGTGGCCAGAGGCGCCGGAAGACCTGTCAGCATAGGCTGCACGTGCACCGCCGGCGGTTGCAGGTGATGCAGAGCGCTGGCCGGATGTATGGGGACCGCCACCATCTTCTGCAGGGGAACACCCCACGGCAGGTACCAAGTTCCCGGATGATGTTGCATCTTGCTTTATTCTTTCCGCCTACTACTATATCACTTGATCTAACGTGTGTCGTCTTATTTGAGATTTGTTCCTATTCGTTTTTGTCCGTTTGCTTAAATCGGTATTCGAATTATAATTATCATACGCGACCCGCAAGGGTTGGATACTGATAATCCCGAAAACTAATCAAGAGGTGTATAGTAAATTAGACGATTTTCGTAGGGTAAAGTTCTTCAAGCTCATGTCGTCCGGCTTTAATATATGTAGTTATCAAAATCGTTAATACGAGCTCGATTTCGTACTGTTTTCCAGATAGGATGTCAGCGCGCCGTATCGACAACTGACACTTGTTTCGTCGACTCAAATTCCACTTGTTTGAATGCTCCTTAGAACATGAGAAGCGACGGCGAGGTTCGCTTATACCATTTAAATCTATCGACGCAAGGGCTTTCCCAGTCGTACTACATTACGCGGTTTCACGCGCGATATCTCACCTCTTCTTACCCGAACGAAAGATATGCACGGCCGTATCTATATATCTATCTTATAATTTTACCGAGGGAAACTCGATTAGGGCGCATATTCAACGGCCAAACGCCTTCGATATGCATGCGTATCTCTCTATGTCCGTCGTCTGACAATGTTCGCCTGCACGTTCCAATAGCAATTTTATTACGTAAAGCGCGCACATGCACCACCGATGGATCCGAACGAAACGCGAATACACGGCGCGGCAGCGTAAATTAGCGTCTCGATCCGCCGCCCTAGACACGGGGAGCGTTCGCTTGCGTCCGCAGCTTTCGCTTACTGTACGCAGCTACCGGTACCACTTACTACTACGTGCTACGACGGCTACCGTTCTTAGTTTGATGCGTTAGGATAGGATGTGCGGCGAATGGAGGTGTGCGTGCGTGCGTGTAAGTACGTATGCATGTATGTGTGTGGATACCGCTGAAACCGAGCGCCGACGAGCGACTGATCCCACGAGCCAGCGCACCGGCGAACTAAGCTCCGGTTAGGCTGTAGTGGTGCGAAGCGCCGTCCGTCCTGCTGCCTGTGCTGCTATCGCGATGCGTGCGCGAGCCGAGGAAACGCGGTAGGTAAGGTAAGTTACGTACCCCCAGTGTACCATTGCTTACTTGCTGGCTGACGTACGGTAGGAATCCTGCTGATGATCATCCGCCTGCTGTCTATATATGTACATACACTACCTATTATTGTATATATACATAAGTATAGGATATACATGTATCAACGCGTCTCTTTCTATGCGACGTCCTACTATCGTAATATTTCCTTCGGTCTGAGAAATCAACCGAATTCGTCGTCATTAATAGATAAACAATTAAACACTGGGCTATTTGAATATGTATTAGCAGTAACCAGGTTTTATTCGATTGCAGATATCAAGAGTTAAAAGTGCAAATGGAATATTAATAAATTTAACTGCGCCGTAAAAATACTCTAGCTACTAAAGTATTTTACTACCGAACTAGAGTTTTAATGGCATCCACAAACTCAAAAAAAAACATAAATATATTCGTACATAGGGAAAAATCAATGTCTCCTTGCACAAGATAACGCGCTTCAGATTATTTGACACGTTCATTGTTTTATTGTCTTGCTTCGTCTTTTTACAATTTTAACGTGTTGTTTCTTTAATGTAATATTTCTGCCATGATGTTGTTTATGGTATTCTATGCATCTGCTTAATTTTATAGTCCTTTTCTGGAGATGGTAAGTGTACGAATTTTCGTTTTCCTCTTTTAAGGTAAGTTTACTTATTTTGCTATCACTTGCTGTTAGCGTCTAATTAGTTTATTGAACTGCTTGGTATTTTTCGAACACTAAAGTCAGTGTGTATTTAACACATGGGCTGAAAAGTCCCGGGCCTAACACATAGATGACGCTAGTTCTACTGCAGTCACCTTTCTCTCAATTAGTACTAACCTTCAAAAGACAAGCTGTTAAAATTTCATGATATTCTATTCATTAGTTTGTGAGTTATTGTGCTAAGAGTCACGCTACTTTTGTTATTTTCAAAACAATGGATCAAAAACAATTTCGTGTTTTAATTTTACACTGCTTCTTGATGGAAAAAAATACCGTTCAAGCGAAGCAATGGCTTGAAAGGTGTTATGGGGACTCCGCTCCATCAGAAACAACAATAAAACGTTGGTTTGCTGACTTCAAACGTGGTCGTAGAGACACCGATGATGCAGAACGCAGTGGACGTCCAAATGAGGCGGTAACACCAGAAAACATCAAAAAAATCCACAAAATCGTTTTGAATGATCGAAAAGTGAAGTTGCGTGAGTTAGCTGACATCGTAAAGATGTCAAAAGAACGTATTGGCTTTATATTGCGTGAGCATTTGGCTATGAGAAAGTTCTGTTCAAAGTGGGTGCCGCGTTTGCTCACTGTTGACCAAAAACAAGAACGTGTTGATGATTCTGAGCAGTGTTTGGCCATGTTTAAACGTAACAAACCAGAATTTTTGCGTCGATATGTGACAATGGATGAAACATGGATCCATCACTTCACTCCGGAATCGAAACGATCGTCATCTGAGTGGACAGCAACTGGTGAACCTCGTCCAAAGCGCCCGAAAGCACAACAATCGGCTGGAAAGGTTATGGCCTCGGTATTTTGGGATGTGCGTGTTGTAATATTCATCGACTATCTTGAGAAAGGAAATACCATCAACAGTGAATATTATATAGCGTTATTGAACCGTTTGAAGGGCGAAATTGCAAAGAAACGACCGCATATGGCGAAGAAAAAAATTTCGTTTCATCAAGACAACGCACCGTGTCACAAGTCAATCAAAACAACGGCAAAACTACATGAATTGAACTTCGAATCGCTCCGACATCCACCGTATTCGCCGGATTTGGCTCCCAGCGACTACTGGCTGTTCGCAGACCTCAAAAAAATGCTCGCCGGTAAGAAATTTCGCACGAATGAAGAGGTTATCGCTGAAACTGAGGCCTATTTCGAGGCAAAAGATAAATCGTTCTACAAAAGTGGTATTGAAATGTTAGAGCGGCGCTGGAATGAATGCGTTGCTCTTGATGGAGATTACGTTGATGAATAAAGCTAATTTTGAACCAAAAAAACCGTGCTTTCTTTGTTATGGCCAGGACTTTTCAGCCCATGTGTTTAATACGTATATGTATTAGAAAACAAGCATAAGAATTACAATTTATCTAGTGTTATAATTTACTATTACCACCAGTCCGTATATATGTATATTTTATAATCTTAGTTCAATTTAGTATTTACGAGGTAGGAGTCACAAACTCTGCCTGACAGCCTCATGCAGGTTCAAGCGTGTCAAAACTTCGTCACGACATGCATGCACATACGCGAGACATACGTTAGAAATACAGCGGTTCGACGAGTAGCAGTTTTTAGTAGCCAGCCAACCAACATGACTAGCGCATGAAAATGTCTGAAGTAGTGAAACTTGAGTACTGTGCGATCATCAAATTTTTAACAAAAAGCGGGCATGCGACTAATCACATAAAACAACGTTTAGACGGCGTTTACGGTGATTCATTTCCTTCGTATTCGACTGTAAAAAGTGGGCAAAAGTGCTGAACAGTCGGGTCGACCAATTGAAGTAATAACGCCTCAATAAATTTCAATTATTGAAGGTTTAGTTCTAGAAGATCGCACTTGAAAGTGAAAGAATTAGCAGTGATAACAAACATATCCGAAACAAGTATTCGTCGAATTCTCCACGACCATTTAGGTATGAATAAAATTAGTGCAAGATGGGTACCACGACTTATTTCTGTTCTCGAACGTGAACGTCGTTTTTAAACATGTGTGGAGACGACCCAAAACCGATTTTGGAGTCCATTGTCACAGGGGATGACACAATGGTTCTATTTTATAATCCCCTATCGAAAATGGAGGCCATGGAATGGCGGCGACCTGATGAACCTCGTCCCAGAAAAAGGTGATGGCGACAATATTCTACGATTATGAGGGCTTTTCGCTAATTGACTTTAAAGAGAGCAAAACAACTGTGAACGGCACATATTATACGTCCTTATTGCAGAAATTAAGGGACAGTACTCGTGCAAGACGTTGCGAAAAATTAATAGAAGGTGTGCGATTATTGCACGACAATGCTTTCGTCCATGCCGCCGCCGTTTCACAAGCTGTCATCCGCGAATGTAGCTTTCACGAATTGGAACATCCACCGTATACTCCGGATGTGGCACGGGACGTCGTCTTAAGGACAGTAGTGAGTTGCAAGCAGCAGTTATAGAACATTTTCACAGAAAAACTTGACAAGTTTCTTTTTCTATATCAGGCTGAGAATTTACGGCGCCTACCCCGTATGTATTAACGTAATTCGATATTACACGCATCTGTATCTCGGCTAGGAAGAATATTTTAGGCTAAATCATCAAGAAAAGTAGGATTAATCGAGAAACTCGATCATGTTCAGAACCAGTACCCTAAAAATCACGAAAATTGTGTATTTGACGAACTGGATGTTGAAATTTGAAATTAGCAGAAAAATACTATAGAAGTTACTTTTTCAATATCGCTTGACAAACGAAGCGTTAAATGTTGCTATTTCCGGTATTATCAGAGAACAGTATAAGGTTTCTTTTATTACACAAATAAAATGAACAGCATACGAATCGCGTACGAAGCCCCACATTCTATGAGTTACGTTGCGAAGGGGGATTTCATTAGAAGAAACAACGATGTTGTTCCACCGTCGCGCCGATATCTCGCAAACATCGGGTCTAGTCACCGCATCTAATAATATGTAATCGTTCTAAAACAGCGTATCCAATTAAACAATTTCAACATGCGTATTTCCTTCTTTAATTATTCGAAACGTCAAAATCGCGAAACCTGTGCATGTGTAAAGCATACATACGTCAAGGTTCGTATTAAATAAGCAAACCTTGTACCGGTACTTCGCGCTTACAAAGTATGTACATATAGAATTGTAAATGGGTTTTTCATTAAGGACGACGTATTGGCAAATTAACCCCTAGCTTATAATCGTCCAAGTCAAAGGACTATCGCATACCGCAGGATATTCGCTTACAATTTTCCCGTACCGATGAGGTAAGATGCAAAGAGCGAAGATAATACCCCAACTGTGCACGAAGATCTAAATGTGTCAATTCATCGTCGATCTTAGACATTAGGTATTTCCAATGACAGTGTGTGGCGAATTTTGCGAAAACATCTCGGTCTGCGTGTTTATAAGATTGTCGTTAACTCAAGAACTGAAAATAAACTCTAATTAGTTGTAGATTTAGCAGTTGGGCTTTCGAGAAGCTTGAAAATGACACGGAGTTTTGTTAGAAAATCATCTTCAGCGACGGAGCTTATTTTTAGTTTAATGGTTTTATCGAAAACCGAAATCAACTATAAATAATGTACGGTATATTGATGCAGCGAGCCTCCATTATTTATAATATGGTATGAATTTTTCAACGATAACACATGGGCTGAAAAGTCCCGGGCTTAACAAAGAAAACACGTTTTTTTTTTGTTCAAAATTGTGAATTCCTAACATGCCGGATACCGTTGAAACAAGGCTTCAAAACACACTAATTGTATACAGATACACAGTTTTATAAACATGGACACTGATTATTCGCAAACTCCATTATAAGTTTTAAAGGTCACTATTTGTACTTTATTGTCCTTTACAATTTGCAAGGTTGTAATTAATTAGTACTACGTCATTAGGTGGTTCTTTGGCCATTATACTGTAGGCATTTGTGCCTCCATCTTTTCCAAAAGTGTTGAAACATCTTCTGAATCAATCACCATCTCTATAAACGATTTAGTTTTACGTCTGTTAAGTCATATTGGGGAATGTGGCTGGTCATCGTAAATAGAAGTCATGGGTCGGGCGTTAACACAATCCCAAAAATTAAGCGAACCGGGTGGTATAAAACGCCACATTATTGAATCTTCTGAAATAGTCTCGTTAAATGTTCAGGTAACTGAAGATATTTAAGGCAAAATTATCTAACACCAAGATAAGAACGCTGCAAATACAGCTCTTCTCATGGTATCGATGAAATCATTCCCGAGAAAAACAATGTGAGGAAACAAAAAACGCTAACACTGTCTGACTTTTGCAGACGGGTGGTTCATTCTTTTGGCACTAGTTAGCGCCAAGAATAATCACTTGAATTGTAGGGTTAGATATGGCGATAATAGCAGAGAGGGAATTGCAATCTATCTAGCAAAAAATCGCTCGAAACCATGCTGATGACGCCGGGTAGGCAGAAACAGGTCCGTGTGTTAACGTTTATTGTCTCCTCACATTGCTTTTCTCGTGAATTTCACCAATACCATGAGAAAGGATGTATTTACAGCGTTCTTATCGTTGGTGTTATTTTCTAGGCATTCTTTTAGATGTGTTTAAAAATTATCTAACTAACTGTAAGACCAAATTAAATATTGAACCTGAAGTGATGATATATTAAAAAAGTGACTAATTTCGTTCTTCACAATCTGCAGGAAACGTGCCAAATTAGGCTTCGCGTTGATCTCTAGGTAACATTGAATAGGAAGTGCTATTCAAAAACATAGACATTTTTCATTGTAAGATGTCCGAGTTTGGACTACGAGCATCCTGCACAACATTCTTACTATTTATTTTTCGTCTGTTTCAGCATGAAATGTACCTTCTTCTTCTTCTTCTTTTATTATGCTATGTAAATCAAATTTTCTGTTGTCCAACAATCCTTTTGCTTTTGAATCGCGTCACGTTTTGAATGTTTCATTTAATAATAGCCTGGTTGCCTCTGTCTTGATGCATTGGCGTACGCACAATAAAATTCACGTATAATCCCTTTCTTTACCGAACGATGTACATACATTGCTATCGTATTCTCGAATCCTTTTATACTCTGTGTGTGATGTTCATTTTATAAGAAATTCATTCCACTGTATTTTACGGAGAATATGCCTTGAAATATACGACGTTTTTACTGTATTAAGTTAACGGATCTTCGACATTCTGCGATTAACGTTATTCAATACAACGTTTCTCTATTAAGTCTTGTAAACATCGGTGATGAATATCTATTGTCGGAGCCAGCAGTAAACAATTGAAAGGGTTCTTTCGAAATAATTCTATTGATGGTATTCTTCAGGCTCTTATAAACACACAAAGGAGTACGTAGCGCTTCTTTCTCGTCTTCTTGGTAATCGGCTACTCGTGTATTTGTTTTTTATTTCAGCGGATTGTATTATTTTATAGCGTAGCTGTCTCTGATATCATCGAATTATCTCATCTTGCGCGTTCTTGTATTGACAAGGTCATTGTTGTCATCGCTACGACAAGGAATTAGCTAACGATTACACACAGGTTTTTCTACTTTATGTATGTACCTGTACGTTTGCCTTATTCATTGTAAATAATTATTAGGCGTAACAAACGCCATCAGATACCGATCCGTAATACGATCGCTATACGTTTACTTGCGCGTACGTATCCGGACGCTATCGTTTCCAGTATCGTTCAATCTTTCAAAGAATCGAGCGTCCCCATATAAGGGGAAGACGGCGATAGAATGTTATTAATTCCTTGTCGATCTACTCGTTACAGTACCGCTTTCTTTTTCCATCTACTACATCTATCTGTAGCTAGGATGGTCGCGCGCGCGTTGCATAAGGGGAAAGACCAATTATATGTATGCAATTGCTGTAGACAGTAAGCAGGTCTTCTCTAAGCCGAATCGAAGGAACCAAACGCAAAGAACGGGTAATGTACACTACCGCTCGTAATAGTATGGACACTTTCTATTTCAAGCAAAATTTGACGCTTCTAAAACTTTAAACAAAACAATTATAAGAAAAATATTTTTTCATCTACGATTTATTGCACGTCAAAAGATCCACATCTTGATCTAAGAACTACTCACACAATTCGTGGGATTCTTTCCACCAATTTCCTCAGTGTTCTTTCAGGAATATTGTCCCCCCCCCTCCCTCCTTTGCAATACGTTGGACATTTTCTTGTAATTCCTCAGTCCAGTTTGTCCCACAGAAACTATGTCGGGTTAAGATCCGGATTCTGGAGGCATTATTTTTAATGTCACTTTAATATTGCCTATTAAGCGCAATCTGGCTGGTAAAGCATTTTCTTCTAATATCTCGCGATAATTCTCATTTTCTCATTATTCCATCAATTTTCACAAGATCCCCTGCTCCATTTAATGAAAACCAATCCCACACAAGAATGGAACCACCATATTTCGTTATTGTTGGCGTAATGCACTCAGGAAGCATTTTCTAATCTTTTGAACGTTTGACTTGAATGTTCTGCTGTTTTAACCAAACACTTCATATTTGGATTCGTCGGTCCATACAGCGTTTCCCCATTCTTCTATTGCCAGGTGTTTGTGAGTGTTAACCCACTGGAGACGTTTTGCTGATCGTGTTTCAACACCATGTGGTTTTCCGCGAGATATTTTTACGCATTTAATTTATGCATACTTTATGGGATAAACGTTATCTGTGCAGAAACTCAGTCAACTCTTAGATTCCGGGTTTCATTTATCGTTATTGGGCTTTTCGAGTCAACATGTGAGAAAAGATTACTTCTGCATACATTACGAACTACATGGAATGTACAACTCTTCACCTTTCTATCTGTCTGAACTTAGTCTTAGAACTTACACTTACTTACACTACTTACTTGTTACAAAGAAATATGGATTGGTAATACTGAGCATAACAGCAAACCGATAAATATTGAGAAGCGGTAAATTCAAATATGTTTGCAACATTTAAAGAATACTCTTATGTTCAACAATAGCATCATAAAATTTCTATCCGTACATTAGTATTGTTTGTGATGCACCTAATTATTTCAGAATTTTGAAAACTAATATTCCACTTTCGCTAAACTTAGTTCTTTAATTAGTAAATTGTGTACATGCTCATAGAATTACTACATAAATAAAAGTACTTGATAAAATTACAATTACCCAACGTAATTAACTTACTTTACGTAAACATGTTGGGTTCGAGTTCCCTCAGATACTGATATTTTTTCAATAATCTAATTACGTTGGGTAATTGTCACGAAATTGTAATTCTATCACTATTAATGCCAACGGTGGCTTAGTATTAATATCCATATTAATACTAATATTAATATTAGTATTAATATGGATATTACTTTAAATAAAAGTACTTGTTTATAAAATATTTTGTTAAAATTTAAAGTGTCCATTATGTTGTGAGCGGTGGTGTGCCTACCTACGGGCATGTCTTATACTTACGGTCGTCTTTGTTTAACGATAAGAAACCAGCACTGAGGGAAAAACCTTAAACGGAACGGAACAGGCTAGTTGCGAAGTAGGCAAGAAGTCGTTGAATTTTAGTATACATGTATATAAAAATATATATAAATCGTATACTTTTACGAAAGCGCTATCGTTCTTACGGTTACATACACTACCGCTCAAAAGTGTCTAGGCACCGCTGTTTTCATGGATTATTCGTATAATATTATGTTTACCAAAAAAACATTATAATAAAACGAAATACGTATTTAAAATGTAGTTCAGTAAGATAAACACCCATTATATCGCATAAGATTTACTATCATTTACCTGCACTTGGTCGGATTACCATAAACTGTTTATTGCGGTGCAATTACAATAACAATCCATCTGAATTTACTGGGTAAATTTAGTCATCTGTTAGATTGTAGGTAATAATGTTTGAATTACCTTCCTAGAAAATTATAGTGAAATCTGTAACCTATGGTCAGTCGCAGTGTGGTATTTACTCTATTCACGTCGTGAGCGAAATATCGTGTGACAATTTTTTAAAATGCCTCCGCGAAGAGAAATTAGTACGGAAACACGTGCGCTTATAATAGCTTACCGTAAAAGTGGCATAAGTAATCGACAAATTGCCAAAAAAATAAAAATACACCACGCTACGGTTGACTATAACGTAAAAAAATATCGGGAAACTGGCAGTTTTCTTAATAAAAGACGGAGTGGAAGGCCAAAAGCGACAACATCTGCAGATGATCGCAGAATAGTGGTTACCAGCAAGTTAAATAGACGCAAAACAGCCCCGGAAATCGCCGCAGAATTAAATGTTGGTCGGCAAAAACTAGTCAGTGTTTCTACAGTCAAACGTCGCCTACAGAAAGCCGGGCTCCGTGAACGTATTGCGATGAAAAAGCCATTACTACGCAAACAATACAAGCAAAAGCGACTTAAATAGGCTCGTGAACACCAACACTGGACCATAGAAGAGTGGAACAACGTCCTATGGACGGATGAGTGCAAATTTGAGCTGTTCGGAACCCGAAGACGCATATTCGTAAGAAGATCTGTGGGTGAACGTGCCAGAGAAGAGCGTATTGCTGCTACCGTGAAGCATGGTGGAGGTTCTATCATCATTTGGGGCTGTTTTGCGGGCACCAATATAGGGGACATTCTGAAAATTGACGGTATATTAAAAAAAGAAGGCTACCGCCAAATTTTGGAGAACCACGCAACCTTCCGGAATTCGATTTTTGGGTCAAAATTTTATCTGAGTTACTATGGGAAGAACTGGATCGGGAAGTACGGAAATCGGCTCCGACATCAGCTACTGACGCGTGGAACAAATTGCAATTGAGTTGGACCTCAATAATACAAGAAACTCTGGCAAAACTTATTGTGAGAATGCCTCGATTGTGTGCTGCAATTATTAAATCAAGAGGAGGTCACATTGATGAAAGGAAAATTTAAATTAAACGTTTTAATTTTCACATTTATTTAGTATATTTTTATGTACGTGTATCTGTACATAAAAAATAAATATTATTAACATTTTTGCTGTCAGTGAGAGTGCCTAAACACTTGTGAGCGGTAGTGTACATACATTCAAGGGGATTGTTTTCTATATATCCGTGCATCCATACAAAAATTATGTAACCGTTTGTTTATCTCATAAAACGATTACAAACTATAGCATACAAAACATACAAACGTTTGCACAAATATATATATATAAATATATTAATATCTACATATTTATATACGGATTTTAACGTAGATGTTTCCTATTTCACATACGATAGAATCACTACATTTTGTAAAGTTCACAGCATCTCGATGATTTCTGTATGTGAAAGAGTAAGACTTAAAACTAATTTGGATGAAAATACCTTCTGAACGCATCTGCATAGCATTTATAGAATTTGAATTTTAGCGAATTTTATATTGCGTTTAGTTATGCAACATGAGAAAGTAAAATATTACAATAAAGTAGTGATTTAACGTCTATGAAAATAACGCGTATACGAGGATCGCTTAATAAACAAAAAATAAAAAAACTTATGTAGATAGATACGCTACCAATAACAATAATAGACGACAACATGTGTACATCGCTATTGGACGACGGGTACTATAATGGCAACTATTTTGAAATAATTGGCTGCCTACGGTGACGTGGTTTTTGGCTAAACCTCCGATCGACTAATGATCTTTGTCGTATATTATCGTCGTTTAAACGAGGACTGCCGGTTTTCGAATGGCAAAATACAACAGCGCAGCGGAGGATTAAAGTTACGTATGTAAGTAACAAGGGTAACGAAAACGCGGAAGGGCGACAGATTATCGTACCAGTTGTTGGTGTTACGATACGCGCGTGATCCAAATAACATCGACTATCTCGTACTGGAGGTCTAATTCTGGGCGAGAATAATTGAGAACATACATGCGTATGTGTATTGGACGTCGTTGTTCTTTCGCGTATAATGCGCGTGGGTGTGCGTAACGTGGCGCGCAACAGTGACAAATGTGCACCTAAAACGCTGCCAAGAATCCTGAGAGAGTTTGCGAACGATAAAATAAAAACAAAACCTTCAGGTCGATCGGACGGCTTGTCCGAAAACAAGTAAACGGAGAAATGTTTACATTTTTGCCCGATCGTATATACGGAAGCAAATAGGGTATTTCGCATTTTATGCGGGTAACAAAAAGAAATTTGAGACGTGTTGTTACTGTCACTGCGCGATTGAAGAAATATCGCAGCGGCTGGCAACTAATTACGAGCGTGGATAGTCCATTAGATAGAAGAGGAATAAATTCTATTAATAATTCTCACGGTTACAGAGGGAAACATCAATAACTTTTCCATAAACATCTTAAAATCCGAGTTAGAGAGACGATAAGAACAACCAAAATAATGTTCATGTTTGTATCGCACATACGAGGGTGGATCTCTATGCTATACCCCTAACCCCCTTACAGTAAAACTACAGTCGCATTATATTTTTTATTTTTAGACAGTCTCCTACTACACTAATGCATTTGGTCTGTCGGCGCTCCAATATCTCAACAGCCTCCTGGAAAAAATGTGTTACCGCCTCATTTGGACGTCCACTGCGTTCTGCATCATCGGTGTCTCTACGACCACGTTTGAAGTCAGCAAACCAACGTTTTATTGTTGTTTCTGACGGAGCGGAGTCCCCATAACACTTTTCAAGCCATTGCTTCGCTTGAACGGTATTTTTTCCCATCAAGAAGCAGTGTAAAATTAAAACACGAAATTGTTTTTGATCCATTGTTTTGAAAATAATAAAAGTAGCGTGACTCTTAGCATAATAACTCACAAACTAATGAATAGAATATCATGAAATTTTAACAGCTGTCTTTTGAAGGTTAGTACTAACTGAGAGAAAGCTGACTGCAATAGGCCCGGGACTTTTCAACCCATGTGTTAGTAGGCCCCTATCATGTTCTGTCCCTTTTATAAGTAGTCAGTCAGGATGATTTCTTAAGCATCCCAGGCAGCAGAACTTTTCCAGCAGACGAGACGACCTTAAATTTGCGTGAAGGAGGAGAACGGTGATGTTTCCACTCTTTACTTTGCACTTTAGTTTCCAGATCAATGGTGCACCTATGACTCATCCATGGTCACATACCGACTAAGAAAGTTCTCTTTGCTTGCTTGGAACCTTTCCAGAAGAAGCTTACAAATTAACACCCGATTTCCTTTTTGATCAATGGTTAACATTTGGGGCACCCATCTTGCACCTATCTTTTTAACATCTAATTCTTTAGTCAGTATGTTGTGCACGTCATGATATGATAAAGCAGTATCTTCCACAATGTCTCGATGCGTACTGGTCGGCCTTGCAGTACGATATCATGCATATTTTTAATGTTTTCGTCTGTTATTACCGTTATGTTGGTTTTTACAGGATGTTCTTCCGCATTTAAAATCTCGACACCAGCGTTTAATTATATCATAAGAAACTGCAGACTGACCAGTAGTTGCCATAATGTCTTTATGAATTTGAGATGGCGCCATGCCCTTTTCCTTGAGGTATTTTATTACGGCGCTCTGTTCCGTAGGATTCATTTTTATGAACAATCACGACACACAATTCAAGAATTAGCCACAGCACAACACTTTGAGATACAAACTTTATATTACGCAGATATGATCTACAAATGTCAGTTAACGAAATGTCAAAAATATTAATCAAACAACCAATTAGAAGTAGGTGAGGGATGAGGGGCAAGAGGCTTCGTCCTCGTACTTCAGAAACATAACTTAGGTTAATACTTAAAGAATACATCGTTATATTAGTTTGTAAATGTAACATGCTATTACATACGTTAAAAAATGAACGATACCTTGTATTCGTTTATGCTGACCTAAAACGTACTCCAAATGTCGGTTGATTGAAACTTAATTACTACTTGTATTGGATCAACGCTGGCCTTTGTCCCGACACAGAAAATTTATAACGTGGCATGTGCAGATCCGCTATTATGAGGAAAGGGCTATCCGCGGATGCACGTGCGTATACTGCCGGTCACTTTTCCCTTCCCGCTCGCTAGTGATTCGGGCGAGCAATGAATGAACGCCTCCATGCACAAGCGAGTAGGAAAGTAGGCAGGTGGTAATACACTGTAGCAAAATTGTAGTAGCCGTAGTAACTGGTGCATGATGTAGTACGTACTTTAAATTTAGCCGAAATGTGGTCGAAAATAAGACGTACGACGTCGGGGTATGTCGTCACGTGCATAAATTTAGTGACTGTCGAGATAAAAATGACTCTCGCCGTTGCGTACGAAGACGCCACTTTCTCCGTTAGCGCGCTACGGCGACCCGATTTTATGAATGGGCGCGAAATTTATGAAGTAAATAAGCGTACGTTGACCGTGACGACCGATGATGACGCGAGCATTTTTCAGATTATGCCAATCTATCAACATATAAATATATAATACGAGAAACTACTATATCGATACGAATATTATACAAACGGACGGGGGAGAAACATGTCATTCCAAGGCACTGGTTGCGCTGATCCTTTAAGATTTACCGTATTAGTCTCTAACACATGGGCTGAAAAGTCCCGGGCCTAACACATAGATGACGCTAGTTTTATTGCAGTCACCTTTCTCTCAGTTAGTACTAACCTACAAAAGACAGCTGTTAAAATTTCATGATATTCTATTCATTAGTTTGTGAGTTATTGTGCTAAGAGTCACGCTACTTTTGTTATTTTCAAGACAATGGATCAAAAACAATTTCGTGTTTTAATTTTACACTGCTTCTTGATGGGAAAAAATACCGTTCAAGCGAAGCAATGGCTTGAAAAGTGTTATGGGGACTCCACTCCATCAGAAACAACAATAAAACGTTGGTTTGCTGACTTCAAACGTGGTCGTAGAGACACCGATGATGCAGAACGCAGTGGACGTCCAAATGAGGCGGTAATACCAGAAAACATAAAAAAAATCCACAAAATCGTTTTGAATGATCGAAAAGTGAAGTTGCGTGAGTTAACTGACATCGTAAAGATATCGAAAGAACGTATTGGCTTTATATTGCATACGCATTTGACTATGAGAAAGCTCTGTTCAAAGTGGGTGCCGCGTTTGCTCACTGTTGACCAAAAACAAGAACGTGTTGATGATTCTGCGCCGTGTTTGGCCATGTTTAAACGTAACAAACCGGAATTTTTGCGTCGATATGTGACAATGGATGAAACATAGATCCATCACTTCACTCCGGAATCAAAACGATCGTCATCTGAGTGGACAGCAACTGGTGAACCTCGTCCAAAGCGCCGGAAAGCACAACAATCGGCTGGAAAGGTTATGGCCTCGGTATTTTGAGATGTGCGTTTGTAATATTCATCGATTATCTTGAGAAAGGAAATACCATCAACAGTGAATATTATATAGCGTTATTGGAGCGTTTGAAGGCCGAAATTGCAAAGAAACGACCGCGTACGGCAAAGAATCATCAAGACAACGCACCGTGTTACAAGTCAATCAAAACAATGGCAAAACTACATGAATTGAACTTCGAATTGCTCCCACATCCACCGTATTCACCAGATTTGGCTCCCAGCGACTACTGGCTGTTCACAGACCTCAAAAAAATGCTTGCCAGTAAGAAATTTCGCACGAATGAAGAGGTTATCGCTGAAACTGAGGCCTATTTTGAGGCAAAAGATAAATCGTTCTACAAAAGTGGTATTGAAATGTTAGAGCGGCGCAGGAATGATCGCGTTGCTCTAGATGGAGATTACGTTGATGAATAGAGGTAATTTTGAACCAAAAAAACCGTGTTTTCTTTGTTAGGCCCGGGACTTTTCAGCCCATGTGTCACCATCCAAACTGAACGCTGATTTGCCGTACAGAGTAATGCTACGGCTACTCTGGTGCTGCTCGTGTACTCTAGTGCTACAGGTTTTAAGACTTCTTGTATGCAACCAGCAGCCGTTTCAAGGCAGAACAAAGAGCGCTTCGGACTATGACCACCACAGATGCTGTATGCCGTAGAGAAACAGTGATGCCTCCTTAAAAAGATCTGGATTCATCGTTAACCATACCACCCTAGATAATCACGTTTATGCTCGGGTAGTCATAGTAATCTTTATTTGTCATGACGTCAGATACTGAACATTGACGTCGTTAATTGTAAATAAATAGGCAGAAATATATACGTATTAGGTCGCTGAAATGTTGAATAAACTCCTAGTATAATAATAAAAAGAAATTATATTGTAACCATGTTATTCTTAGGACCCCTGAACTGTTTAAATAAGTAATATAAACGAAGATGTAGAAACCATATTGCGACTACGTTATTCATAAAACCCTTAGATTGTTTAGATATGTTAGTATAAATTAAGATGTAGAAATCATCATGTGGCGACTATGTGATTCATAAGACCCTTTGAACTGGTTAGGTGAGATAGTATAGACGAAAATATAGATAGGTTATATATTTGGCAATAGACTGTAGTGTAAGCATTGTTCGTCTGAGAATGTAGTGACAATAAAAGTTATTGATACGCTTTTATAGTTTGCTTTCTATAAACTAAAAGTCGTACTCGAATAACTTACAGCGAACTGTCTTTTATAATTTTTGCATAAATGAAAATAAAACATTCCAGTTTGTACAATAAGTTATTTATTTATAACGCGCACGTGGTCAACTCCAAGACATCACTCGAGATACACTGCATGCACTATAAGAATACGTAAATTCTTATAGTACATCTCCATTGCAATTGTCGGATTATAGCACATACTTTACGAAGATGATGTGTGAAACGACTGAGCCTCGTATATTCGAGGAAATTTAGTAAACCGACGTAATATGTTACAATATCGTTTAAGGTAATCTAAATTTTAAAAGAAATAACGTAACAATTTAGGGGTAGAGTAATTTCAATTGCAGACGGTACAACTTTCAATTCGTTTCGAAACACTTGAGAAATATTCCCATCTGCCCTCGTATATGAATAAAAATAAAATGTATTCGAACTAGTCAACTTGCGATTTATATAAACCCGTTTCATCGAAATTTCTAATATGATAATATGTCCATTACTCATGTCATTAATATGACATTTGCAGAAATATCTCAAATTTCTATTTCTTTTGTTTTCCCTTTTATTGCCACTATGCACGTAATTTATATTCATTTAATTTCCCATTTACCTAATGGTTAACTTCTGTTATTTTGCTTTCTCTTTCCGTCCCATTATTACGTCTAGATTCTATTTCAGCTGTATAACTTGGGAAGAGCATCCTTAATACAAGGACGGCCGCTTTACTTCCTTTCGATCGGCATCTAGAAGCCGGTGTAAATCCAAGACTCATGGAGATTCCATCGTTACGAAAATAAGTACATAATATACCAATTTTTTCTCGTTCTTTTTTTGTTTTATGTACACAGTGAAACTACACAGACAAATATATCGTATGTACACTACCGCTCAAAAGTGTTTAGGCACCCCTGTTTTCATGGATTATTCATATTATGTTTACCACAAAAACATTATAATAAAATGAAATACGTATTTAAAATGTAGTTCAGTAAGATAGACACCCATTATATCGCATAAGGTATACTATCATTTACCTGCACTTGGTCGGATTACCATAAACTGTTTATTGCGGTGCAATTACAATAACAATCCCTCTGAATTTACTGGGTAAATTTACTCATCTGTTAGATTGTAGGTAATAATGTTTAAATTACCTTCCTAGAAGATTATAGTGAAATCTGTAACCTATGGTCAGTTGCAGTGTGGTACTGGTTACTCTATTCACGTCGTGAGCCAAATATCGTGTGACAATTTTTTAAAATGCCTCCGCGAAGAAAAATTAGTACGGAAACACGTGCGCTTATAATAGCTTACCATAAAAGTGGCATAAGTAATCGACAAATTGCCAAAAAAATTAAAATACACCACGCTACGGTTGACTATAACGTAAAAAATATCAGGGAAACTGACAGTTTTCTTAATAAAGACGGAGTGGAAGGCCAAAAGCGACAACATCTGCAGATGATCGCAGAATAGTGGTTACCAGCAAGTTAAATAGACGCAAAACAGCCCCGGAAATCACCGCAGAATTAAATGTTGGTCGCCAAAAACTAGTCAGTGTTTCTACAGTCAAACGTCGCCTACAGAAAGCCGGGCTCCATGGACGTATTGCGATAAAAGAGCCATTACTACGCAAACAAAACTGGCAAAAGCGACTTAAATGGGCTCGTGAACACCAACACTGGACCATAGAAGAGTGGAACAACGTCCTATGGACGGATGAGTCCAACTTTGAGCGGTTCGGAACCCGAAGACGCATATTTGTAAGAAGATCTGTGGGTGAACGTGCCATAGAAGAGTGTATTGCTGCCGTGAAGCATGGTGGAGGTTCTATCATCATTTGGGGCTGTTTTGCTGGCACTAGTGTAGGGGACATTGTGAAAATTGACGGTATATTAAAAAAAGAAGGCTACCGCGAAATTTTGGAGAACCACGAAATACCTTCCGGAATTCGACTTTTAGGTCAAAATTTTATCTTCCAGTAAGATAATGACCCAAAACATTCCTCTAAATTATGTAAAGACTATTTACGCCATTTAGAGGAGGAAGGAACTCTCAAAATTATGGAATGGCCTCCCCAGAGCCCCGACTTGAATCCAATTGAGTTACTATGGAAAGAACTGTATCGGGTACGGAAATCGGCTCCGATATCAGCTACTGACGTGTGAAACAAATTACAATCGAGTTGGACCTCAATAACACAAGAAACTTATTGCGAGAATGACTCGATTGTGTGCTGCAATTATTAGATCAAGAGGAGGTCACATAGATGAAAGGCAAAATTTAAATTAAACGTTTTAATTTTCACATTTATTTAATATATTTTTATTCATGTACGTGTAGCTGTACAGTTTTTATACATGTTTGCTGTCAGTGAGAGTGCCTAAACACTTTTGAGCGGTAGTGCATATAGAAGAGTAAGTGAAACATTTGTGTATGTATATAGACACTTTATTTAAGCGAGTAAGAACGGATATAAATATTAAACCCGTTGGCAAGTTGTTATTTTTGTTCCGGCTCGTATTTATTTAAGCGTACCCAGTACGTATTATCATTTTGTTTACCTATTTCTCGCAACCGATAGCTCAAGGTGATCAAATTGCGTGCGCTCAACGCGTCATACAGGCTGCGGCAATTATCGACTCTTCTTCCTTAACAAATGAGCTGACGCATAAGTGACATAAGTACCATGCATACTGTAATTTATTGTCGAGATTACGATTC
The DNA here is from genome assembly GCA_023509865.1 of Trypoxylus dichotomus. Taxonomy (NCBI): domain Eukaryota; kingdom Metazoa; phylum Arthropoda; class Insecta; order Coleoptera; family Scarabaeidae; genus Trypoxylus; species Trypoxylus dichotomus. Next base: position 361,295 of record CM042076.1, read on the forward strand.
AAGGTTTAAAGGGACCGTAACGTCGCAAATGAACTAACGGAAAACGGAATGAAATTCTGGTATATACTGCATGATTACAATCGCTTTTGAGGATGCAAAGGAAAGCACGAGAGAGGGGGGGGATCGTCAACGATTTGTTTTTATTATGCTTTGTAAGTGTGATTTCCGTTAATTACAATAAGGTATAGGTATACCGTTAGTATGGGTATCGATATTGTCGGTGGTAATAATGGTGGTAAAGAACAATGTTAATGTGTTTATTAAATTTCATGATTTTACTGATTTAGAGAGAGAGAAAGAGAGAGAGAGAGCCGTGTGTAATTAGTAACAATCGATAATTGGTTGTTTCGGTCCTGTGGTCCCCGAAAAAAATCCGGTCTATGTATAGTTTTTGTTTTGAATATCCTTCATTTATCTACGTTTCGCCCAAGTAAAATGCTATTCTTTGCTCCATAAAACCTAATAGCGGTTACGAGGTAAGCACCATAAACGCTCAGCCTGCTATAGAAAAAAGAGACTTGGAACAACATAAGGAATTTTATTTTTCAATGTAGTCCCCTAACTTCTATACATTCATTACAACGATTAATTAATAATTCGATACCTTCTTCTTCAAAATGTTTGCTGCTTGCAACTCACTGTCGTATTTAAAACGACGCCCCCTAAGCTCTTTTTTTAAATTCTCTAGTGGTTTTGTACTCACTTATAATTTTAAAAACAGTGCTTCTTGAAAAACCTAAGCTTTGGATACCTGTGAAAAATTATCTAATGTTACTATTGTTATTACTACATCTCTTGTTGATGATGATCTTGGGTTACCCAATTTTAATTGTTCGTAAATATTAACAATACTTTGCTTTCGCAAATATGAAATAGTTGTCGTTGAATTCATATAATGTTCACATTGAAAAGTTATTGGTATATGTTATTAGTAAGTAAATATGGGGAAAAGTAGAAACTGTGACTTTACAATGAGAAAATGTAGTATATAGTTACATGAGAAACTGATCGAAAACGATGGTATTCAATGCTACTTGTCACTATAAACAACGTAATACTACGGGAACTGTAAAATGGAAAATTAAATCACGCAAAACAACTGCTAAAACAGATGCAAGAAATGTATGTATGAACGAAATAAGACGTATTGAGAACCGTTGCTATAAAATGTATATCTTGCATCTAATCTATCATTTGAATACGGCGGCATATTCAGAATTAAAACTAAACATTGAACACGAAGTAAATGTCTGAGTGTCTCAAATTTACGTCTAGTTTATGTGAGATTAACTTTTAGGATAGATACCTTTTACACGTAAAAATAATCGATGTGATTGTGTAACCTACGCGCAAAGAAAATCATCTACCGATAATAGAAAGATGAAAAGTTCATCCTTTGAGCACAATAACGCCTTCGAATTTAATGTAAATAGTAACTAAAAAATAATTGAAAGAGAACTGAGTGGACATCTTCACGTAAATAATTCAAATTCGTATCCGCAGCCCACTTTTCTTAATAATTCTGACGCTGTGCTATCAGAATTCTTCATACATTGTTCGAGTTAAACGGAGCGCAAGCTTAATTTAAATAGACGGCACGATGTTTTCTTAATTTTTGTAGTTTGTTTTGTTTAGGTAGAAGAAAAAACCCTGGCGCAGACACATTCCTAATTTCCATATACTTTTGTACGGTTGTCGTTTGTTAATCATCATTTGTACCGGAGGAATTTTATTAAGTTTAGTGTTGTTTTGTCAACGTACATATACCGATGTCAAATAATAACAACTAACTAATTTGAAATGTTAATGTTTGGAAATTTTGTAAATATCGTGCCTTTTAGATCTACTGTCCTCACCTGTACCGCTTCGTTCTCGGCAACTCCATCCGACGTATTCGTGCAAGGAATACTCGCATCGTCCTGTGCCCGGAAATCCAAATCGAGAGTTCGTAGAGGCGAAAAGCTCTTCACCATTACGACAATATTCTCTTCGTCGCACGTTAATGAATCACCGCACTGTATACCCACGTTCGCAAACGTTTTACCGCCGTTAGTTATTAATTCACTTGCTACTTTGTCTCGGGTATCTTTTGTTTTCTGAGGCGATGCTATAGGACACGACATTTTTCGATATACACGAAAAAAGTTACTATTACGTACCTTCGTCGGACAATACGCACGTTTTACACAACTGAAAATCTGAAAAAAGAGAGAAGTAGTTTTCAACAAACGTATTTCTTACTGTTTCTGTCTCTTTTATTTTATAATCTATCAAAATTTAATATACCAAAGTATATACCATTAATTGGCAAAATATATCTTAAAATTTCTGCTAAATAAACGATTACAAAGTAAAAGGATTTTCTTAAGATATTATTATTATAATAGAAAACAAATATAAACCACTTCCTTAAGTAGTTTCCCAGAAAATAATTAAAAAAAAGACTGTATACACAAGATTTTATTAAATCTGTTTTTTGAGGTTATGTATATACATGATGAGCACAATGGTGGGTATATAGGCACAATTGTGCATCTTTAATTTTATAACAACAGTGTTTGTCATGTAACTATAAAAATGTCATTCATCACACAAATAGTAATAGGCCAAACATTTACCGTCGATAAAACCAGCATAACACTACAAAAGCACATAAACAACCCACTTCAAATTTAACCTAACTCGAACGTCAGCTACCCGCTGTGCTATCTAGCGGACGGAAGCAATATGTCTACGTGTCACCTGCCGGTCGAGAGTATATTTATATTCATGTTTCCTTGCGAGTCTTTCAAGTACCTATTCGAAAGATGACGCCAACATAACTCCAATAGGAATCTATTCATTCTTCGAATTATTTCTATAAATATAGGGCCGATTGCGTAGAATCTTTGTAAATTGTAATTTGATTAGCAATATTTTATCAATTGTTTTTAATCTGTAATTATCTTTTTTTTAGCTATTTTTAGTATACCTATCGCTTTTATATTAAATATAGGTAGAAATGTTACACACAGACCGACAGCAGTTCTGTCAACTTAAAAAAGAAAATGTAAATTTCTCGAGTATGATCAAAACCGACAAAGAAAATTACCCGAAATACCATCACAAAATCTCAGAAGCTGATTATGATTTGTTTTTTATTAATTAATGAGCGAGAAAAATTGTGAGAATTTGCAGAAAAGTTATGCACATCCAAAATGCTATAACGATCAAAACAAAATAACGTTGGTAGATATTTTAATAAATATTTACATATTTCTATCAGCCATATCTATGAATGACGATTGCAAGGACTGTGTGGATATACAATTCACAGGTATAGCAGTAAACTCCACTCACACAAATTAATTAATTATGCGGAACGCAGCGTTTCGAGAGCACGTGGGCTCCTTTCAGTCGGTAACACGGTTGACAATGGGAGCCCACGTGCTCTCGAAACGCTGCGTTCCGCATAATTAATTAATTTGTGTGAGTGGAGTTTACTGCTATACCTGTGAATATCTATGAAGTAAATAGTTGATTAGCAACCACTTAGCAATGTTTTTAAATAAGTACCAAACTCGGTGGTCATACAAAATTTACTAATGTGGTATCAAAATTACCGAATATTTAATAATTTTATTTTTCATAAATTATCTTTGGTTTATTTTTTTCGTGTTAAAAAACTAAAATCATTTTAGAGTCGAAAGGATTAATATGGTCTTGTACGAAAGCAGTTTCTATCAATAGATTATGTCAGCCAGGCTTCGAAGTATTGCTCTTATAAGATACGTTTTTAAAAATTAAATATCATTTGAAACATAATTTAATTCTGCAAGAAAAATAAATGTTGGAAACGTTCCTAGTTACAAAGAAAGATAATTATATATAAATACATATAAGCAGGCTATATTGCATAAGATTTAATACTTCCAAGCCTGGGTTATAGTATAACATATAATGAGATTTGATCAAAAGAAGGATCAAGAACCACAGATGTAAATCATATTAGGAAGTTCTTCGTTAAAAATAAGACGATTCGAATAAAAAGTGACATAATATTTATTTCGATATCAGGAAATAAAACATAGAAATATAAAATTGCAAAATAAAAACAAAATTAATAATATGTAGACAAAACATATATCCCTGAATGAATATGGACGGCCACTAAAAATACGATCTTGTCCTGCATGATGATGTGATCCACCGCGTGTATGCGTGCATACCTGCATTGACACCTAAATGATATGATGAAATACCTACCTACGTTGTTGGGCGAAGAACGGAGAAGCAGGAAAAAATAGTAATAACAAATATACTGAGTTAAATTAAAATTGACGCAGTACAAACATGAATATAAATGGATATATCCAAGCTCGTACGCTGCTAAATTTTCTTCCTATATTATTTATGTACTAAGTATTGTAAGATTTAAGGCATCTAAAACTGTCAAAACTGAAAAATGAACTTTATCATACGTTTACAATATTTACGTAGGTATACTAAATATATATATATATATATTATTTGTGGTACGGCATTTACTCTGTTTATACAAATTACATTAATTGTTTATCGTATGTATATAACTGTACAGGAAGCTCCTAAAGTATCCCAAACCCCCTCCCTGCCCGTGTTAGTTTTTAAACAACAGCAGGTACAGCGTTGCTGGAGGGGATATATCGATCTTCATTTCTCTTAAAGTAATTTTTATTGTCACCAGCGGCGTCGCCCAAAGTGATGCCAACTGAAAACTGAATTAAACTACCGATAACATTAAAAGCAAATTCAAAACTTAGCATATAGAGGGATACTTTAGGTAATCTCACGCCGCATACGTATGGATATAAATTACGAAATTTCCATTGAATTACGATCCGGTAGAATATGTTTTACCAATTTCCATCGTTAGCGAGAAATGTTTCACGGCTTTCCTCGATTCAGATTTTACTCATTAACTAATTAAAGGTCTTGCGTATTATATGCCAATTGTTTTTGGGACGATTTCTTCATTAGGCCTGTCAATTGTATATTGTGCACTCAAATTAATAACTTTTCGTGCTCCTTTCTGGAGAAGTGTAAATCACATTAGAGAGTTTTCGTGAACAAGTTTTAATAATAACCTCACTATCAAAAGGCAATAAAACAAATATCTAACCTGCAGTGCATTTACCTGAAAACGAAACCCACATGACAGACGTAACAGAACTTTGGGTTTAAATTAAATTTTTGTCGAAATTACATTCGTTGAATTGATGAAAATGTACAAAAGGTATCAAGAATCTGTTAGAGCTTGCACGGTCAAGACAAATGCTATTTTTCGGCGCTGATGTCAAACTCTCTACGCGATCCGTCTTTATAACGTCATCATTGATACGTCACATATTACTAGTGTTATTTATGACGTCGGTAGGTTACGAAATTAACGAGAAATTTTCGTCGAATTGACGAGACTATCCGATTAAACAAGAACCTATTTAATAAGAACAATATACACAAAGTGTACGACGCAGTCACGAGTGACGTAATATGTTAGAACCGCACTTGTTCTACTCTTTCAAATATTAAATGTATACCTATGTCGATATATAGTTAGTTATCGCCTTCCCCCCCACCTAATATAATATAACGCAGTTTTAATAACGTGGCCAAGTTCTTAGTTTCATTTCAGGCGCATAGGTTAATCTGTCATTTTTTAAATTGACGAAATGGTTTCGAAATTGATGCGCAAGTGTTTTCTCCCCTATAAATCGTCGCTAAAAGTCGTGTAACGTATAAGGGCTTTTAATAGGTGAGCGTCATGATCACGCATGTCAAAATGGAAATCGTCAATATCCCTACTATCATCTTGATGAAATTTACAACGCGCCCTAACGCGCAGCGCAGAAGCCCGCTAAATTTAAGACGAGTAGTTTATTTGGCAGTGGTATGTACGATTTAATGATTAGATTAAAGATGACGTTCGATGTTCTCAAACAAGGCACGCTACGGAAATGGAAAAAGCAAAAATTGCCACGGGTAATGTATTTATTTAGCGCGATTCGCTTCAATTCAGGTAACGCATCCGTAGAATATATTGTAGTTTCCTTAGCTACGTAAACTTCCAGATAACTGGATCATGCACTACAAGATATACAACATATCGCGACAGTGCAGTCGTATAAGCATATCTATATATATATATATAAAAAAAAATGGACTTGTAGTATTCGATAAGTAATATGTACAGGTCGATCCAGATTAAGCGCAATGTCTCGGAATTTCCACTGTGGAAATTCTCAACCGTCCCGTATAGAATCACTGCGTTAGAATGAATTTGTACGTTAACAGTCTCTTGAACGACGCTCTAACCCGAATATTCCCAATCTCACGATTCGAGATTCACGTAGGAGGGGAAGAATACAGACGGCGGCGGTTTCAGTAGATCCAATTCACCGGCACCCATTGGTGTTCCGTCGTCAGCGATTCCAGCGCCTCTATCAATTCTCTGAATGTCGAATCGAAATCCTTATTGACGATCACCAGATCGATGTACTTGTCGTACGTTCGTTGCATGCTCGCGCTATCTTCCAACGTCCGCTTCAGGTCTTCCTCCTGCGTCGCCGAGATGGAAATAAACGAACGCGTTAAATAAAAGTACAACAAAAGCGCAAAACGTGAACGATTATTATTAATCTAACGGCCGAAACAATCGATACCTTACCTCGTATAGTGACGCTAGCGACTCCAGGGTCCTTGCTCTCCGTGAACTATAACGTATCGAACTTTGACGATCAAACTGACATGCAAAATAATACAACAACTATTAACGATACATCTACCATCTTACTAATAAAGATAAACATTGACAAGTACGCATGTACATACATAAAAACGAAAAGAAAGAAAAACAAAGCAAAGATGTACTCCGTCGCTTGTTAGAATCCAACAAGAGGTGCGACTACTCCTTGGCTCACGTTAATCGGATACGTTAGTGGTACCTCTGCCTATATTTTGATACTATCGCAATGGAAACTTTCGACGCTAACGATATTCGGTCCAACTACTATATACGTAAATGGAGGTAGGCGCCATAAATTCTCGGTCTGATATAAAAACTTGAAACAATATATAACAAATTTTATTTTTCAATGTAATCTCCCCTCCTACAACGACTAATCTGAAATTTTTCCGTCGTCGTCGTTACTGTCGTCCTTAAAACGACGTCCCCTAAGCACTTCTCTTTAATTAGAAAATAAACGCCTCAGTTTCAACGATAACCTCTTCATTCGTGCGAAATTTCTTACCGGCGAGCATTTTTTTGAGGTCTGCGAACAGCCAGTAGTCGCTGGTAACCAAATCTGGCGAGTACGGTTGATGTGGGACCAATTCGAAGTTCAATTCATGTAGTTTTGCCATTGTTTTGATTGACTTGTGACACGGTGCGTTGTCTTGATGAAACAACATTTTTTTCTTTGCCATATGCGGTCGTTTCTTTGCAATTTCGGCCTTCAAACGCTCCAATAACGCTATATAATATTCACTGTTGACGGTATTCCCTTTCTCAAGATAGTCGATGAATATTACACCACGCACATCCCAAAATACCGAGTCCATAACCTTTCCAGACGATTGTTGTGCTTTCGGGCGCTTTGGACGAGGTTAACCAGTTGCTGTCCACTCAGATGACGATCGTTTTGATTCCGGAGTGAAGTGATGGATCCATGTTTCATCCATTGTCACATATCGACGCAAAAATTCCGGTTTGTTACGTTTAAACATGGCCAAACACTGCTCAGAATCATCAGCACGTTCTTGTTTTTGGTCAACAGTGAGCAAACGCAGCACCCACTTTGAACAGAGCTTTCTCATAGTCAAATGCTCATGCAATATAAAGCCAATACGTTCTTTTGATATCTTTACGATCTCAGCTAACTCACGCAACTTCACTTTTCGATCATTCAAAACGATTTTGTGGATTTTTTTATGTTTTCTGGTGTTACCGCCTCATTTGGACGTCCACTGCGTTCTGCATCATCGGTGTCTCTACGGCCACGTTTGAAGTCAGCAAACCAACGTTTTATTGTTGTTTCTGATGGAGCGGAGTCCCTATAACACTTTTTAAGCAATTGCTTCGCTTTGAACGGTATTTTTTCCCATCAAGAAGCAGTGTAAAATTAAAACACGAAATTGTTTTTGATCCATTGTTTTGAAAATAACAAAAGTAGCGTGACTCTTAGCACAATAACTCACAAATTAATGAATAGGATATCATGAAATTTTAACAGCTGTCTTTTGAAGGTTAGCACTAACTGAGAGAAAGGTGACTGCAATAAAACTAGCGTCATCTATGTGTTAGACCCGGGACTTTTCAGCCCATGTGTTACTTGCCTCGGATATGTTTGTTGTTCTGGCTCTAAATTTTTAATAAATGAAATTTGTTCAGGCGTTATCTCTTGATCCACCTGACTGTTAAGCATCTTCCAAAGATTTCTGCCCCGAAATCGAAACATTTTCCCCACTTTTTTAAGTGTATAAGCGTGTCAGGCCGAGAATTTATGGCGCTTACCTCGTACTATGCAATGCTAATATTACCTATGCATATGCAGCATCTTTCATTCGTCTTACCGTTAAGTTCCTGCTCGAGTATCTCAAATTGCTATTACTACGTCCGACGTCGTATAACGTCTTCAGGTGTTCCATTCCAGGGGCGGCGATGAAGATTACGTACGGTAGGAATTCCGCACTGTTATGGAGCATCTTCAACGCTTGCGGGCTGCAGTCCAGTACGCACATTTTACCCTGTACGATGTACGAAGTTAATGCACAAATATGTACGTACAAGATAACGCTATACACGTATCTTGCGGCTTAATTACCTGCTTTATTATGTCCCGGATCGAATCCAAATGCGTTCCGTAAAGGTTGCCATTGTACTCGCCGTATTCGAGGAATTTATGCTTTCTAATGTCCTCTTCCATATCTTCCCGCGTTGTGAACCAATACGTTTGTCCGTTCTCCTCCAGAACTCTTTGCGGCCTGGTTGTATCTATTAGGCGAATGCGATCATTAAGAAACACACAAGCAAATACGATGAAAAGATAATGGGAAGAGGGGAGAAGTTTAGAAGTCACCTCAATTCGCGAGATGAATAAGAAAAGAGAGGAACTCGGAAATAAGAAAAAAAAAAAAAGGAAAAAAACCTCTTTTTATATAATTACAATAAAAATTTAAAAGTTGTTGCATATAGAAGCGGCAAAGCTTCTCTCTTGTCAAAAATTAGGAGATAAAATTATAATCTAAATACTAGAGTAAGATAAGAGAATAATTATGTATTGATAGTTAGATTGAGAAACACCACGTAATTCGTAGAATATTATTTGGATCGGTTACTATTACGATAACATGGTATGGCCCTGTGTCGAAGGTCCTGAACCACTGTACATTTGCCAAGGCACCGTGTATTGGAGGATGCTTTGATGCCATATATCAATAATTTAGATACGAATGAAGGTCCCTACACATTCATGCATGATAAGGCACCGTGCCACATGGCCAAATCTATCCAAAGTTTTTTGGAAGAGTACGCTCTGCCAGTGTTAGCTTTGCCGGGAAATTCTTCCGACTTCAATGTAATTGGGAACGTGTGGAGTGTTCTAGAAGCACCCGTGTATTCGAGAAGAAACATTACAAAAGAGGAATTACTCAGAAATATTGGGGATGTGTGGTAAAATGACGCTACAATTAGATATACCATTAACGCTTGCATAGACAGTATGCCGAAAGAGCAATTATAAAAGCCAAAGGAGGCATTACAAAATATCAGTTATATAGTTGTAAGGATGTCTATTAACAGTTCTGAATAAACTTATGCTTGCGTAATACGTTTTTCATTATATATTTTAACAAAATCGCTATTTTAGCAAGCGGTCCTAATAAATTATACAGGGACTGTGTCATATAGTAACAATACTTGCATGGTACAACTCCGGCGAATTTACTGCTGTCGCTGTTAATCAATCTGTTCTTGATTGTGCGTTTGCCAACGCCCTGGGTGCCGATCAGAACGAGCGTCTTCCGCTTGAACGGAGGCATTCGTGTCACCTCCTCGTATAGCAGTAGCTCCGCCTTGTCAAAGTCGCTGCTGCTCTTCGACTTGTAAATGATCTTCTTCTTTTTCTTCGATATGCGCGCGCCGCAAATGCTGATCTTATGGACGTAGTCCGACTCGGGCGCGACGAACGCCTTGCGTCGCTCCTCCAGCTCCAGTGACGGTATCAGGCCGACGCGACCGTCGCCCGCGCCCTCGACGATCTTCGCCTGCCACCAATTCGGATCCTTCTGGTCGACGATCTGCAGGATGTCGCCGCGATCGAACCGCAAACCGATCTCCTTACACGGCAGTAGGGTGTCCTCTTCGGGGATGTACTCGAACAACGCCCGCATGTAGCACTAAACGAAAGAAGAACGGACAAAATCTGTATTAGCTATGGTGATTATACGCGCGGATACAGAATCAGGCGATGAAATGTCGAAGTTGAAAATAGGAATAAGATTATGTGTGAAGGGAGTACTCGGTATTGAAAATAAAAATTTAGGAACGCGTATTTCTATATACCAAAAAAAAACTAACCGTAAGCCTTTTCGTGATGCCGTTCTTGCCGGCGTGTCCGTTAGCGACTGTGAGCGGCGCGTGCGTCAAAGCGTTGCTCGTCAGGTCGACCTGGCCGACTTTCAGCGTGACTGAATCCTTTGCGCGCGCAATCTCCGTCTGTAGATCCTCGGGTGTGCACACCTCCACCCCGTTCACCTCTAATATGACGTCGCCTACTGATAATAGGCCTTGTTTATCGATCACGCCGCCCTCTAGTATCCTCGCAACTGTTAGATTTTTGTTTTCGTCCACTTCCACCTGTAACAAGGAAATTTTTTTGTAAATAAGATGGACCGTATCGTGTCGAATTCCTGTCGCTTTTTAACCACGTAGTTTGCGTAGGTCATAGGTATTTCTTAGTCGAATAAATTATTGACCATTTGCATATTTATATTTGGAGTATGGATGGCTCAGCTGTACTTTTTCGCGGTTCTCTTAACACTTCGCGCACAAGCACCCTTTTACTTCTTTCAGAAGGTCCGGCACGACCTGGTCTCGTCTCGGCTCCGCTCCTGTTTTTTCCTTGCGTTTAAATTGTGTAATCGCAATTAACTGTGTGGACAACGGAATATTTAAAAATGTACTTATTTCACGTTGCGAAGCGCCGCGTTCACTCTGGCCAACGATGCGACACCCCGGGTGAAGTCGCTAATATCACTCGAACCTTGTAAGCGAGGCATAGTTGTAACGATACTAAACTATGACGAATTCCTTCCGATACATCTACCCCCATCCTAATGACAAGAGAAAGTTCTTAATTCGTTCTTAGAATTTAGCTGTTTACATATTTATACCGCTTTACCTTGTGTCTATTTTATTCTGTCACACTAGTGTATTACTATTACTAACGTTGACCTACGATACTAGCGCGTATTATTCAAACCTTACTGGCACGAAACAGATTCAATGTAATGGTTAAAAAACAACAAAACGTAGAATTTTAGTTAAAGCAGCGGTTACGGCACTATAGTTATAGTTTCCACTAAATCAAAACGTCTCAATGTTTATACATCAGCTTCAACTAAAACGTACGTACGTATGTATGTAAATGGATACACAATAAAGATTATAATACCGTTAGTCCTAGAGGCTGTCCGGGCTTCTTAAGAAGACCCACTATCCTAATGGCCTCGCCGCCGGTCATTTCGCCGTTGGGATCGGATAGATTGCTTTCGTTCCCCCTCGTCTTTGACGTCGTCTTCGTCGTCGTGTCGTTCAACACCTCGCCGATTTCGTCGTGTATATCTAATAGCGCCCTCAGATGCGATCTGCCGAGCAATTCGGCCAATTCTCGCGCCTCTCTATTCTTCGAACGGCAGCAGCGCGCGACCACGTCGCGTACTAATTCTTTGTTATTGCCGAGTGACACCGGTTTCGGTAGCGACGGCGGATCCTCCACTCCTCCTCGTTCGTGAACCTATCCAACAAGCGACATTTATTAAACGAAAGTAAAATAGGCAAAAACGAACGGACGAATCATTGCCCCTCGTTAGTTCAATTACAACAATTACGCCGGAGACTTTAAAATATTTAAAAGAGTAGGTATGCGCGATAAGACAGTCACCAATACATACGTGATATGACTCATAGAATGAAGCGAATTCCATTACACCAAGTGTCTGAGTCATACCTGTAGTTAAAAGATGCCTAAACTGTTACTCGACCGACAATACTTCCGACGAAAAGCATTCTTTGATTGAAGAAAAATACGTTTTGCACTAAAAAAATATCTTTTATACACAACATTTTTCATTGCGCCAGGATTTATTTGGATCAAACAATAACTACAGTCTGTCTCTCTAAATCAAAGATAATTTCTTGCCTTCGTTTAATAAAGTAACTGCGTTGAGGAGACGATATTCTACTTGAAGTTGATTTGCTTTTCAGTGTTTAAAAACAATTATTCGAAACAAAGGAAGGCGATTTGCGTTTGTCAATTTGGATTCTTTGCCACGAACAAGTAGTTCTTGACCGTGTTATATAAGATAGTATTCGGATGTTCATTGGTTTTTGACAATCAATATTCTTCTAACGCGTATTACCACACATGCGTCAAAATGAACGACGAAGTTTTTGTTTAACACGGCACTACTGATTTAAATACCGAGATACTATTTGGTCAAAGCGTAATATCAAGTGGCTTCGAGCAAAACATCGTTATTATCGTAAGGAGATTTCATTGTTAGAAATTCTATAATTTAATACAAAAAGTCATCCATTTCTTCTTTAAATAAACGCTTTAATGCAAAGAAAAATGAAGATGCCAGTCGCAGTGTTTGACGAAAAGTCGACATATATCAAGTCAAGGCCTACAAGCTCGGAAATACGCTCCGAACGCCGGAAGTGGTAATAGAATAACGAGCAAACTTTACTCTACAGCCAAAATCAATTGTTATGCAATTATGTAATATAACATTAATAAAATATGAGTTAAGCTAGCAAATTTTATAAATACAACGATGGACCATCGAGAAGCATAAAATCAGCAATAATTTGCAACGGTATACTTACGAATATAATTCTTTTCAACAGTGCGAAATTAGTGGAACTTATAAAACTAAATTCAGGTGAATGGCCTATCGTGTACTAAGACTACAAGAAATAACCGCTCTAGTTAGCTAAGAAAGAAAACAAAAGTACCTACGAGGTAGGCGCCATAAATTCTCACCCTAACAAGCTTATGCAGGATCAGGCGTGTTCAAACTTTGTCACGGCATGCATGCACATAGGCGAGGTCTACGCTATAAATATGATAGTTCGAAGAGTAGTAGTTTTTAGTAGCCAGCCAACCAACGTGACTAGCGCATGGAAATGTCTGAAATAATGAAAATTGAGTACGGTGCGGTCATTAAATTTTTAACAAAAGAAGGGCATACGCCTAATCACATAAAACAACGTTTAGACGGCGTTTACGGTGATTCATCTCCTCTGTATTCCACTGTAAAAAAGTGGAGCAAGAATTCCTAAAAGATGCTGAACGGTTGGATCGACCAATTGAAGTGATAACGCCTCAACAAATTTCAATTATTGAAGATTTAGTGGTAGAAGATCGCCGATCCTGAAAGTGAAGGAATTAGCAGTAACAGCAAACATATCCGAAACAAGTATTCGTCGAATTCTCCACGACCATTTAGGTATGAATAAAATTAGTGCAAGATGGGTACCACGGCTTATTTCTGTTCTCCCAACGTGAACGTCGTTTTTAAACATGTGTGGAGACGACCCAAAACCGATTTTGGAGTCCATTGTCACAGGGGATGACACAATGGTTCTATTTTATAGTCCCCTATCGAAAATGGAGGCCATGGAATGGCGGCGACCTGATGAACCTCGTCCCAGAAAAAGGTGATGGCGACAATATTCTGCGATTATGAGGGCTTTTCGCTAGTTGACTTTAAAGAGCGCAAAACAACTGTGAATGGCACATATTCTGCGTCTTTATTGCGTAAATTATGGGACAGTATTCGTACAAAACGTTGTGGAAAATTGACAAAAGGTGTGCGACTATTGCACGACAATGCTTCCGTCCATACTGCCGCCGTTTCACAAGCTGTCATCCACCGTATAATATTAATTTCCCTAACATTGGAAATAAATTGCACTGTTAATTCACCGTTTCATTAACAATGAAGAACAAAACAGTAGCTTGTATGCAGTAAATACATTATAGTACAAATAAGCAGTGCATTATATATGTATGTATTTACATTACCGAGAAGGGAAGGTCAACCGAAAGTTTAAATGTTACTCGACTATTGTCAACATATTTCGCATAAGATTAATATGTCGTCAATACACCATGTATACGCGGGCACAATGAACGCACGTACTAATTAAAAACATTAGTCTTGTGTTAAGTAGGTCAGTAGCTTAAGGTTTGTGTTACGCATAAAGTGGACCGAAGATTTTAAGAGAAGTCATAGAATATTTAATTCTATTGTATTTCGTCCTAATTCAAACAGAAACCTCGTAGGAATTCATTTTTCCTTTCTCTTGTCTATTTCAAATTAATAACATTCGCCGTGTCAATAAATTGTTTTACGACAGGATGCTATTATTATTATTATTAAGGTAGCAACTTTACCAGTATCATGTACAACAAGTGCAGGCCTTAAATCTATCTGATCATCTAGTATGTTTAGTATCTTTTTCGCTGATTTTGTTGTCAATATGTATTTTACTGCTGAAGCCGAGTTCGCACGAAATCTAGTTTTTAATTTCTAAACTTCTGAACTTTCTACAAAACAGAATGGTTGATCTTTTAGATGGCATTCGTTAGAAGTAAAAGCGACAAATATGGTTTCAGCATGGAATTCTTGAATGAAGATGGGCAAGGAAAGGCGGACCTGTATAATGGCCAGCAAGACCGTCTAATTGGAACTCCCTTGACTTTCTTGTTTGGGATATTTGAAAACTTTAGTGCACGTAAATGATCTCGAATAACTGTAGTAACCAGTAGATCACGGATACCACCGAATTCAAGCCAATGTGGGAATTTTCGAAAGAGTTCGAAGGTGCTTGCGGCGAAGATGTCGAATACTACCCGCTGACGATCAACTTCATAACACATGGGCTGAAAAGTCCCGGGCCTAACACATAGATGACGCTAGTTTTATTGCAGTCACCCTTCTCTCAGTTAGTACTAACCTTCAAAAGATAGCTGTTAAAATTTCATGATATTCTATTCATTAGTTTGTGAGTTATTGTGCTAAGAGTCATGCTACTTTTGTTATTTTCAAAACAATGGATCAAAAACAATTTCGTGTCTTAATTTTACACCCCTTCTTGATGGGAAAAAATACCGTTCAAGCGAAGCAATGGCTTGAAAAGTGTTAGGGGGACTCCGCTCCATCAGAAACAACAATAAAACGTTGATTTGCTGACTTCAAACGTGGTCGTAGAGACACCGATGATGCAGAACGCAGTGGACGGTCCAAATGAGGCGGTAACACCAAAAAACATCAAAAAAATCCACAAAATCGTTTTGAATGATCGAAAAGTGAAGTTGCGTGAGTTACATAGCTGACATCGTAAAGATATCAAAAGAACGTATTGACTTTATATTGCATGAGCATTTGGCTATGAGAAAGCTCTGTTCAAAGTGGGTGCCGCGTTTGTCCACTGTTGACCAAAAACAAGAACGTGATGATGATGATGATTCTGAGCAGTGTTTGGCCATGTTTAAACGTAACAAACCGGAATTTTTGCATCGATATGTGACAATGGATGAAACATGGATCCACCACTTCACTCCGGAATCAAAACGATCGTCATCTGAGTGGACAGTAACTGGTGAACCTCGTCCAAAGCGCCCGAAAGCACAACAATCGGCTGGAAAGGTTATGGACTCGGTATTTTGGGATGTGCGTGGTGTAATATTCATCGACTATCTTGAGAAAGGAAATACCATCAACAGTGAATACTATATAGCGTTATTGGAGCGTTTGAAGGACGAAATTGCAAAGAAACGACCGCATACGGCAAAGAAAAAAATGTTGTTTCATCAAGACAACGCACCGTGTCACAAGTCAATCAAAACAATGGCAAAACTACATGAACTGAACTTCGAATTGCTCCCACATCCACCGTATTCGCCATATTTGGCTCCCAACGACTACTGGCTGTTCCCACCCTTCACCTACTTCTAATTGGTTGTTTGGTTAATGTTTTTGACATTTAGTTAACTAACATTTGTATACCATATCTAGATAATATTAAGTTTGTATCTCAAAATGCTACTGCGCTGTGGCTAATTCTTGAATTGTGTGTCGTGATTGTTAATAACAATGAATTCTGTGGAGTACCGCTAGTACCCGTTATGAAATACTACCACCAAAGAAGAGAGTGGAAGCATCACGGTTCTCCTGCTCCAAACAAATTTAAGGTCATGCAATCTGCTCGAAATATTTTGTTATCTGTGTTCTGTGATGCCCAAGGAATCATCCTGACTGACTATTTATAAAAGGAACAAAGCATTATAGGGGCCTACTACGTACAATTGATTTCTAAATTACGAGACGCTATTAAAGAGAAACGCCGAGTAAAGTTAAGGCACGGTGTGCTGCTTCGTTAGGATAATGCTCCCAGTCAGAGATCTGGTATTTCTATGGCTGCTATACATCAAGCAGGCTTTGAATTAGTGGAGCACCCACCATATTCGCCGGATCTAGCTCCTAGTGATTACAGGCTATCCCCCAAATTAAAAGAAATCTTCAATGGGGCAAAATTATGAAGTGATGCAAGCTGTTGAGATGTTGGAGCACGGATGGACCAAGTGCATTAGTGTAGTTAGTAAACTTAATGCAAAATATAATGCTACTGTAATTAGGGGTCGTTAAATTTCAAATAACTATTTTAAATACTTAGATGTAGATAGTGGCTGCAGATTAAATCAAATTGTTTTAAAGTATACGTAGATGAAAGTAGTCAATTATATTTGAAATAATTAAACAGGGCGAAATGTATACAAACATAGGTGTATTACGCATGTAAATTCTTTCGTGATTGTATGTGTTTAAAACGTACAAGAATACCTGCACACACAACAAATACAGTGTTGCCGTGACGGTACATCAACGGTCAACGATGGACTTGGCGGACTTGAACCCGCTTAAGCGAGTTAACTTTCACAGGCGTGGCTCGAATTCATCATTTTCAATAATGAACGATTCGCTAATAGATTTTTAAACAGCGCCAAAACGCTTCGTTTGCTTTTGTATTTGGGCATTAAGAAATAGGCGATAATAGAATCGATGGAAACCGTATAAACGAGAAGCAATTATTAAACGAACTAAATAGAATTCAGGTAAGTAAACATGTATATTTTATAGTATATTTACCCGCCCAAATCCGATTCGCGGATGTAAGTCGCTTTTATAGTTCACATTGGGCGCACAAGATGCATGACGTCATCGTTTAGCGGCGTAGGCTCACCGTTATTAGCGTATCTCCTACGGCTACCAAGAACGATGTCTACAAATAGTCGGCGTTGCTTGCTAATTGTTGACCATCTAATACTACTTTCTAGTATCGGACGCTCGATTTTCACAAACGCAACAAACAACCACAAACAACTCACTCGTCACCCACAACAACGGTACGAAAAAAAGCAAACTTCGCCTCGATCACCTACACCTCTAACTGTTACGCCTTTCTTTCACGTAGCGGTTGGTTGGAGCGTTCGTCCCCCGACGATCTGTTCACAGGTGTTTTTTGAGGTGACTTTAACAGACTAAACTCCGACCTTAAGTCAAGTCGCAGCGAACGATTCTCGGCGTTCGCCGCCACGAGCCGTTTTGGTGGGGATGGCGAAACGCGAAAACACGGGAAACACGGGACATAAAAACAAGAACGTTCGTCGTATCGTACGTATATACATGCGTAGTACATACCTATTTATATTGAACGGGGAAATCGACAAGCAATACCATCGATAAATGGTATTAGCCGATTTTATTCCCATAGAGGCATGGCCGAAAAACCAATCTCAAAGAATAACAGCTAGAAGCATACGCATGACATACTCTGAAGACTCTGCGCTATCAGTACAACTAAGTTGAAACGGCTTTTTCCTTTAATTGATAACCTGGACGTACATCTAAGGCAGTGAATGGATTCATACAAAGGTTCGGTTTCTTGTGTCATTTTAAAACTTCCGAAGAGTTTCGAAGAGTTGAAATACAACTGTAAGGAATCAGATATGGAATGTATCAATCTGACAGAATATTTGAAAGATGTGCAGAGTAGTGAAAATGAAGAGGGTACAAGTATTTCAGAACTATATTATCTTTTGAAAGAATTTATTATAATAGACGCGTTTCCGTCTAACGGTTACTAATTGTAGTGGGGAAGGCTTCTTCTCAAATTAAAAAGAATCAAACGCGAACCAATAGAAGTACAGCTGTGGCCATATGTATTCGCCACTGTCATGTTGAACGTGTTACACGAATATTATTGTATTTCTAGGAAGCAGGGTCGATGACGGACTTAACTAGGTACCTGGTAATGGTTTATTGTAGGCCATTCTGAGTAAATTAGAAAATAGACGTAAAATTGTAATTTCTGAATATTTCTTCAGTCTTTCTTAAAAGTTGTAAGAGTAAGGTTGAGCTAGTTAGAGTGAAGATATTGTGTCTGTGATTTTGTCTGTGTAATACGAAAGTATACAGTAAGAAGTAATGCCGAAAACACACGAATTGACGGAGGTAGAGCGAGGACAAATTGTGGTGTTAGAAAAGCCAGGGTTGTCGGTGTCTGCTATTGCCCGACAAGTGAAATGTGCGCGATCGACAGTTAGAATCACGATAAAACGATACAAAGAGAGTGGATCTTTGACAAACAAACCGAAAACTGGTCGAAAAAGGAAGACAACTAGCAGAGATGAGCGAGTCTTAGAGCGGATGTTTTTGCGAGACCGGAAAAAAGGGTCTAAACAGCTTTCCAGTGAACTTTTCCGGCTACATAACGATGCTATTTCTCCTCGCACGGTTAGAAGACGCCTTTGTGAATTAAATTTAGGTGGATACAAAGCTCAACATAAACCACGGTTGTCTCCGCAACAAAAGAAAAAGAGACTGCTGTGGGCTAAAAGTCACCGCGACTGGACCATTGACAATTGGGCCAATGTTATGTGAACGGATGAGTCAAATATTGAGGTAAGTAATACATAATTATTGTATTTGCGGTATTCTGTATTCAATTCCTGGTATCTACAGTGTTTTTATTCTTTTTAATGGGTTCCAAAATGTAACAGTATTCATGTTTTTGTTGGTAGCTTTGTGGTAAACCTGGGCCTCAATACGTGCGACGCAGGCGAGGAGAGGCCTTCCATCCAGACTGTATCATTCCGACTGTCAAGTTTAGGGGTGGTAGCAAAATGGTTTGGGGTTCCATGAGTGTAACAGGCGTCGAAGAACTGTTCGTCTGAGAGGGCCGAATGAACAGTCGGACGTACATCGACATGTTGGAAGAAGTTCTGGAACCGTGTGCGTTAAAATTATTCGATAATGATGAGCCAGAGTATCACTTCCAACAAGATAATGCACCGTGCCATAAATCTCGCGAAGTAATGCGCTGGTTCGAGGAAAATAACGTGCGGGTCCTGGAATGGCCGGCACAATCCCCGGACTTATCGCCAATAGAGCATTTATGGTACATTTTAAAGCGAAATTTAGCTAAATACTCATCTACCACAACGCAATGCTTAAGAACAAAAACATTCGAAGAGTGGAATAAAATCACCCCCGAACAGTGCTACAACTTAGTGAGCAGTATGTCCCGACGAATTCGTGCGGTGATAAAAGCCCAGGGAGGAGCTACCAAATATTAAGCAATATCTGTATACACTCACAATGAACACAATGAAACGATCAATTTTATTCCTTATATATTCGTCGGAATAAAAAACAAAAAAGGGTGGCGAATACATATGGCCACAGCTGTATAATGCCGCAAGAAAACCTGAACAGTTTCAAGTGATAAAGAAATAGAAAAAGTCATGATTTTGCCTATAAAAAATTCAGAAGAGTTCGGCTTGTATTGGTACAGACTTTTTGAGTAGGTTCGCATTTGTTTGCAAATTTTCAAATGTACAAATAACAAATTAAAATGCTGTTCATTTCTGTTAATACCGATTCTAAATTTCTCTCGGATGGGCACCATATATCCTATGTACATAATAACAGCAGTATCAAAGAAATTATATTTTGAAAATTCTTACACCAAAGGGGAACCGCTGGAATGCGCCATTGTTTGAATTTTCGAAAGAATGCGTAGTAGATAGTTGACCAAAACTAATAAAATAGATTATCGTCGTTTTTTAACCAATTTTTGACCAAAACCAATTAAATCGGTTATTTGCAACATGTTTTCAGGTTTTGTCGTATTATTTCTAGCTTTGTCACGATCTAAAATGAATGTTATTTGGCTATAACAAAAAAAAAGTGATTAATACGTGCACTTATATTGTCTAAAGAGATTAAAAGATGTATATTCCAGAAAATTACCTTACCATCACGCTTTTGTTTTACAATAATTTCGCTATACGCCCCCGATTGGCCTTTTTCCATAAGTCGATCAATAAAACTCGATCTTACGGAAGTAAAAAAGGAGGAACCACTTGGAACTTGTGAACGCCGCCAGAAATATAATTACGCACGCATTAAAAATAGTATTGGATTCGGACTGCAATAATAATAAAATCTAAGAAATTACAAACTAACGAATAACCATAGTATAACTACACAGTCATAGAAAAATATCAAAATGTTCAGCTGTAACTGTCACGCTGGCAATTTGTTATAAGAGTAAGTTTCCATAACAACCACAGCTCATCCAAAAGTCATTTAATACGTTGGATATTATCATCTACTTAGCAACTAGAAAGATGGGCCGCAATAGAAGAGAAAGTATAAGCGCAATATACGTCGGATTTGTGTTAAGTAAAGGCTCTAGAAGTTATTTTCATAAGAAAAAAAAAACAAATTTTATTTCCAAAAATTTAATTCACAGCGTTAATGTTATCATTCGAAATATTATAACGGAGATCTTACCTTAATTAACGTCTGCATAAAGGGGCCGTCCATTAGACCTCTTAAAAATATTAAATCGATCTCGTTAACGCCATTTGTAGCCGCTTCCAAACTGTCAATATTATTTTTGACTTGCAGGAATGCGGTCGCTAGAAATAAAAAGCAAACATAAAATTTCGTTTATTGGTTAATAGCGAATTCGATAATTATTCGTTTCCCTTTTATTGTTGCTAAATGTACAGTAGATGAATAGAGAATTATTGATTTATAATTACAATGATTAGAAATAGGTCAACCTAACGCTAGCTACACACATCTATACGTATACAAATAAACATCATTCATACGTATATACGTATAACATACGAGGTGTGGCGATCCTGATACTTTTAAAGTGAATTCGATATCGTTTTAGAGAGCGATGGCGTATCTTCTGTTAATCCTCTAGTTACATGCAAAGTAGTAGAACGTTACAGGCATGAGATTTGCTTTTACTTATAAAATAAAATACTACGTTTTCGAGAAAGTTGCTAAACACAAAACAAAAAACAGTCTACAACATACTTGTAAAGGTAAGAGGGGTAAATTACAAACCGTAAACTTACACCATTATTTACGAATTAGAAACAACACGAACATATAAATATATATGCACGTGTATCTGTGAAGATCTAGAAAATTTAAAAGTCATAGACTACTAGACCTTATAGGAGATCAATTTCAATGAAAAAAGTAAAAGTAATATCACCGTGCACCGTATCGTATATCCTATCATTATCTAGATAAATATTTGGAAGCTGGTATTTTTAGCTCTTTCTTTTGGATAAACTTACGGGAAACGTCATACGCATCTAAATATAGATAGTTTTAAGATTATTCTTTCGGAATGACGTCGAAATAAACTTCTTGCGTCGTTTTACAAGACCGTGCTATAAACATCAAGCTATGTATTATTACCGATATCCAACTTAAATCAATTCATACCGAACACGTGCACGTAACTATCGTTAGACACTATTAACCGATTTGTAACAAAGATGTTAATATATATAAACATAATGAAATTGTTACACTTCTAATATATATACGTTTAAAGTAAGGTGCCAACGTATTGCTGTACATGCGCTTATATGCCCTAACCTACATTGATAATTAATACACCAGTTCGTGTTGCATCCTATGACATTTTACCGTTTACGATCTACAAGATCCGTGATTAGAGAAAACTGTAAATGCGAATGCAGCGAAGAGGTAATCCTTAATATGTTATGTCAAAACAAAAAAACAAACAACAATAGAGCCACGAATTGTAGGACTTTGGTAAGCAGTGGTAAACATGCAGTACGTATATTACAAATATATGATTTACCTATTTACGTACATGAAAGGTAAAAGTTTTTCTTTTTTTTTTTTTCGATGTAGTAAATACGAAAAATAAAAAGTCACTTCGCGTCTACATTAGACAGCCTAAATCAGATGGAAAGATGTCGTTCAGTTAACAAAAACAATCCAATAATATTTCTCCTCCATTATCGCGATTCGGTATAAACTTACCATTTTCAATCTGTCTTCTTAGGCTCATATTTTTTAACCATACTAGAAGGTCACGTCGATGTCGATTTTCCTTTCTCAATCCGACCATTACAGCGACAGTAATGGTGGATAGAACATGATAGGTAACGACAAAACTCAAAAACTGCATACAAACAAGAAAACGAAGAAACGTAACGTCGTCGTCATCATGCGGTGGGAATGGCGATCGATGGCGTTTTAACAGGTATAAATAAGTATACTTCAGGATAGACGACAACCACGAGCGCGCTGAAATACTGAAATTGAAGAAGCGAACGCAGAATCGTCACACCGTTACTATGGATACCAACTCCTACGCACGGATCCGTACCGCGAATAGATCTGCGTCGATTAGTGGTCTATATTTCAAAGAAAGCGGGAAATCAGATCGTGTACCTTCTCTACATTTAATAACCAAGAAATCAAGCACTCAGGAATTCGCTAGCCCTACATGTTATCTTGGAAGCTTCATATAGACAGTTGTCAAAACAGTACCATCTTCTTTTATTAAGCTACAGATTTTTTGTAAATTTCAAACTACGTCTAAGAGAAACGTATTACTTTCGCAGATTATCATTATGAAAATTGATAAAAGAAAGCAGATCACTTTGATCTTCTTTAGTATTGTTCCACCCATTCCAACTGTGATAAGTGTATTACATTTACAAAGTTACTATTCCCCTATAAAATTTAATCAAAATCTGTTACCCCCTTTTTGTTGAATTGAGAAAATGACATTTCTTATAATGCCAAAACAACAAATTCTATCTTTATAAATTTTATTACAAACGCAACATCAAACAATTAGTATTCCTATAGAAACCATATAGAAACACAAACGTTTTTAAACTGGTTCAAATGAAATAAATACGCTATCTATTAACAAGTTACCAAAAGCATAAGTGAACACCGATTACAGTTTTCTATCAACTATGAATAATAAAACCGGTGTGAATTATACACAAATTGTAAGTACTTAGGAAAATGTATATAGAATAAATATATATTCCTGCTTAATTTTTTAATAGAAGTTACAAACAATACGAAAAATGCCGATTTCAATTCAATACGTGTAATCTTAGTCTACGCACATATACACCAAGGACAACACTTAACTACAAACAGTTCCACGTCTAGCGCCATCTGCGCGGCTTGATATATATATATATATATATATGTGTATATATATATATTAAATTTAAAACGAATAATATTGAAAGAGCAAACTATATGTAATATATGAAAATTTTATGTTATTACATAAAATTTTGCTATGTTAAGTGCAGTTTGCGACCTATCAATAAATGAAATAAATGATTATTTGTAAACTTGTGCAAAAAACTTAAAGGACTTGTATATTCTTAGTAACTACATAGAAAATTTAACTTCATCACCTTCATCCGTATGTAAAAATAGAGTGCATACAGCATTCTTTTTCTATATAGATAGTTCGTTATTATTGCCATTACTGGGGTGTCAACAATACGATATATTTGGTAGAATACTTATTTACCTCTCATTTACCCCTCTGTATATCGGTAAAGCAAGTACACTTTTCATTATGGTTAAGAAAACTATAACAACATACAAAATGTTATTTTCAGGTGTATATTATATAATACGATATAAAACACTTAACGTACCTCCTAAAATATCTTACATATGCACATTTTCGCACTGATAATCCGTGCACTCTGTTTAGCACCCGATGAAACATTTTTAGCGAACTCTTTCAACTTAACTTGTGCTGTCATCTATTATTCTGGAAGAAACTAAATGCTATGTGAACAGTATCATATAATGGGAATGACAGATCCGGTTTACATTATATAGTACTGCCATCTGCAATTTCACCCGATATTTAGAGACTTTTCATATTATCTTGTTTCTCTACGAACGCCAAACTCACTGTTTTTTTAGTTTTCAGCAACTTGTATTGGTCGACTATTAAATGAAACTAAGAAAGTGATATTCTTCATTTGATTTCCACATCTTTACGAAATTAAGTGTCATGATACGTTTACATTTCGAACGGGCACTAAAAAAGTTATCGTGTTGGTTAATGGTAGTTGGTAATTATCTCAAATTATATGCTTGTCCTTTTTATTATGATATGTAACGATAGTTTAAATGACAAATTAATCATTTTTTTATTCAATAAAATGATTAT
Organism: Trypoxylus dichotomus; assembly: GCA_023509865.1. Classification (NCBI taxonomy): domain Eukaryota; kingdom Metazoa; phylum Arthropoda; class Insecta; order Coleoptera; family Scarabaeidae; genus Trypoxylus; species Trypoxylus dichotomus. Next base: position 386,181 of record CM042076.1, read on the forward strand.
TGTTTATTGACAACACTAGTTTGATGTTTTCAAAAGAATTATATATTAAATTTTAAAGACACTTGATGGTAATTCAAGATTAGCGCCAATTTTTAAATGTCTTGTCTATCAGCTGGTATATGTCAAAGAAAAAAATGGCGATGTAATGTTATTTCCCATAAAAATAAACAGCACTATGATTTATTTATTCGTTATAAATTATCATTTCTAGTTAGAGATATATTTAGACGAATGTGTATTGCAACGAGAGAGATAATGGATTGCATGTATGAGGTATATTACGCTCATGAAGGCGGTATTGAGCCAGATGATATACCTAGGACAAAAGAACCTGTATGGATATTAGGAAAGAAATATAATGCCACAAAAGGTATGATCAAAAAAAAAACATGCAAATAACATTCAGACTTATTATCCTCAGGTTTTAATGCAGAATCCTATAAATTGTTGTTTTAGATTTGGAGAAAATACGAAGGGAGATCACATCAAAAATCTGGTGTACGTATCGAAAAGGATTCGTGCCCATAGGTGGTGGGGAAGGTTTAACATCGGACAGAGGATGGGGCTGCATGTTAAGATGTGGTCAAATGGTTTTAGCGCAAGCCTTAGTAAATTTACATCTTGGTCGAGATTGGTACTGGGATATAGAAACAAAAGATCCGATATATTTGAAGATATTACAAAAATTCGAAGATAAAAGACAAGCACCATTTTCAATACACCAAATAGCACTAATGGGAGCATCTGAGGGAAAGAATGTCGGCGAATGGTTCGGACCCAATACTGTTGCTCAAGTTTTAAAGTATGACACCTTTTTCTACTCCTTCATAAGTAAAATGTTCTGTACTGTGCTATTGTTACTAATATTTGTTATAGGAAATTGGCTAAATATGATGAATGGAGTTCTTTAGCAATACACGTGGCTTTAGATAACTTAGTTATAATTAACGAAATACGTAAGTGGTATCAGTTGTTTCGATTTTACAAGCTTTCTGATGTGTTGTACCTTTTTTTCATGCATCTACAATGCACTTTTAGGTGAACTATGCGTACCCGAGCAGGGTAATTCGCAGCTTTTGAATCTCTGGAAGCCTTTGCTTTTAATAGTGCCTTTACGTTTAGGGCTTAGTGAAATTAATCCGATATATCTAAATGGTATTCAGGTAGCGTACTTACTGCCATCGCATACGATTGCAATTCATCCCTGATGTTGGGATATTTTTCCAGAGCTGTTTTAAGTTGAAACAAAGTTTAGGCATAATAGGCGGTAAACCAAATTTAGCATTGTACTTCATCGGTTGTGTGGACATGGAGGTGATCTATTTGGATCCTCATACTTCGCAAAGGGCGGGATCCATAGAGAATAAAGACACGGAAGATCAAGTCGACTTAGACCAGACTTATCACTGCAGGAGGGCGTCCAGGATGAATATCTTGGCGATGGATCCTAGTATAGCCGTGGTAAGTTGCAGGGTTTCCGTTCGATCACCATGAACGTATCTACGTTGGCGCTTTCAGTGTTTCTTCTGTAAAACGGAGGCCGAGTTCGTCGATCTGTGTCAGAAGATTAGGGACGAAGTAGTGACGACGGAGAAGCAACCGCTGTTCGAGATATGCACGGACAGACCGAGAGAGTGGTCGCCGGGATTGGACATTACCGTTGAAGAGGCGATAGGGGCTTGTGCAAGTAAGAACACTTCGACGAACAATCGGTTATTTAGGGAGGAGCGGGGACCGGCCCGTTACGTTTTCTCGAAATAAATTTTGAAAAGTAACTAACGGAGCACTTGATTACTAGACATCGATACTAAACACTCCGTAATTGGACGTTTTCAAGTTAGGTAGGATATAACAAAACGGTACTTGGCAATTTTTTTATTTCATAATATTTATTTAGTAATACAGTGGAACTCCCCTAACTCGAACCACACATCAACAAAATTCTTTATCTTCTGAATTTTGCAGTCGTTCTTTTAGTTGAGCAAGGGGAATTTCGTCTTCGTCCTCGTCTTCGTTACCAAAACCAGCCTTTTTAAAACAGTTTTGAATGGTTTTTTGTTTAACATCCACATGCCATGTCATGGTAACCTCTCTCACACAGTCGAGAAGTGATATGCTAGGAGAACCGTTATTCTCTAATGCATATAAAGTTTTTTTTTAAGGATTCTTCCTTTGTAATGATCTTTGAAACTTTTAATGATGCCTTGATCTAAAGGTTGCAGTTTGGAAGTTCCGTTTGGTGGCAAATATTGCAATTTGATGGCCTTCAGGTTCTGTTGTATTGCAGGATGAGCAGGGCAGTTGTCTATAAACATTATTATTTTTCGATTCTCGTGTGAAAATTGCTTGTCCAATTTAACCAACCATTTTTTAAAAATTTCAGAGGTCATCCATGCCTTTACGTTGTCCTCGTAATCTACAGGAAGCCATTTACCCCTTTAAAACATCGTGGCTTTGCACTTCTGCCTATTATGAGAGTTTTTTAGTGCTACTCATATTCGTTGCTAGAAGGCATGTGACCCGATCTTTACTAAGTTTTCCACCATAGCATTTGTCGGCTCTAATGGCTAAAGTTTTCTTAGGTAGAGATTTGAAAAATAACCCTGCCTCGTCAGCATTGAAAGTATCATCTTCGCTATACCACCCCAAAATCCCCGGCAATACATTTCGAATCCAATCACTAACCTGACGATCATCCACTGTGGCACTTTCACCACAGATATTCTTATGCGATATGTCATGTCTAAATTTAAAAAATAAAATATAAATTTCATATGTGTATACGTATGTTTAATACAATAACGTAAATTTTACCTTTTTTTAAATTTATGAAGCCTAAATGTTGACTGTATTCCAGTGCTTTCTCCTGTAGAAGTGGCCCCGACACCGGAATGTTTTTTTCTCTAGTAGACACAAATCACTTAAACACCGCACTGTTTACATTTTTGTTTGAAACTCGGTTTCGCTTGAAATTGGCAGGTTTTGTAAGTTTACTCGCGAAACTTCGAATATGTTCCTTGTTTTTAATTATAGTTGACAATGTACTCACTGGTATGTCATATTCCGCAGCTATTCCTTCTTTTTTACTCCATTGTCCACTTTTTTAATATTTCTAATTTCTGCTGCACTGTTAAGCTTTCAAGTTTTCGTTGCTGGGGCATGTTGATGACAAACACTAACGAATACGACTGAATATATAGCGCAACACGCAGATGAATAAGAATGATAAAACCCGTTGTCATTGGTACTTCCCCGAATTCCTTCGATAGATATTACGTTATATCCGCTAACAGATGGCACATCACGTACCTTTAGTGAAAATTTCGAGTTACAGAGATTCTACGTCTTCTTAAATTTGGTTAAATTTTTTTCGAGTTAGGGATAAATTCGAGTTAGAGAAATTCGAGTTAAGGACAGTCATATGCATATAAATTTAATAGATAACGCACGGGATAACAAAATATTCGAGTTAGGAGAGTTCGAGTTGGGGGAGTTCCACTGTAATAGTAAAGGTGTGAAGTTAGCAACGGTTTTTCGATGCGGCAATCTCGTATAAGTTGTATAGTACACATATAGTAAAGGTTACGCAGAGATTATCGGATGTGTAAGGTAAACAATTACTATCCCTAATGCTAATGTTAAAATCCCAAATTTTATTTCACGTTGCGAAGCGCCGCGTTCACTCTGGCCAACGATGCGACCCCGGGTGAAGTCGCTAATACCACTCGAACCTTGTAAGCGAGGCATAGTTGTAACGATACTAAACTATGACGAATTCCTTCCGATACATCTACCCCTACCCCCATGGCAAGAGAAAGTTCTTAATTCGTTCTTAGAATTTAGCTGTTTACATATTTATACCGCTTTACCTGGTGTCTATTTTATTCTGTCACCCTAGTGTATATGTGCCACCTTTACCTACATCAAGGTATTTAACATTAACCCGATTTATAATATGTGTTTATGTAGGTGTTTACGCAAACACGTTTATCTAGCAAACAAGAGCCATAGATTCGAATCCCACCGGAATCGGGAAATTTTTAATTTCACAAACTAATTAGATTAAAGATTTCACGGTTGGCGAATATCAAGAAAATTAAATAACCTGTTAAATAACTCTGTAGCAGTCTGTATACGTTTTATATAATTATTTTCACTCTAAATTCGTAAAAACAAAAAAAGTGGGAAGTACCGTTTATTTTATATTATCCTCCTAAACTTGAAACTACAAATTTTAATATAGTAAACGATTAAATGAAGCGCTTAATGGCCCCGTGTACCGATATATCTCGCTTTTCCCATCAAAAACCTTGTACAGGATGTTTCGAAAAGTGTTGTACAAACTTGAATCTTCGATTATTATGCGTATTCTGATTCGGAAAAAAAAACACATTCTCTGCAACCGGATTACGGTTGTATAACAAATACATATTTGACGTAATAAAGAATAGAAACTATAGAAACAAATATTTACCATTGGCTAATATTTAGAATAATAATTAATAATTGACCGGTAAATGTATGTGTATGAAAGAGGAACAGTCAATGATAAAATGCATTCTAAGCTAGGCGCATCGTATGGGAGATGTTAACGTGATAAATAAAACGGAAATGGAAAACGACGACCTTCGATGATTTATTTTCTTTCCTTGTTATAACCGAAAATGAAGGAAAACGATTTTTGGGTTAGGAAAACTTAATTTGTGATGAAAGTGGAAAAATAAGACATAGACGTGCATTAAATTAAACGTGTACTGTACGTTTCGAAACATCCTACGCACCACCTCCGCTCGCTAATGTAAAATATTCTGTTGCAGTAGTGGATCAACGATCTGCCTACTATGATTCGGACGAGTTCGAAATTGTTTGAAACACTAGACTTATTTTGTATAAAATATACGTTTTGCTTTCTTCTATTTAAACCAATTTCAATTCATATATACGCTTCTAAAGCGTAAGCCGACGACCATTAGCCTAATTATACGGATGGCATTTCTATTTCGGATATCCGGTTACGTTAACGAAATTCAAATTCGAAACTTGTAAATTTTTTACGCTCAAATTTTACATAAGTAATGTATGTATGTACCGTACGACGCTGCTATTTATCGTGATTATTTATATATATACATAGTATCTATATAAATAATTACATGATTGCTAGTAAAACGGTTTTTCTACGCATAAAGATATTCGTAGAAATATTTGTACGATTCCCGATTCACGACCTACTTTTCTATTTTAATTTAACTGCATCTGTAAAGTTTGTGTTTTATTATTATATTTTCCGTTTGATATAAAGGCTTTTCTTTAAACGCTAGTCTTATTTTTATTCGACCACTTATAAAATAACAAAAGTAGCGTGACTCTTAGCACAATAATTCACAAACTAATGAATAGAATATCATGAAATTTTAACAGCTGTCTCTCTTAACTGAGAGAAAGGTGACTGCAATAAAACTAGCGTGATCTATGTGTTAGACCCGGGACTTTTCAGCCCATGTGTTATCTCCAATCATACAGAATACGATTCTGAGGACTAATCTAGACGGTATTTGTTTCTAAGGATTTAAAAACATGCGAAAAGTGTAATAACTATTGATTGATCCTCCTCTAATTTTAGAAGCGCAAGTATTTGGCCATGATGGATAATTTTCTTACATTCTAATCATCAAAATCTTCAGTGGTATACACATTTTGACATATTTTAGACACACAAAAAGGTACGCCCTTAACACTAACGCACGCACAAGCAGGTTTAATTAGAAAGTAAAGCATTTCTCAGTACACAATACACTTTCGGGTGGCTTGAAGATTACTATATTGGGTCATAAAATATAATATTCTAATTCTTGGAAGTTTGCCTGTACAATTAATAAACAAACTTCATAAAGGACCTAATATACATGTTATTTGTATATAAATGCAATTATATTATTTTTTAGTAGAATTTAGAACATTTAATTGGGTATCCGAACTAATATGGACGGTAGTGTATATGAACAAAATAAAATTAGCAAGCCGCTTGACACTTATAAGACCAGATGGGAATAATTATGGGGTTGTTTGATTGAACCAATACTTAATACTCACGGAGCCTGATAACCTACCATTACGTCCTCCGGATGACATGAACTTACAGATGTAAAAGTGTCCTGTGTTCAAACGCCATTCGACTTAGAATGGTCGAGGCGTCCGTATTGTCGTAAAATGAATAATATCTAAAAAACGCGTTTTTGAGGAATACGTCGTTTTATCTCTCAATAGAATAGCCTTACGACTATACACCTTCCGTTTAACAAGTCGAATTCGAAATAAAACACATCGTAAAACAGCTATAGCAGCAATCGCGTTTTATTTGAGATTCTACGGTATAATCGCAACGAAACATCATTTCAACAAACCACTTTTTTATAATGCACATTTATAAAGTACGAGCAACGTCCGAACTTGAGCAAGACCAACGACAAACGTATTGATACGATGCTAAGCGAAAAACTAATGACGATAGCGGCACTTAGTTGCTAACTTATAGATAAAAAAACACCTCGCTTAATAATGAACAACGATCTACACATCATGTATCAATAGATGGCCGCCAGTAAACGCGACTTCGGATATTCCTCGTAGCTCGTTAATTCTATATGAATTCTATCCTTACACGTATAGATATTAAAAATATACTCTAACTAATAACGTTACAATATTCAATATTAAACATTTCAACCAGGAAAAAAGCTCTTCGACGGTTTGGCCATAATACATGCTCTAATAAGGAGAAAAATGTGGACACATTAACAGCATGTTATATCGTTTTGGGCGCTATACCTTTGGCACAACGAAAAGTTAAGCAATTAGGTGGCGTCGCTTGAACTTCAATTGGTATCTCCTTACGCATCGCCAAGTTGCGGTTTAACTCTTTTATCATACTTTCTTTTTTTTAATTCATTGTAGAAATTATAAATAGTAGTTGTCGGGTAAGTGATAAAAGTGGGTGTTCAGTCAATGAAAATGCTGCGCACGGATTGCACGATTAGTATAGATCAAAGCATACCGTTGTAACTAAGCTGGACAATGAAGATATTGCGTTCTCCCAAAGATAAGGTGCGGATTTGAAGATTGTTATACGACGAAATATTAAATTAAATGATGCAGCAAGTTCGTTAGATACGATAATATACAGTTTATGCAGTATTGAAGGCAATTTTGGGCCTCGCCTTAAAAAAACGTACATAATGTTTTCCAATGAAATCCTAACTTAGCTATATTAAGGCAGTTCTTTGAAAGGAAATTATTAAATCGAAATCTAAATGAAAAGTTCATTTACTCTAGAAGAATTCCAACTGACACTCCAACGAACAAATTTCACTAGAGAAAACATAGAAAAAGATTTAATTATTAACACAAACTGTACATTATTCCCTGAAATTTAACTATTAATATATCTATTCATAAAATCATAAATGTTTGTTGGTGTTTTATTTCTATACATATGAAGAAACGTAAATAAGTAAGCAATCTAGGTACTTTTCGCATGTCTATGGAATATCCGGCGATGAGGTGTCATACTTACATTCGTCGACACGTGTTTACTGACCACACGCCGATAATACAAATTTGTGCATGTAATACCAATTTTAGCGACGACAGCTTATTTTCATAGAATTCAACTGTTGCTATGAAATTTTGCTTTCCTAACGCTTACTATCTTCGTCCAGAATAGCCATCAAAAATGTAAAGATTCTATAGCTAATTACGTCGATCAATAATCGGCGAACGTAAACGTGTTGTCACGCGGGAATGTTGCACCGGACTAGCGTTACGTCAGCTTTTCTCCTTCCGAGAGAAGAAAATTATGTAAGAGGAAAGTAAGCTTCCCATGTTTGTGGAAATATTTTACGTCGTTCGTAATCTACAATACGTTTCTCCTGTCGTAGTTGGTGTCATCGCATTAACGAAAATAAGCCAACGGTTAACATATATATTTAACATAGGATATAGTCGATCTACCGTCGGATCGATATTCCGAAGAATCACTTATACCTCCGTATTGTCTGTCGTCATTCGATTTTCGATATTTACAGTCCCCGACCATTTTATTAGGACCACCTTATAAATTTATGCTTTTGTGTGTTTCCAACGTGATAATTTACGAATACAAGTATAAAATTCACGAATATGGTTGACAATACCTATCTAAATATCTTACCAAGAAATTGAGGAAGTACCACTTAATGACCTCGTGCCTATTATTATCCCCCTCAAGTATCTATAACTGTATAGAAGATGGGTAGAAACACGATTGAAAGGTAATTCGTAGAATATTATTTGCATCGGTTGCTATTGTAGAAAGAATATTTATCTGTTTATGTCCATGTTTATGTGTTAGTACAGAGTGATTTTATATGTTTGAGGACAGTTTAAATTTCGCGCGGTGGATTCTAGGAGATTTGACATGTTAAGAGTGGCCATTGTGAGTATCGGTCCTGTCAACTGACTGTGCGACACGTTATTTATATTCATTTTATTCGTTATTATTTGCTTCATTTTTACTTGTAATCTGTTCTTCTTAGAGCTACTGTTTATCAGTGTTATTTTCCAGGTATGTTTTTATGCATTTCTATTAAATTAAGTGAACTTAATTGTTGTTAGTTTTAAGATGCCGTTTACGGCCGAGCAAGACGCTTTCATTTTAAAAGCGCATTATCGCAGTGGCACTCATCACGAAGATGGATCATGGACTTATTCATTGCAATCATGCCTGAACCAATTTCGTGAAAATTATCCGGATGTTGTCGTACCATACAAAATGTTTTGTAATCACAGAGACAGAATTATTGAACGATTCGAAGGGAAACACTGCATTTGCAAAGGAAAATCAACTGGACGACCTAGAGTGTTAGCAGAAGAGACTGTTGATGATGTTACACAACGGATAGAGGCAAGTCCTAAAAAGTCAATTCGCAAATTAGCAGCTCAAACTGGTATGATGCTTTTTCTATTTCTAAGATGTAGTATTTTTTATTTTTTAGTACTGCAAGAAAAGCATTGGTTAAAAATCTACACATGCATCCGTATAGAGTAACCGTAACACAGCAATTATTGCCAATTGATATTCCACGACGAATTCAATATTGTCAGTGGTTTAATGAAAATCTTCATAATGATGATATTTTAGATTTAACATTCATGTCAGACGAGGCCCGGTTTCACTTGTCAGGCTATATTAACAGTCAAAATTACAGGACATGGGCTACAGAAAACCCTCATAATTTTGTTGAGACTTCTTTACATCCACAAAAAATTGGGGTCTGGGTGGCAATGTCTAGACGTCGCATAATTGGCCCTATTTTTTTGAAAATATATGAAAATATCAATGCGGAAAGATATCGCACTCAAATTTTCGAAGTGTTTATAAACTAATTACATGACGATGAATTGGAAAGGGGGTATTTTCAACAAGATGGAGCACCACCTCATGTAGCGCATGATACATTGGAATATCTAGAAGAGTATTTTGGTGACAGACTTATTAGTCGCGATCGTTGGCCATCACGGTCACCTGACCTAACCCCTTTAGATTTTTATCTGTTTGGGCATTTAAAAAATAAGATACATCAAGAGCAGGAAATTCGTAATATCGATCAAAACCAATTACAGCGACTGTCTGACAATATTAAGAGACGAATACATTTATGTCTTGAATCAAATGGAGGCCATTTCGAACATACATTATAATGTAATTGTTTTTTTGCAATAAAATTATACAAAAAACGGAATCGTTTGCTTTTAAATATGTAGTGCTCAAATTTAAATATTTGTATTAATTCAAAAGCTATTTAAAACCATCTATATTTCATTCCATTTTTTATCACATTTACATTAATTTTCAGCTTAGAAAATCAATATGAAATTGATTTTTTGAAGATCTGTTGTCAATATTTTATCACCCATCCAAAATCTATTTGCTATGCTACTGGTTACGAATTCAAAACTAAATCGCCAACGTGACAAAAATTTAGCAAGGCGCGAAATTTAAACTGTCCTCAAACATTTAAAATCATTCAGTATTGCACTTTAAGTTATTGCTTGTATGCGCTTTATATTTTTTCGTTATGGGTAAAAAACGAACATACCAAATGGAAAAAAGACTGCGTATTGAGGCATTATTGGGTACAGGAGTGTATTCTTAACACACAATTGTAAAGAAACAGTACAGCGAATCGCCGCCTGAATAAACTTATGCTTGTAGAATACGTTTTGCATTATATATTTTAACAAAATCGCTATTTTAGCGAGCGGTCCTAATAAATTGGACAGGGACTGTATTTTACGATAGGTACGCGAAAATTATCTAATGCAACAGGTGGACCGTTTTAATTTCAGTCGGTCAAGATCGGTACGTCTACCGGCTAAATACCGATCTTCTTCGCCCACCTCTTACCCGAACCTTAGCTGTCGCAAGTGTAGAAACCGAAACGGTTATCCTTGAAATTGATAACGATGACGGTGATATTATCCAACGAGCCCCTGTAGTACGCCTGCAAGGTGATGCTTTTCGCGCCGTAATCGGATTCATTCAGTCGTTCCTTGATAAACGCCACCGCCTCCTCGTTCGAGAACGTATCCCATAGGCCGTCCGACGCCAGCACGACGAACATCGGCTTGTGATAGGAAAGATCGAAACTCAAAATGTCCGGATCGGCTATGACGAGCTTCTTATCTTTCAGCGGATAATCGCCCATCGCTCGGGATGTCGCCAAGATGCCGGCGACGCGCCATACTCCGTTGAAGGTAACAAAGCCGCCGGCCTCCTTGATGCGTTTACGCTCCCTCATCTGCTGGGGTTTGTGGTCGAACGAAAGAGGTATCGCGTTGCCCTTTCCATCGCACATGACGCCTGCGGGAAACGATAGAATGAAGATGACACTCGACTCATGCGACCGTCGTTTTTTTTTTCCGACGACGTTTGACAGAATTTTGAGAATGGAGGACGTAGGTCGGGATCTACCGCATTGTCGAAAGAGTTAAGAGCGAATAGCGAACGTCGAAGGGTAATTTTGTAGCAACTAGAGAATGCGATAGGATGAGTGGATAGGGGATTGCCAGACTGTGGCGGATGTTGGATAAAACCGAATAGATACATCATCAGCTTAAAACATCTCCAGAATTAAAAAAGCTGTCTGTTTGCGTGTACCTAATAAAATAAATTGCCCAATACGAAATTTAGCCAATGCTTTACGCGATCCAAATCCGCGCGTAAATATCTTGGAAACTATAACGGATATAAATTCTTTTTCGTACAAGAAATTTGGACAGTTAATAATAATAATAACTTACACGTTTGTAATAATAATAAATTTTCGCAAAATTGTGAAGAAAGATTATAAAGAAAGCATAATGCTCGTGTAAAGATTCAATACACCGCAAATAAACATTGACCTGTCTCAGTGAATTTTGATCTTTCTTTTCATTGTTGAGGTATCTAAGGTTAAAAATCAACATGGCTTAATAAGCTGGCGTGCACTAATGTGAACAGTACATACCTCGTGAATCACCTACGTTAGCAACAATCAGCCTTGTTCCCTCCAATACTGCAATTAAAGCCGTCGTTCCAGCGACATCCATCGATTTCTTAGCTGCCTCCAGTAACAAGCGGTCGGTTGCCAGAATTTCATCAGTAATCAGCTTCCCATAATCAATAGTACCTCGTTTATCGAAATAGTCGGTTATCGGAGTTTGTTTTACTGTTTCCGCTTTAACCGGCTTCACTTCACGAGTTATTGGACGTAGATTTTCAAGTTTGGATAAGATCTCCGTGTCTGTTACTTCTCTTGCGCCTTTAACGCATTCGTCCGTTGTTGAAGAGGACTTTTTAAGGCTCTTTCGTCTTTCTTGCAAGGTTGGTGTTGGTGGCGGAACAGGTTTTTCCGCATCTGCTTTTTCGGTTTGGCATACAGTTTCCTTTTCCTTTTTAATAGGCTTACCTTCTATTAGTCCTTTTATTTCAATCACCTTATTATACAAGTTCTGGATCAAGTTCTCCTTTGCGTAATTTGCCGCGAATTCACCGCCGTGACCATCAAATATGGCAAATAATGCAACATCAGTTTTATTTATATTGTCATTAATGGAAAAACGATCTTCCATTTTGGGTCGCCTTCCTTGAACAGCATAAGCAGCCACCGGTCCCATTTTCATTTCCCAACTTGATTTTTCTACATCTCCGATATTAAAGTACGTAAGTTTCTGTAGCCTGGATTTTTCACTTTTACCAAGCGTGTACTGCAGTCTCCCTAATAAATTATTACTCCATAGATGAACAGTTTGGATGTACATTAATATAACAAACACAACAATTCCAAACACGAATATCTCTGGCTTTAGAACATAAATTCTAAACAGTCTCCATAAATAAGTGCCGATGGCAAACGGCGATATATTGATGGGAACACCCCATGCTATTTTCGACATGATTTTCATGTGCGACACGTACGTTTGATAGATTATTTTGTCGTCTAATTCGTCTTCCATCGTACGATAATTAAAGCCAATGAATTTTCTGTAGTACTGTTGACATTCTTTTTTCGTAAATAGGAACTTTAAATTTAGAAAGTGCGGTGTCTCACGTAACGACTCGCCAAACCCTGGACTAGATAGCGCCAAACGCTCATTGTAAATTTTCAAATACGTTTTACTTCCGAAATTACATAAGATTTTTTCCATAAAGCGCAAACTAGAACGTAACAGATAATTATAATATTCCAATTGTACAATGAAGATCCAATACGTATTTGTAATGTACGTTGTTTTAGACACAAGGCAACAAACTTGCGAATTGAGGTTGCGGAAGTACACTTATTAGCAGATATCGTATCAATTCATTAAATACGATAATGCAACACAAGCAAATCAAATTTCGTTTAGTTTTAAAGCGCTTATTTGAAAACAATTTTCGGCGAGCGCGTTCGGTAGTCCTTTTAGCATAAACGTGAATATAATTAAATCAGGCATTCCTATTCCCGATTTCACATTTTAGTTACTTTCATTTTCGAACAGGTTTTTAACTAACGCACACAACATCTATATTCTGTCAAGTGTTTATTTGTTCGATTTTTCCGAGAATGGGTGGTTTTAATACGAATTATGTACGAAGTAGCTGTAGAAACGATTAATGCTTGACAAAATGAGTGAAAGAAAGTTCACTCGCAGTTTAGGGAAGCCGGGTACGGCGGCACAATTACGCGAAACGGTCTCACAAGTAGTTAAAGAAAGCACTGTACAGGTAAGTGGGAATGTTAAAAACATGAAATTTCAAATATCACATGCTGGTTACGTACATTTAAAACTGATGCAAGCCATAATAAATGTTTTACTTGTTGAGTATCCTTACATAAGTGATTTTTAATGACATTTTTCCGTTACGCCCACTTTCCCATAAAATGTCATAGTAAAAATTAGCGGGAATATTTACTTTAAAGAGACGATGCAATTGATCGATTACTCGTAAATTTTAAACGATATGATGAGTATTTATGTTGCATGCTATAGAATAAGCCGAAATTAGTCGAGCCAATAGATTTCGAAGATTTTATCTTGAAGAATAAAACTCTGCTGCAGAATGATTCCCAGAGAGAATTGTTATTATATCCTGCCGATGATATTTCGGTAAGTACTTGTACAGTACAAACATTCCCAAGATTAAGAAGTTGCAAATTTGTTGCAGCAAGTGGTATTACCAAGAAGATGTCGAACTGTTAACCAAACCGTCCCCAGTAGATCTGAAATAGAGCAGTGTAATCTCTTCACAAGGCAATGTGTTGCTAGCTACTCTTCTAATTGGAATCTCATACATTATAAATATAGCGCGTACAGCGGTACTTATGCAGATTTGCCTAAATTTGTATGTAACGAGGATTTAAAAGATGAAACGTTCGAAATTGACATTGACAGTGAGAATGCAGAGGATTTTGGGCTTCAGGTTGACGGAATTACGAAAGAAGGATACTTGATGAAAGGGCCAGAGATAGGTATACAATGTTTACTCGATAGGGAGGTATTTCCTGAAAACTGGTTTATTTCCTAGGTTCAGACAGAATGTTTGTAAATATCGGTTCGAAGAGTTTTAAAAGACGATATTGTCATCTAAGGCAAGAGGTGGACGGGACGTACATACTCGAATTATTCAAGGATGAAAGAAAAGGAGAGGCAAAACATACGATAGTAATGGATTTTTGTACAGAAGTTGTGAAGGTAAGGTTTTTGGAATTGTTGTCGGAATTCTGGCTTTACATGCGCCATTTTAGAATTCCAAAAGGGGAAGGTTCTGCTTCGAGCTAAGGATGACCGCCGGCCATAAATCTTATGTATTAGGCGCAGAAAACGATACAGAGTTCAAGGATTGGCTTGCGAAGCTCAGTTCTGTTCTACAGCAAAATAAAATACAAGAGGAAAAGCGAGCCGCTTCATTAGAGAGAGGTACGATCACAATTCTTATTTGTTTCTTTCTCGTAAACTTTATATATTGCACGTACGATAATTATTATATATTTTTTCGGGTTGTAATCGTTTGAATTGTTCATAGCGGGCGATTATCAGCTAAAATTTATACGAAATTTCCGTTGACTTTACAATTTTCGGTGTAATTTCCAACGTTAAAATTTGACGGAAGATTTTTGATGGTTTCCGGTAGAATTCCAACGCACATCTCTTTGTTTTCCAGACAAGTGACAAAAGCATTACGTCACGTAGACCTGTTATCAACTTTCTCCGCGTAAATTCGTTTCCCATTCGCCGGAAATTACAGAAACTTATCTATCACGTGTCTGCTTCGTCAATGTCAACAGAGACGTACGGAACAACGTACATTCCAATTTGTCCCTTACTACTATTAGCATGGATTGCATGTATAGCAGATGCAAAGCTCTTTATCCGGCGCCTTCGCGACCTCAGGCTATTTCGTAAACGATTTTAATAATCAAAATATCACTACGTACTATGTTAAACATGTTACTTTTAAAATTAAGTGTCGAAAAGAAATGTTTTCGTTAAGTTTCTTTTTGTTTGTTTGGTTGTTTTTTTTTGTCCAGAAAGTATAACAAAATATGAAAGGTGAAATTGTATATACACTACTGCTCAAAAGTGTTTAGGCACTCTCACTGACAGCAAAAATGTATAAAAACTCAGCAAAAATGTTAATAATATTTATTTTTTATGTACAGATACACGTACATGAATAAAAATATATTAAATAAATGTGAAAATTAAAACGTTTAATTCAAATGTCGTTTTCATCTATGTGACCTCCTCTTGATTTGATAATTGCAGCACACAATCGAGGCATTCTCGCAATAAGTTTTGCCAGAGTTTCTTGTGTTATTGAGGTCCAACTCGATTGCAATTTGTTCCATACGTCAGTAGCCGATTTCCGTACTTCCCGCTCTAGTTCTTCCCCGTAGTAACTCGATTGGATTCAAGTCGGGGCTCTGGGGAGGCCATTCCATAATTTTGAGGGTTCCTTCCTCTTCTAAATGGCGTAAATAGTCTTTACATAATTTAGAGAAATGTTTTAGGTCATTATCTTGCTGGAAGATAAAATTTTGAGCCAAAAGTCGAATTCCGGAAGGTATTGCGTGGTTCTCCAAAATTTCGCGGTAGCCTTCTTTTTTTAATATACCGTCAATTTTCACATGTCCCCTACACTAGTGCCAGCAAAACAGCCCCAAATGATAGAATTTCCACCGTGCTTCACGGTAGCAGCAATACACTCTTCTTACGAATATGCGTCTTCGGGTTCCGAACAGCTCAAATTTCGACTCATTCGTCCATAGGACGTTGTTCCACTCTTCTATGGTCCAGTGTTGGTGTTCACGAGCCCATTTAAGTCGCTTTTGCTTGCGTTTTGTTTGCGTAGTAATGGCTTTTTCATCGCAATACGTCCATGGAGCCCGGCTTTCTGTAGGCGACGTTTGATTGTAGAAACACCGACTAGTTTTTGGTGACCAACATTTAATTCTGCGGTGATTTCCGGGGCTGTTTTGCGTCTATTTAACTTGCTGGTAACCACTATTCTGCGATCATCTGCAGATGTTGTCGCTTTTGGCCTTCCGTCTTTAATAAAAATTTAAACGGGAACAGCTTAAGCGATTAATTCGAATGAAATTTGATGTGTGTTCAATGCAACGATTACGTAATTGATCGACTAATTTTTAAAGTTATCGGTCTATCTGTTATAGATCGCAGCTCGCCCGTTCCCCAAACGCCAGCTCAATCGTTCGGGACATTGAAAGGACTAGAACACAGCATGAATCCTCAATTAATCAAGTACGCGCGAGAGACCGATATTAGTATAGCGATGTCTAGGCGCGAGAATCGCTCCAAACTCTTTCCGCTCTACCCGCAGCTGGCGGTCGCGCTCAACTCGACGAAATCGACCGTTAATGGCGGCGGCGCGGGCGGAACGGTCGCCGCAGACCAAGTCGAGCCGTACAGGGAGATGTTCGGTACAAGGGTGTTGGTAAGATGCGAAAGCGTCACGTTCAAATTGCAGGCGCCCGGTGAGAACGAACGCGGCGACGCCGTCGGCGCGGCAGCCTGTCAAATAGAGCCGTACCATACTTCGCTCTGCCTGTACGACGCTAAGGGCGGCAAGAGGCTGACCGAAAATTTTCATTTCGACGTCAACGATCCGACCGTTCACGCGATGTTATCGCGAAACGGCAGCGGCGCCTGCACCAACGGAGCGGAAGACGGATACAAATTTCCGGCGAACGTGTCGAGCGAATGGTTGTCGCGACCGAAGCAAGCGCTCTTATCGATCACCAATCCGCATCCGGACATATTTCTGGTGGTGCGGATCGAGAAGGTACTGCAGGGCGGAATCTGTCAGACCAGCGAGCCGTACATCAAAGTTAATAAGGATCCGAAGGCGGTGTTCAAGGTGTACAAGAGCGTCCTGGCAAGCTGCCAACGTCTCGGTCACTACAAGATGCCGTTCGCATGGACGGCGAGGCCTCTATTCAGGTAGGAGAGAGAAGAAGATAGCGAGAGAAAGCATTACGGTAGCAAGAGTTTTCCCTTTCAGATTGTACAGTAACGAATTGGACACTACGTCCGATTTTCCGGGCATTTATAGGCAGGAGAGCAACAAGCTTACCGACGAGGAATTGTTGAAGCTGCTGTCCGAATACAGAAGGCCCGACAAGTTTAGCAAATTCACTGTGATACCCGGATCGATAAAGATAAAGATCTCCGCGTTGAACGAACTTCCGGAAAGTACGTTTGTTTGCGCGCTCCACTTGCCTACTGCATGCACCTCGTACAGACAGCTGGAGGCTAGAAGCGTATTTGAACGTGCAGGATGTTACTTTATGCGAAGATATCGGTAGAAATTTAGCGCACAATGTCTGGGCACTTTTCGCTAACTTTTCAAATACGATACGAAGGCAAACGTCGTTACTACGCTTTCGTTTTTTCGTAAAAGGAACATCCCGCACACTAAGTGTATGCATAAGCTTTTTCCGGTTGTTTGCTAAAGAGAAACGCGTAATTTTGAAGGGAAATTATGTTTTTTATTCAAAATATTTCACCTACCTTCATCGAACGACTTTTCAAACTTTCTCTTGAAATTGCTGGAGCGAGCGCGTGCCACATTGATGCGAAGAGCTGATAGTCAGACGGCTCCAGGTCGTGCCGTAAATGTTCTTTTTCAGTCGCAAAACTCAACGTGATCACTAAATGATAATGCAAAGTTGCTAGCTTTTGGCGGGCTTAACTTGCGTGTGTTTGTAGTTTAAATGTCAAACGAACAAAATGGCGTATGTATCAAATTAATACGCTGCATACTTTTCGCTAGCGTCACCGGAAAAAAAATTACGCATACACCTGGTACGTTAAGTCAAGACGATCTATAGATACTGAGAAAACATCTAACGACATAATTTATTCCGTACGATAATTTCTTTTATTCCGTTCGTAGATGCTTTGACGACGGCGCTCGTCCCATTGAAGCCGTTTCCCGTTCCGCCGACGAACGACGTCACCATCGAAGTGGCCGAGTTCGGAAAGAGCTGCGATAAGGACGTCCATCCTTACGCGACGTTCGTAAACCATCTGTACGTCTATCCGCAGGCGTTGAATTTCGACACGCAGAAGGTGTTCACGAGGGCGAGGAACATCGCGTGCGTCGTGGAACTGAGGGACTCGGACGACGAGAACGCCGCCGGTTTACAGGTAACGGGCGCCGTCTCCTCCACCTTCCCTCCCCCTCCCTTTTTTTTAACGATTCGAGAATGATCCGTATGTACGTATGTCGCAGTGTATATACGGCAGGCCGGGCCAGAACGTTCTCGTCTCGCAGGTGTCCTGCGCCGTCCTACATCACAACACCTTCCCGACGTGGTACGAAGAGATCAAGATCAGACTACCGATACATCTGCATCAGAATCATCATCTGCTGTTCACCTTCTATCATATCTCGTGCGAAATCGCCAAAAAGCGCGAGAACGGCGTCGAGAATTGCGTCGGCTACGCGTGGATACCGTTATTGTGCAAGGGCAAGCTGAACGTCGACAGGCAAACGGTTCCGGTCGCCGCCCATCTACCGCCCGGATATCTGTCGATACATCCGTTCGGACTTGGAAAAGGGGTAGGTGGCGATCGACGATCGATCCATAAGCGACACGATCTTTACGCGCCCGTCATCAATTCACGTCAATGCACCCCCAACCGACTATTTCAAGTTTTCTTTCGTATTCCATCGATACACGTATGTACTTTGACGACGTATTATGTACAGCTCTGTACAGTTTATGCGAACTTGGTAAGAGTAACACTTCGATCGTCCGCGTGTGCTGCTGACGCGGGCTATAAAGGAAGTATTGGTCGTCGATTTGGTTGTGGTCGAGGGGGAAGATACGAATCGATGACGTACGCGTAAAGATGAAGCGGGCGCAGTGCAATAACGGCCTAATCATGCGATCGTCTTGTTTCGCATCGCGTAGAACGCGGGACCCGAAATCAACTGGATAGATTCGCAGAGGTCGATATTCCTCGTCGAATTCAATCTGCATTCGACGGTAAACACGGGGGATCAGCATCTCTTCAATCTGTTCTCGTTGTCCGAGCGACTGCTGATGAGCCCCAAATCGAGCACGATACCTCTGGAGAGCGAAACGTGCAAGATACTGAAGGCGCTGCACGCCGTGCAATTCCCCGCCCTGATAACGTTCCTGCCGACGACGCTGAACCAACTGTTCGCGCTGCTCGTCGCGACGATCAACGAGGAGATCGGCCTGAACATAATACGCGTGCTCATCAATCTGGTGCATATGGTGTACGAGAGGAACCGGAAGGATATCCTGCAGGCGTACGTCAAGTACGTCTTCGTAACGCCCGACTGCAAGAAGCACTGTTCCGTCCACGAGGAGATGTGCAAGTATCTGCCGACGATCCTGAATCCGAACAACACCGACTTCCTCGTCGTCGATAAGTTCATGCACCATTCGCTCTTCTTCTTCGAGATCATCGTCAAGAGTATGGCGCAATTTCTGCTTAGCACCGAAAGAATAAAGGTAATCTTGCAAAGACTGACGAATAAAATATAGTGCAACCTACTAATCGAATGAATCGTAGATGCACCGTCACGAAAGATTTTCCAAGGAGCATCTTTCGAGAATAGAAATGATGGTTCAGATGTCGATATCGTACGTATTTTCCAAGTGTCAGATCATGGACACGGTGACGATGGAATTAAATAGAAGCATCGCGACATTTTTGAAGGTAAGTATTTCGCCGCCGTTTACGATTTACGTTTGCGTTTACGATCTCTTACATTTCGGATAATAGAAATGTCTATCGCTGATGGACAGAGGCTTCGTCTTCAGAATGATCAACTCGTACATGGAGAAGTTCGAGCCGGGCGATCCGCGAGTCTTGCAGGAGTACAAGTTCGCGTTCCTCGAGATCATCTGCAGCCACGAACACTACATCGCGTTCAATTTACCGATACAGCATACGCGCCTCTCGCCGAAGAACAGATCGCCGGATTTCCTCCAGGAGTTCTGCCTGTCGGAGGACTTCTGTCGGCACCATTTCATCGTCGCGTTGCTCCTGCAGGAGGTGAAGACGTCGCTGAGCGAGATACCGCACGTGCGCAGGATCGCCGTCGGCACATTACGCGATCTCCTCGCCAAGCACGAGCTGGACGACCGCTACCAGAAGAACGGTCAGATGAACCGCATCGCCTTGATATACGTCCCGTGGCTGGGCGTCGTCCTCGAGAATCTCGCCAGGTTGGACGTGCCGACGTCGGCGGAGAAGCAGGACGACGGATGCGCTAGCAGCGTCGTCAATCGGATGTCGATGTGCAGCGGCTCGCGTTTGCACGGCGCGTCGCAGAGGATTACGATATGCGCCGACAGTAAGGAGAGTCCCGTCCATCTCAGGCATTCGACGTTTTTCGAGGCGATCGCCGGCCAACGTAAGTAGTAAACAGCGCCCGTAAGTATTCGAACGGCGATAATCACGTGAATCAGTCGTAGAAGATTCGTATTTAAATTATCGTAATCCCTTTTTCGTTGTGGCGATAGGTGTAACAGGTTCGCGAGATAATAATCTCGAACGAGTTACGTTAACTCGTCAGACAAAACGGTAACTCGTTTAGTTTTTCTTTTTTATCGATGAAATCGACATTTTGAGAAACGCCACATATAAAGCACAAGCCGATCGTGCTACCGTTCCAGTTATTTATCGCACATACACTCTTCTATACATCAAATAATAAATGGGCGTATAGCGCTATTCTTGTTGCTCACCTTTGCGAGCCTTTTTGTCACTTAATACAGCGGGGGGTTATATATATTGGGTTATATCAATAGAAAGACACATTTTTGAAGATCAGGTTAGTCATATTCATTTACGAATTATTTATTTCAATTTGTTACATTTGTTGGCTGTTTCATACATTTCCTTTTTGCTTGTTTGCATTGTTCTGGCATCTTGCAGTATATTTTTTATATCGTACCTATATCACATTTAAATTTATTCGATTTATACCGTTTACTTACAGTATGTCTGTCTTACTTATATCTTTTAAGTAGGTTTAATTCTCGGTTCCTTTTATGTCTAAGGCTTCCACTTTCACAATTAGTTTTGTATTTGATATTGTATTGAATGCTTTTTCATGATTGCGACTATATTCTGATCCACCGATTTTACAAACGCTACGCCGTTACGCTCAGCTATGCTCTGGGTGGCGGCGCCGTGGAATTGTTAAATTTTACCTAGTATAGTCTTTCTAAGACGAGAAGCAGTAGAACGAATAAGCATATCGGCGAGAAAACTACCGTCCAGCGAGCCAATATTCGCCCAAACATTCAGTTTCCGTTATTTTATTCGTATCGCTTTGTAGGCCGCGGTGCCAGGCGGCGTTCCCAAAATTTCGCGAATTAATTCCTTGTTTGCGCATCTGCATCGCTTCGAGCTTTCTTCTCCGATTATACTTATTATTGACCAGTCTCGCTGCCTCCGCATTCCCGAGTAATCTAGACCATTTAACTTATTCTTTTCTTTTTCGATTCGCAGCGATCACTAACGGCTACAGCTCGATGAGTATAGAGTCGGATATCTCGACCATATCCTGCGATAACCAATCGAACGCCTCGCTGGAGACGACGATCGTGCGCGAGACGCGCGACGAGTCGAGGAACGGCGGCGAGGTGAGGAGCCATAGACGCGCCATTAGCGTCTCGCAGTCGGCGCATCTGCATCGGTTCGATAAGCTGCCGGGGTCGGAGGTGCGCGACGTCCTCATCATCTTCCTGTTCGTCGTCAAGTACTTGGGCGAGAGCCAGCTGATATCGTGGTGGCACAAGTGCGCCGACGTCGACGTTGTCAACTTCTTCTCCGCGTTGCAGACATGCCTGCACTATTTCCGGTACGCCGGAGCGCGGAACGTCGTCGTAGCGAAGGGAGCGCCGAACGAACGCTGGGAGACGAACAAGAGCCGGACCGCCGCCAAGGCGCATACGTTGCCCGCAAGGATGAATCCGTCCGACATCACGCACGACAATACCAGCACGCTCATCATACACGCGCGCGAGAATCGGGATAGCCTCATCAATTCCGGTAAGCGGTTCGTAGCAATGATATCAACCAGTTCTTTTCTGTACGCAATGATTGATAATGTAGATGGTACGATTTTTACGTCATCAATGGCAAAAGTGGCTCTTTGTTAAATTGAACGTAGTGCATGTTATGTACGTTAAACGTCAAGCAATTTATCAATATCACGAAAGCATTTCTTATACGGTAAAAACTATTCATCAGAAAAATGCCTTTTTGCAAAGATTCTAAAGCTATAGCCCCTCACTTGAAAAAATTCGCGAAGACGAGTACTTTTAGCTCTACCGTAAGTAACAAAAAAAAAGCAACCAGAGAATGAGCCAGTGGACGTAAGCTTAAAGCAGTGGAGGAGTGACACGCTCCTGTTCCATCTATTAAAAATATGTATATCGACGTCGTCTAAAATTCGAATATTATTTTCGGTAAGCCACTGTTTGACACACATGGAAGTGTGTCAGTAGCGGTATTAGAAGCTTAACACAATTACCACTTACTTTGTACCTATTTTTTTGTCCACCACTCTATATGGAATGTGAGATATAATTCTTCCGGGCGTTACGCCGCGACGATAACTACCACAACCCGCTCTAGAAAAGGACGAAAGAAACTTCATCGAAACGTCGGGCTGCCTCGGGTTCTTCTAAGAACCGAAAGAATTATATATCATGTCTCATGAAAAGAATCGTCCATTCATTCTTACGTTATCTTCGGCATTTGCAGAAAACGAACTTTTAAAAAAGCAGCAAGCGATCCTCGAACAACATCTGACGAACGAGGTCGGACTAATAGCGCTGGATTGCATGGGCCTGTATTGCATGCACTTTCGGAACAATCTACTCGCGAACGAAGGCGACAACGCGACGATGAGGAAAATCTTCGACATCTACCTGACCTTCATTCAGATCGGTCAGAGCGAGAGCCTGTTCAAGCATATCTTTGCCGGCATGCGAGCGTTTGTTAACAATTACTCGATCGTCTTGTTTAAAGGTAACTAACGCACGACGTCCGTCTACTTGGCATTATTTCCGTTCGATGTTTAGGCAGCGCCGTCCTTTGCGGAAGGTTGTGCTACGAACTGCTGAAATGCTGCAACAGTCGGCTACCATCGGTGAGACAGGAATCGTGCGCGATACTCTACTTACTGATGCGCAGCAATTTCGAGTTTACGGGCCGGAAGAGTTTGATCAGGGTCCATCTGCAGATCATCATATCCGTCTCGCAGATCCTGAGGAACATCGGCAGCCTGAACAATGCCAAATTTCAGGAGAGCCTCTCGCTGATCAATAGCTTCGCGACGAGCGATAAAGCCATGAAAGGAACGGGTAAACGAAAGCCTTTTTTTCTATATCTAGTAGAGTACGATCCGAATTATATATGTCCTTTTTCGTTTGCTTTCTTCCGTAGGTTTTCCGATAGAAGTGAAGGATCTAACTAAGCGGGTGCGCACCGTTCTAATGGCGACGGCGCAGATGTGCGAGCACCATCACGATCCGGAGATGCTGGTAGACTTGCAACACAGCCTCGCCAACGGTTACGCGTCGACGCCCGAATTGAGGCACACATGGCTGGAGACGATGACCAGACACCACGTACGCGACGGAAATTACTCCGAGGTTCGGTTCTCCGTGTTCCGACAGCTCGCAAAGGCTTAACTTGTTAAACGTGAATTTTCGTCGTTCCAGGCCGCCTGTTGCCAACTCCATATGGCCGCCTTAATGGCGGAGTATCTCAAGCTGAAGAACGTACAGGACTGGGGAGCGGAAGCGTTCAACAAGATATCGTCCAACATTAGCAAGGACGAACGCGGACTGAAATTGGACGTGGGCGTGCAGGACATCCAGTACACCGAGTACATGCTGCTGGAACAGTTGGAGAATTGCGTCGATTACATCGTCAAATCGGAAAGGTACGAGCTATTGGGCGAACTGTACCGGTTGATCGTTCCGATGTACGAGAAAAAGAGGAACTACGAATACATCAAGGTCTGCTATCAGACGCTGGCGCAGAATTACGGGAAGGTGATCGACGTGATCAAGTCGGGCCGAAGGCTGCTCGGACGATTCTACAAGGTCGTGTTCTACGGCCAAGTGTACTTCGAGGAGGAGAACGGCGTCGAGTACGTGTACAAGGAGCCGAAGGTGACTTCGCTCAGCGAGATCGCCGAACGGCTCGAGAAACAATACGGCGATAAGTTCGGCGCGGACGCCGTCAAGATAATACACGATTCGAGTCCGGTAAGTGGTATTCGTCTCGCCTCCCTCCCACCCCACCATCTCCTCATTATAAGGGGGTACCGACGATGTTTCAGATGGCGCAGAACGAACTTGATCAGAAGTTCGCCCACATCCAGGTCACGCACGTGACGCCGTACTTCGACAAGTCCGAGTTGGAGGAGAGACAGACCGAATTCGAAGAAAATCACGACATCTCATGCTTTATGTTCGAGACGCCGTTCACGAAGGACGCAGGAAAGGCGCAGGGAAATCCGGACGAGCAGTGGAAGAGGAGGACGATCATTACGAGTAAGATTTACCGAAATACGTAATCTGGTTACAAACGTAATTGCGTTAATAATCTATGCTAATCGCTGTAGCGTTGAAATTTGTATATTTCTCCGCTACCAGTAAGTTCGTGAAAGCAAGAAATCTCTCAATTTTCGAGAAGAAGAGAATAATGAAATTATCGTATTAAAAGTTTATATCACAACAAAAGTCAATATAATGAATGTAAAATTTTATACAAATATATTTAACACTTTAACACATACGTATATCCGCACGGCACTTAATCTAATCTATTTTTTCATTTATTTCATTATAAGTAAAATCTCCAATAAAAGAACTCTCTTGATAACATTTCCGAATCCCGAGAGAAAATTTCACTACATTCAAAATTATATGAACGTGTGTGACTTGTAAATCATATTGATACCTAGAACTGCCACAAGTAATTTTATACCGAACTACTAGTGGGACGCCCAAAAGAACTAGTAAAAAAGAAACGTAGAAGATAAGCGTTGTTATTAATAGTATCATAGATATAGTCTACGCCTGCAACTAAACACATGGGCTGAAAAGTCCCGGGCCTAACAAAGAAAATACGGTATTTTTGGTTCAAAATTAGCTTTACTCATCAACGTAATCTCCATCAAGAGCAACGCAATCATTCCAGCGCCGCTCTAACATTTCAATACCACTTTTGTAGAACGATTTATCTTTTGCCTCAAAATAGGCCTCAATTTCAGCGATAACCTCTTCATTCGTTCGAAATTTCTTACCGGCGAGCATTTTTTTGAGGTCTGCGAACAGCCAGTAGTCGCTGGAAGCCAAATCTGACGAATACGGTGGATGTGGGAACAATTCGAAGTTCAATTCATGTAGTTTTGCCATTGTTTTGATTGACTTTTGACACGGTGCGTTGTCTTGATGAAACAATTTTTGTTTCTTTGCCATATGCGGTCGTCTCTTTGCAATTTCGGCCTTCAAACGCTCCAATAACGCTATATAATATTCACTGTTGATGGTATTTCTTTTCTCAAGATAGTCGATAAATATTACACCACGCACATCCCAAAATACCGAGGCCATAACCTTTCCAGCCGATTGTTGTGCTTTCGGGTGTTTTGGACGAGGTTCACCAGTTGCTATCCACTCAGATGACGATCGTTTTGATTCCGGAGTGAAGTGATGGATCCATGTTTCACCCATTGTCACATATCGACGAAAAATTCCGGTTTGTTACGTTTAAACATGGCCAAACACTGCTCAGAATCATCAACACGTTCTTGTTTTTGGTCAACAGTGAGCAAACGCGGCACCCACTTTGAACAGAGCTTTCTCATAGCCAAATGCTCATGCAATATAAAGCCAATACGTTCTTTTGATACCTTTACGATGTCAGCTAACTCACGCAATTTCACTTTTCGATCATTCGAAACGATTTTGTGGATTTTTTTGATGTTTTCTGGTGTTACCGCCTCATTTGGACGTCTACTGCGTTCTGCATCATCGGTGTCTCTACGACCACGTTTGAAGTCAGCAAATCAACGTTTTATTGTTGTTTCTGATGGAGCGGAGTCCCCATAACACTTTTCAAGCCATTGCTTCGCTTGAGCGGTATTTTTTCCCATCAAGAAGCAGTGTAAAATTAAAACACGAAATTGTTTTTGATTCATTGTTTTAAAAATAACAAAAGTAGCGTGACTTTTAGCACGATAACTCACAAACTAATGAATAGAATATCATGAAATTTTAACGGGTGTCTTTTGAAGGTTAGTATTAACTGAGAGAAAGGTGACTGCAATAAAACTAGCATCTTTGTGTTAGGCCCGGCACTTTTCAGCCCATGTGTTATAGTAACTATCTCATCATACAGCGAATATTTTATAGAATATACTCAACATTACATTGTCGGGAACGTTGGATAACGTTGAAATAACCTGGACGATGAAAACTTTACTCGTTTTCGTATCGCCCGATCGATTGATTTGCATCTTGATCTTTGTAGCCGAATACTCGTTTCCTTACGTCAAAAAACGCATTCGTGTGGTATCGAAACGGACGATCGAACTGTCGCCAATTGAGGTCGCAATCGACGAGATGCAGACGAGGGTTTCCGAATTGGAGGAGGTGGTGTTTACGGAGCCGACGGACGCGAAGAAGCTCCAGCTCCGGCTGCAGGGCAGCGTTTGCGTGCAGGTGAACGCCGGGCCGTTGGCGTACGCCTCGGCCTTCCTCGATCCCGCCATCGTCAACACGTATCCCGAGGACAAGGTGGAGGAACTGAAAGATGTGTATAGGTGCGTATGTACGAACGATCGTTAGATGACTTGTCTTGTCTTCCAATATCCGCAAGCGTACCAATAAAAATATGCCGTAAATTAACTCGATCGGCATGCCGCTCTACGTTTCACTAATGGAACTACGAATCGTCAATCATATCGATACGCAATTTATAGCGTAATATTCTGTATACACCGTGTCACCCAGGCTTCGAAGTATTGCTGCTCTTATGAAGATGATTTAATGCAGGAGATATTTCAAATAATATGTTGGTTCTTTGTGTGATTATCGTCGCTTTATATAAATTAAATTAAAATATACGAGAAACAAAATAAAAAACGAAAATGCATTAGCTTAAGTTTGTTTATTATTATTATTAATACATAATTTGAAACGTAATATTATTCTGTTTATTACAACAAAAGTTATTCGCAGTCTAAAAATATCACAACAAATATATCTACAATAAAATAAAGATTATTTTCACATTTTTTTTTTCACCACACTGTGTGGTGTCAAGTAGAAAAGACAATCCAGGCGACTGGCGCACAATAATTTTTTTCGTTCTACGTACTTGCAGTTCAATTCAAGTAAAGCGCGCCAAATAACAACTTGGCAACGACGTTCCCATTTTACAATATTAAATATTTCACAACGAGAGGTATATACTGTATGAGATCTAATACTTCCAAGTCTGAGTGACAACATAGTCTACTAATGTACTTAATCGTGTAAACGATTCTCGGTTCGCCGCAGGGAATTTATGAAGATCTGCTACTCGGCGCTCCAGGTCAACAGCAAGATAATATCGCCGGAACAGCAGCAGTATCAGGACGTGCTGCGCCAGAACTACAAGAAACTGTCGTCGTCGCTGTCGACGCTCTTCGGCGAATCATTGTGGCCGCACGAAGAAACGGGCAGCTTTAAAAGGAACAGTACGGCCGTGTTCAGCGTCATCAGCGGTACGTCGCATAATTCCAGCACCGTGTAATCGCCGCCGACGGATGAAATGATTCGCAAACGGCTCGTACGAAGGAGAACGAGAGGAAGACTCGTACGCCGCAGCGAACCATTTTCGCTTTACGTTTAATACGCGTTTTAACTTATTATTTCCGTCTACTATTACAATTATTATAGCAATTGTTATTATTAAGCTGCGTTTATATCGATCGTATCGAACGCGTTCGTACGGAAATTGCGAGATGTCACGTTGCTTACGCGGGGACGACCGCGGTGTGTCCTATTCTTTTCATCGATCATATTAATATTTTACGTTGCCTTTTCTTTAGCTTTTATCGGAGTAGCCTCGATACTTTTCGGCATAATAAGAATTTGGTTGCCTTGCCGACGTAAACCGTAATCTGACGTGACGTTTTCGTAAAACTTTGCGGTAGTAGATGGCGCATTAAAAGTAAAAGTTTGATGAAACCGCGTAGCGATATTTATATTCGGTTGTTAAATCGTAATATCCTCGTCTAAAGGTGGGTGTGTTTACTTTTTGTGCGGCGATGTAGACGGAAACAAACAAAACATACGAATTATCGGAACCGAAACGTATGGCTGGCTACTAATCAAGACTTGACCTATCGATAATGGTTTTATACGCGTACGTCAGCAAACCGGTCCGTGACTGCGAGAAGGTAGGTTCGATCTTTTCGCTGGCAAGCGACTCGCTTTTTTATATTTATGTATATATAACGACTGACGGAATGTCTCGGACGACATCCCTTCGATATCCGTTTTGACGCATCGAAGAGAAAAACCGTTAAACCGTTACGAATATACGTATCGTCTTAAGAAAATGTGTTTTATATGTTTGGAGAAACCGAATTACGTAAACGAATTAACTTAACCTTCTACCGTACGTACGTTCGTACAATCAACGTGTGTGTCGAAAACGTACGTTCTTATATAATGATACTCCCTGGTTCGAGAACGACCGTAATTTCTTCTTCTGTATCGTTTACGTTCCATCTCGTACCGTGTTTAAACCGAAAGAATCACTGCACTACAGTAATGTCTAGGTTTCTACGTACAGTCCCTGTCCATTTTATTAGGGTCACCTTACGCTTTTGCGTGTTTCCAACGCGATAATTTACAAATACAAGTAAGAAATTCACGAATAGGGGGTTTACAGTACCTAATAATTTTAATTCTGTCGTTTCGCAAGTAAATTCGATAAATTTGGTTGCGTTTCACCATCTGAAAAGAAGAAGAAATGAAAACGTAAACCCAATGAGGAACGCGATATAATGTTCGCGTTATAATCTAGGAATTAATTCTTCCTTCTTTCGAAACGATTCGATTACTGAAGATAGCACTAA
The DNA here is from genome assembly GCA_023509865.1 of Trypoxylus dichotomus. NCBI lineage: Eukaryota > Metazoa > Arthropoda > Insecta > Coleoptera > Scarabaeidae > Trypoxylus > Trypoxylus dichotomus. The sequence continues at coordinate 415,408 of CM042076.1, forward strand.
TATATTGCCGTGCCAACGCGGTATCTATCGGGAACTATTGGTACCATACATTTTCCGGTGCAGGATTTGAGATTCTACGTAAGAAAAGAATGACACTGTTCTGCAATAACTCGAGATACTTTTGTGTATTTAGTTTAAAAAGGGGACGACCAATAATATTATTTCCTAGACCACAACCAACTTATTCAACTTTTGGCGAGGAGGTCATTGTGTGCAGGCAATATACTATTGATATATAAATAATAGGTGACCAACACAGAACTTGCATGGGATTCTGTACGCCATGTCTTTCGTTTCTTTTTTAAGGCGATATTATTTTGTTTCTAGAATCTTCCGTACTGTTGCACATGATACACCTAGCGCGTATGTTGTACGCTAGCGCATATCATTATATCGCGTTCCCCATTTGGATTACCTTTTGGTATCTTCTTTTTTTCAGGTGGTGGGACGCAACCAAATTTGTCGAATTTACTTGCGAAACGACAAATTGTATGGACGAAACAAGGGGCGGGTCGGTTTTCAAAATTATTCCTAAAACGATGTACATTTAACGACGGAGTGGAGTGACCTTGGTGAAACCAATTGACACATTTCTGCGAGTAACTATTCCACGACGATCTACACGAATTGTGTTGTGGTTACAACTATATTTTGTAACGCACTTTTCGCTTGGACTTTCTTTTTTCTATATTTACGTAGAGGCGTGAACATTACTGTATGTATATACGTTTTTAACGATCTTGAAATAGATACACTACCACAATACTAATTAAGATTAAGTCTCTATCGACATTAACCACTTACAGTTTGACATTTTCAAGGAAATCTAAATTACTGCCTACTGTATTTACACTAAAATGTATCTACGGCTACAACTAATGGGCAGCGATGAATTTAATAGTTGCGGATTACAAAATTAAACTTTTTTTTTTCTTTTGGTATTGACGTATGAATAATAACTAAAAAAAGTGAAGGTTGCCGGCGAGCTCAATTCAATTAAATCAAGTGTTTATTATCGATTAAATCAACGATTGAAATCGACGGTTTCGCAACCGACAGGACATTGGGCGGTATGCTTCAATTATCTTAGAAACCTGCTGTGAAATGAAACGTTATAAAATGGGAAACGACAAGTAAAAGGGGCGGTTTATTTTTTATAGAAATCATGACCTTTCCGGGGCTGCTGATTTCTGGCTTACACATACAAAGTACCAATTTAAATTTCCTTCGCAATATCAAACGGAGTGTTGAACTTAACCTGGACACTAACACTTTCCGCATTGATTTTTCTCATAAAAAGAAAAAAAATTATTTTGAACTCGACGGAACGTGAGCTTTCCGCTAAACTCCATTTAAATTGCTAGTTCACAGGCTGCTATTCGGAACTCTTATAACAAATTCAAATTCGAAACATATGCACGTGCACGTACACAACAATTAAAACGAAGGCAGATGAAACTGGATTATAAATTGCGCCGAAACAAACACGAACATGTTAAATTCTGGGCAATTAACGATTCTAGATTGGCACGGAACAAACGCGACGGCTCGACACCAACGTCACAATATACCACATCATCCCACCCACACCTTGATTCTACGTGCCGGAGATATTCGCACGAGTGACTATGTGTACGTGATACTTTCGTGGCTTATTCTATTCAAAATGAACGAGAAAATCGTCCGAAACAGAAAAAAGACGGGAAGAAAGAAAACCCGAAAGAAATTTCGACAAACGAAGAACGACTTATTTATTGTCAAAGAAAGAAGGTGGCGGAGTGGAAAATTGCGCGTTGCGAAACAGGCCTATGTTTCGTTGTCGGTTACGAATAGCAGCTCGTCGATTGGTGGTGGATTGAATGACCAGCGTTTAATAGGTTGAATAGGATGACGAATGAAAGGCAGGATTATAGGTGTGTATGTGTGTGCGTGTGTGTGTAATGCGTATTAGCTCTCCTTAAATAATTTTCATTACGTTAATTTTTGTGTGGGCTGTGAAATAGTATGAAATTCTATATTTAACACGTATTATTGTTATTATTATGATTATTATTATTATTATTATTACGATATTAACTGATATAAGCAAAAAAGGAAAAAGGAAGCTATGTATGTATATGTTTCTGTTCGTTCCGTATTAGCAATTGTACGCGTGTTGTACATAATATTTTTTCGAAACGTTGTACAGAGCCTTCTGTTTTTAATCGATCCATATACCGACGACGGTGTACGAAATAGAAATAAAATCGAATAAAGTAAACAGACAGGCACATTTCCGTGGACACTTTCACACGTACGAATGCGTAATTCCATTTATTTCGTTACCTCATTTTTATTTTTTTTTAAGTTTTTAACCCGCTGCCATTTTACATTTATCTTTTTTACAATGACAGAATTATTTTATTTTATTTTTTTGTATGAAGCTATAAACAGTGTATCGATACATAAAATGCAATAAATGTTGTTTATACGAGGTGGTCGTTTTATTTGTTCGGCGTATGTTAAAAAATTATCTATTTATTTGAAACTACTACAAAGTTTAAATCTCCTCCAACGGCGGACACTCCAATTCAATAAGATTTATAAATGTAGTACAAGCGATCCTTTCAATTGAGATACTTAAACGATGTCGGAACAACTCTTACATTTTCAACTGAAATTCTATTAAAAATGCCTATAATATTATTTTAACGTAACACATGGGCTGAAAAGTCCCGTACCTAACACAAAGATGATGCTAGTTTTATTGCAGTCACCTTTCTCTCAGCTAGTACTAACCTTCAAAAGACAGCTGTTAAAATTTCATAATATTCTATTCATTAGTTTGTGAGTTATTGTGTTAAGAGTCACGCTACTTTTGTTATTTTCAAAAAACAATGGATCAAAAACAATTGCGTGTTTTAATTTTACACTGCATCTTGATGGGAAAAAAATACCGCTCAAGCGAAGCAATGGCTTGAAAAGTGTTATGGGGACTCCGCTCCATCAGAAACAACAATAAAACGTTGGTTTGCTGACTTCAAACGTGGTCGTAGAGACACCGATGATCCAGAACGCAGTAGACGTCCAAATGAGGCGGTAACACCAGAAAACATCAAAAAAATCCACAAAATCGTTTCGAATGATCGAAAAGTGAAATTGCGTGAGTTAGCTGACATCGTAAAGGTATCAAAAGAACGTATTGGCTTTATATTGCATGAGCATTTGGCTATGAGAAAGCTCTGTTCAAAGTGGGTGCCGCGTTTGCTCATTGTTGACGAAAAAAACAAGAACGTGTTGATGATTCTGAGCAGTGTTTGGCCATGTTTAAACGTAACAAACCGGAATTTTTCGTCGATATGTGACAATGGGTGAAACATGGATCCATCACTTCACTCACATCAAAACGATGGTCATCTGAGTGGATAGCAACTGGTGAACCTCGTCCAAAACACCCGAAAGCACAACAATCGGCTGGAAAGGTTATGGCCTCGGTATTTTGGGATGTGCGTGGTGTAATATTTATCGACTATCTTGAGAAAAGAAATACCATCAACAATGAATATTATATAGCGTTATTGGAGCGTTTGAAGGCCGAAATTGCAAAGAGACGACCGCATATGGCAAAGAAAAAAAAATTTGTTTCATCAAGACAACGCACCGTGTCAAAAGTCAATCAAAACAATGGCAAAACTACATGAATTGAACTTCGAATTGTTCCCACATCCACCGTATTCGTCAGATTTGGCTTCCAGCGACTACTGGCTGTTCGCAGACCTCAAAAAAATGCTCGCCGGTGAGAAATTTCGAACGAATGAAGAGGTTATCGCTGAAATTAAGGCCTATTTTGAGGCAAAAGATAAATCGTTCTACAAAAGTGGTATTGAAATGTTAGAGCGGCGCTGGAATGATTGCGTTGCTCTTGATGGAGATTACGTTGATGAATAAAGCTAATTTTGAACCAAAAATACCGTGTTTTCTTTGTTAGGCCCGGGACTTTTCAGCCCATGTGTTATACCATTATTTCGTCGTATTCTCCCACATTCAAAACGCCTTCGACCGATGCGTAATATGCTAACGCTAATAATATACGATCGTAAATCATCATTTATTTCTAAGTTAAGCTCGATTTCAATGTTTATTTTCACATTACGCGCACGATTAATATGTTCCTAACGCCAATTAATCTGGATTACTTTTATAACTTTGTAAAATATTCATTAATCAAGTCAGTGTTATCTGCTCTATCGATATAGTGAGGTGTCAACGAAAGGTGGTTTGAAGAACACTAAAGTTATGTTTTCTTTTCTTTTTGCAACACGATTTTAATAAAACTCCTAAATACGATATTTACAAGAATGTACTGAATACATTAAATGACGTGTTAACCCGCTCGATGACGAATTGAAACTCGCCAATGCTTATATTGTTGTCTACAGATTTACACCGTGTGTTGAATGGAGTTACATTGTTGAGTTAATTATTGTGTAGCACCTTAGATCTTGCATTAGTGCGCAACCCTAAACTACTTAATTGTTCTGTCTAGACATTTGGTAATAATATCCTAGTAATAATAGAAGGCCAAGCAATGTTCTCGGGAATATGAGACAAAAAAATAATCTGCACAGTAGATAATGACTAGAAACTTAATTTAGCAGATTAGGGTAATTCCCGGGATCTCCAGTACGTCCAGATTTTCGCTTGACTTACCTATTACTAAGTATGTACATACATAGATATTGCATAGTGATTTGATTGCAGTAGTAAATAATATATTATTTATCTATACAACGAAATGCGAAAGTAAAATTGAACGATTTCAACACATACACATCAGAAATAGAAATTTGTTCGGTACACAACAAACAGAAGATAAGTAAATATGGTACCAAATATATCGTATTTTGTTGACACGCAGTAATAATGACCCATATAGAAATAGGAATTTTTAAATAATAAAACGAAGGCTGTATGCGTTTTATTTTTACATACGAATGAGGGGGTGGAGAAGTTAAATTTTCTACATACTTTCTGAGAATATACAACTCTTTCAAGAACTTAGTTACTATTTTAGTTTGGTTGAGTTATTGATGCAGATGTGTTTGATGTAGAGTCTACATTAATAACGCAAACTAAAATAGTAACTATATAGTTTCATTATTTTTAATATCAGTAGTAACCGACCCGCACGCATCTCGGAAAGCACTCGTTTTTGCAGCCTTAGTTGGTAGAAAAAGTAATACTGACATTTGCAAAAATGTATTTTTAAAAAGTTCTACAGCTGAAAATATATGTTGCGACTATGGTATTATATTATATAATAATGCATAGTAGCGCCATCGTAGCAATATAACTTCAACTAATTTCGTTTAAACTTTATGAAAGGACGGGTGGATGGCAGCACTAGTAGTATTTTTTGGCGGACTGGTGAGTGCCAGGGGTACAAACTTCACCGGTGTCTGTGATTACCACCATTTTATCTTGTATGTAACCAGTATTTTACAGTTGCCGTTTGTATTTGTAGCGCTATTTATTGCGTTGTTGACATATGTACGTTTGTGTACGTCGAAGTTGTACTTTCGTAGAACAGTGGTTTGTCTCAAAAAATATTTCTCTCGTCTGACGCAAGTTGAATGGGTTTATAAGCACAAGGATTTCTTTTGAAATATCATTACTAATAAATAATGACTACAGCTGCAAGACCAACTTTTGAGCCAGCAAGGGGAGGACAGGGCAGAAACGAGAAAGATTTGAGCGCCATATCTAGACAATACTCCAGTCGTGATTTACCAGGACATACAAAACTAAAATATAGGTTTGTATATTTATATATACATAAATATAAGGTAGTTTATGTTATGCTTGATTTTCTCAGAGAGCACGGTCAAGGTACTATTGAAGAGGTTAGAAGCAGAGATTTTCGTAAGGAATTAGAAGATCGTGAGAGAGATACAAGAGGATCTAGAAGTAGCCGACCGTCCGAACAAAGTAAACGACTCAAGCTAGATCAAGTACCCGCTGCGAGTTTAGACGCGGACGATCCTTTGGAAGAGGATTCAAATTCTTCAGATAGCGATGAAGATGATAGTGAAGCGCTGTTGGCGGAGTTAAATAAAATAAAGAAAGAACGAGCTATGGAACAAGCTAAGAAGGTACAGTAAATACATATTACAATCTCATAATTTTATAGGCTACTACTGTCCTCTTAATCACCTTATTTCTACCTAATTGTGCGTAGGATTGCTAAACATCTTTCTGCTTTAGGAAATTGAAAGACGACAGGAAGAAGAACGGATACGAATGGAAAATATTCTTAGCGGCAATCCTTTGCTTACGCACTATTCAGCAGGTACCGCAAAAATGGATCACAAAGTGAAAAGACGATGGGATGATGATGTGGTGTTTAAAAATTGTGCAAGGTCGGAACCTGAGAAGAAAGCTAACGTGTTCATAAATGATTCTCTACGATCTGATTTTCATCGAAAATTTATGGAAAAATATGTTAAGTGATCTATTAATGTGTTTAATTTAAGCAAGCAATCAATTAGCACGTATGTATGTGTGTATTCTACAGTATAATGTGATAATTGTACAATTAAGCAAATAGATTGCGT
>CM042076.1:422100-441015 GCA_023509865.1 Trypoxylus dichotomus
GAGTTTCCAGTTCAAGTTCCAATGTCATAAGAACACGTTTATAAAAATGGTGTTATCTTCAATTGCTTGAATTACTCTTTTATAGGGTTAGAATTACATTATCTTTGTTATATTCCTGAGTTTGCAAACCATTAATTTAAATTAAGAGATCACCTGATTTACATCAAGCTCGCCTCAAACGACGTACATAATTCATTGTCTTTAAAATTCCAGATCTCATCTCGGAAATTAGCTACAGCCATTTGGGCAATTCCACGGAAGATCTCGAAGATAAACTGAAACCCGAGCTGACAGTCGTCAATATTAGCAATACGATAGTTGAAAACGAAGAACAAGTAATCATCGCAAACAAGGAGAGTAGCGTCGATTTTACGATTACGAACAAGCCCGAGAAAAGACGGCGTTCCTTGAGTTCGGATCGCGAACTACAGTCGCCGAAACGTAAAACACCTACCCCGCCTACCTTACAAGAGGTCCTGTGCGAGAGAAACGCGCTGGAAAGCGACGACAAAGACGAAACAATAGAGGAAGAACCAGAAGAGGACGGTCTAGAAGACGAGATATGTAATATAAATAATAATACGAATGAAAACGATCAGGAGGATCAGCAGGACAGTAGCGTGATCTCGGCGAATTCCCCGTTGAATTTCATCGGAGACGGTAAAGACGATACCGCTCCTTCCGACAGCGACAGCGTTCAGAACGTTCAGACCGAGAACGAAAGCATGGACCTCCCTGACGATCCTCAAAGTAACTCGGAAACGTCCGAAACGCCGCCCGATTTGAACGATAACGTCTCCTCGAACACGACCGATCAACTCTCGGAGGTCAACGACGGCGTATCGATGATTGCCGATCACCTTTCGCAAGTCGACGACAAACTTTTCAACGAGAACCTGATCTCGCATCTCGAAGAGCGGAAGAACGACGACGACGACCTCTCCGAAGAGACGTCGCAGGACCAGGCGAAATTCGCCGATTACGAGAAAACGGAGGAAGGCTCCCCGCGGGAGCAGCAATACGAGATCGAAGATCCTCCCAGCCTTGAGAAGACCGAAAACGCCGACGAAACGAAAGACGTCGACGCCATGGCCTTCGAAAAGGTCCAAATGGAGAACGACGCGAGCAAGGACGACGAATCGATACAGACTGATCAGAACGATATGAACGGTTCGTTCCTGCCCAGCTCATTAATCCTACAGCAGGAGACGATCGTCCTGGAGAAGGATTGCGCCGAGAACTGCATTGGGAACGTTTGCATCGATGGGAAGTTCGAAACGAACGTCGAGTCCGACCTAGTCCTTTCCCAATTGGAATCTAACTTCGAGCGGGTGCGGGATATATCAGACGAAGACGTTGCGATTGAAGACCGCTTCATCGATGCCGAAAACTACGTTTTGGAATCCGGCCAGATTCCGGTGTCCATAGTTGAAAAAGGAGACGAGAAAATCGAGGATAACATGCACGCCACCCTATTTACAGTGGCTAGAGGTGAGTTATATGCGCAATTGCATGACTGTACCAGGTGTATGCATAAGTTCTTTCCGGTTTAACTAAGAGATGGCGCCAGCGAAAAGTACTCTTAAGTAGTCTTAATTTGGCACATACGTCATTTTCTTCGTCTGACATTTAAACTACAAACACACACAGGTTGAGTCCGCCAAAAACTAGCCTCTTTGCTTTACTGAGTTATGGTGCCTGAAAATTTACGGCACGAATTAGTTTTCTTATTTAATCAAAAGAAAAAGGCCGTTGAAAGTCAGTGTTTGCTGGTAGGAACATATGATGAACACGCTCCATCGATTAGAACACGTGAGACAATGTGAAAGACAGTACTTTGGTAGACTACAAAAATGCGAAGACGAGCAATTGCAGGAGGTATTGGATGATGACCCAACTCAAATTCAACTGCAATTAGCAGAGGCATGTGAGTGCATGTGGGAAAGAATCAGTTTACGTTATTTTTTCTACGTTAAGGCTGAAATCGACATGTCTCTGGTAATCTTAGAAAGTTTGGTTATAGAAAAGGTAAATTTTGTATTTTCATTGCTGTTTCGTATTGTGTACCATAATATTTCTTCTTTCGTCCGTCGTTTCGACGAACTGGTTAGTTTTATGCTTCTCAAATAGTTGAACTTTTTTCAGTTACTCGATGATCCCGTTAACTGGTATCCTTTAGTCCTTTGATGTCCTTGTTCATTGGTGTCCTTTAGTCGTTCGATGTCTTATGATATTTTTTGGTCACTCTTCCTTGTTAATTAGTATCCGTTAAGAGTAATGGATACGTCCTTGTTAATTAGTATTTACATTTTATTTACGCTAACATTGCATATTACCGTTTCTAGACGATTGCTGCTGGGACGTGGTGGATTCGAGTACGGAGAAACTGCTAGAAGTGCCGATTCACGCCCTCGATTCGGTTCCGGCGGGTCTAGTCGGTACGGAGAACGCGACCGAACACGTCGAGGTGATCCCTATGCAAGAGGAACTCGAGGTACGACTGGAGGAGGGAACGTTTCCCGTTTCGAACGATTGGTCCTATATGAAGATGGACAACGAGTTCGTTGCGAACGCCGTCGTCGCCGAATCGGAGAACGACAATACGCAGACGGAGACCAGCGCCGCCTCGCAACACCACCAGCAGCAGCAGCAACCGCCGTACATTTCGTTTCCGCGCAACCAGATCAAGCTCGAACTGGAGGTGACGTTGACACCGGAGATCGTCAGTTCGGATAGCCTGGTGACGAGTACCGTGAGCGGCGCCAGCGGCGCTAACGGCGCCGGTTCGAATTCGACGGTAACGCCGGCTATCAGCCGGACAGTAACTACGATAATCCCGCCTACTACGATCGTCTGTCTACCTTCGGTAGTTAATACGAGCCCAATGATGAACCAATCGCTCAGTCAAGTGGCGCAGAATCCCATCTTGCCGAAGCACGGTATGGTTCAAAGTTCGTCCGCCGTACCTTATCTGGCTCTGAGCACGAGCCAACCGATCAGAGCGGTACCTACACACAGCAAGACGAAGACGAAATCCTCGACCAACAGCAATAGGAATCGCAGTAACAATAAGCCGCCGCCCGGCGCGGTGAACTTGGAACGGAGCTATCAGATCTGCCAGGCGGTCATACAGAACAGTCCGAATCGCGATCAGCTGCGCTGCCAGCTGAAGCCGCCGCCATCGTTGCTGGCGGCGGCCGCCGCGAACAACGCGAAGAAGTGCGAAAGCAATCGGACGCAATGCGGCAACGTTTCGTCGACGAGGAGCACGACGAAGACGTTCACGCCTCCTCTACCGGCCGGTAGCGGTTACCAGATGATCCAGGGCGGTAACGGCGTTAAGGTGAAGGCGAGAGCGGTCCAATATCAGCAGCAACGACAGCCGAGTCCACCCGTCGTCGTCCGACACGTCTTCACCTCAGGCCAGGGCATCCCGGTGACGATGGCGGTACTGCCGCAAGCTCAAACTCTCAGCCCCGAAGTGAGTGAGTACGTTTAGGACGTAAAGTGAATCTGAATGTCGTTTCGGGTAACGTTAAATGGAGTGCTGTGTAGCATGCCGCCGCACCGCCTCTGGAGGCGGTTTTTAGAAAGCTTTTTTCTTTCGTTCTAAAGATTCGTTCAGTTTTTTCCCCACATTTTTCTTCGATAAAATTCAATCAAGCGAATTGCAAACAACATCAATCTAACGTTATATCATTCTCACAGTTTAACAATTAGCATACAACCTCGTATATGGTTGCCTTTTTCTCGTTTAGTACCATTTTATTTGCTGCACGTCATTATATTTTTTTTCTGTTCACATACGTAGTTGGTACCCTTGCTTAACATTTAGAATAGTAAACAATTTTGTTAGGTGAACTGGAATTTCATTTAAAAATATGAAAGAATTCTATCAATAATGAGGTAATGTCAACATAATTTAGACGTGTAGTAATGCCAACTTAAAGAAGAAAGTCATTGTTACCTTATTCTAGACGGCGATTTACTAATGCGTCTATCCATACTCAATTCAATCGTAACTAATATCCTGAACTAGAGTATTAAATTATTATTCTTTTACAAGGATGGATCTCTATGCTGTATCCCCGACCCCTTTACAGTAAAACTACAGTGGCAATATATTTTTTATTTTTCAACACTATGCAATTGGTCCTTCGGTGCTCCGACAATTTTTGTCCGACCTCTGCAAAACACCTCCCTACAGCTTACATCGCTTCATAATTACTGAAAAATTTTACCCCACCTATGAATTCTTTTAATTTAGGGAATAGCCTGTAATCACTAGGGGCCAGATCCGGTGAATATGACGGGTGCTCTACTAATTCAAAGCCTGCTTAATGTATAGCAGCCATAGCAATACCAGATGTATGGGTGGAGGCATTATCCTGATGGAACAGCATACCGTGCCTTGAGTTTCCTCGGCGTTTCTCTTTAATAGTGTCTCGCAACTTAGAAATCAATTGTGCGTAGTACGCCCCTGTAATGCTCTGTTCTTTTTACAAATAGTCAGCCAGGATGATTCTCTGGTTAACAATCTCCACATGATTTTAACGCTCAGATACAGCTAGCTCATTAGTTTATCAACTAACCCTTTTAATTGTACATCAATAGGACAAGTTCAAAGCAAATAGGGGGAGAAAGGGGTGCGATTTTACGATATATTGTATTACATTAATATACTTTTTGTTTTTCTTTTTTGCGAATCGATATATGCAGTGTAAGTAATTGAATATTTAGCAGTTTAGAGCCTTGCGTATATGTTTAATTAAGATGTGAGCCATAGTAATTCGGTGAATTTAGTGATATTGTGTGCCGAAAGAGAAACCTTAAGTCAAGAATTTCTTTGAACGAATTTTATCTGTTTAACGTGTCGTTGTAATTATGTACCTGTCATTAGACAGACAGACAAAAGTACTTTGGGACACAGTTCGTGAAATAATTTTGTACGTGTTGGGGACTTCAAAAGTACTGCTTTCGTATGAGCTGTTAAAGCATTTACTCGTGGATAACGTTTAGGGATCAATTGCGGCACCAGGTTTAAAGCATGGATTTTACATGTTGCATGTAACAGATTGCCACTCTCTTCTTTAAGAGATCGGCCTGAGGAAAGTATGTTAGCGGCACCCTTGCTGACAAATATTAAAAGTTGGGTTGTTGAAACTTGAAATTTGTTCTATACCCTCAAAACCACTTTTAAAATTTTATTGCTAGTACATTTTGCAACTCTTTTGGAAGCAAGTAACATAAGATAGGGCATGATGGTTCAAACTCTTCCATTGTACGTACCATCACATTCACCACAGAATGTTTTTGCCGATCGGTTCTTTCGTCCACAGATAATCGCAATTTTTTATTAGTAACTTACAAAAAGTCATTCTTAATCCCACCGTATTATGGCTCGCATTTCAATTATCTATAATTTGCACGTATAATGTGTATTATTTCATGTTATTGTGTCTGTGTCTAGTCATTTCGATGTACACCCTTCATTAAAGTGAACGTAACAAATGCGCAGGTTGTTGAGAGCCAAAATCGTATGGGTCACGTCGGACAGTACATCTTGGTTCAACGAGCAGCGGGCGTCGGGGATCCTCACAGCGTGCCGCGATCGTCGAGCGCGCCGCCCACCCAACACCAAGTGAGCGTCATCAACACCGGCCAACCATCACAGTTGGTCTCGGTGGCCGCCAGGGGGAGACCAGCTAGCGCCGATGTCGAACACGTCGGCCATCCTATGCCAACCAGCGGTCCCGGTCCCGGACTCCCCGGCGCCGCATCGATGTCGAACGATCTGATCGTCCAGTGCCCGAATCCGGGCACGCAAGCCGTGACGAGACGGCCGCGCGTCCAACAGGCGGTGGTGTACGGTGACGTGAGCGTCGACAATCCGCTCCAGAACTATACGATCGTGGGCGGCGGGGGCGCGGGCGGCGAAAACGTGCTGGTGGATCATCATCCGAGCGCTCAGACAATCGTGCAGCAACCGCAACAGCAGCCGAATCACCAATCACAGCAGCAACAGCACCAGCAGCAACAACATCAGCAACTTCAGCAGAAAAATCGGCTGGTGTCGACGAGCGGTACGACCGCGGCGGCGGCGGCGGTCGTTACTAATGACTCTTGTTCCTGTAGCCTTAAAGCGATGATCGTTTGTAAGAAATGCGGCGCTTTCTGCCACGACAGTTGTATCGGGCCGAGCAAATTGTGCCGCACTTGTTTCATACGGTAGGTTTGCGATTTCTTCGACGCCGTCGCAACGCCTTGGTACGCGTGTGTTTTTATTGGAAATAGGGGGCGTTGCGATCTCGTAACGATTTCGGTAGGATAATTTTCGGAACGTTTCGGATTCGTGACGTCACTAGTTTGTTAAAAAGAAAATCGAAAATAATCCTTCTCTTTCCATTAATTATGTGATTACCGGTATTATTTCAAAATTAAATATATCCGAACTACTTCCGGAAATGGACCGTGTCATGATGAGATATAATTAGGAATGAGATAAGAGTAAGAGGTGAAGGAAATAAAAAAAGATAAAAAGACGAAAAATGAAAATGGGGGCGTGAAAAAGAAAGAAAAGGTGAAGGAAAGAGAGACAGAAAAAGAAGGGGGGATAGAAAGAGAACAACAAGATATAGGTGGGATTTTCTTTTCTTCTCTTCATTTTTTTTTCTTTCTTTCCCCCCCTTTTTCTGTCATTCATTTTTCTTCTTTTTTCTCTTTTTATTTCTTTCTCCTCCTACTCTTATTTCAATTCTATATATATCTTATCATGACACGGTCCAATTCCGGAAGTAGTTCGTTTATTACTTACTCTGGCCGTAGAAACCTACACCATATCCATATCCATAATTATCCTAACTTTTTTTGGTATCGTGAACTAGTACACATTTTCACAGGTATAGCAGTAAACTCCTCTCACACAAATTAATTAATTATGCGGAACGCAGCGTTTCGAGAGCACGTGGGCTCTCATTGTCAACCGTGTAACTTATTGAGACCAGAGAACAGAGAACCACCCCCAATTGCACACTCGACTTTGATGGATTTATTATGCAAATTATGTGTGATACAGTTTTTACTTTATGTCGGTAACACGGTTGACAATGGAAGCCCACGTGCTCTCGAAACGCTGCGTTCCGCATAATTAATAAATTTGTGTGAGTGGAGTTTACTGCTATACCTGTGAATTGTACATCCACACAGTCCTTGCAATCGTCATTAGTACACATTTTTTTTACATTGTGTGTTTAATATACGAAATAGTTATAAAAAAAAGTATTGCACTTCTTTGAAAAAGGAAACAGTTGTAGATGTTATATAGCCATCTCAGTATTTAGAGGGTCATTAACATATTCAATATGAAGCAATGTATACGCGTTACCGATGTAACGAGAGTTACTTTTGTAGTTGTTTGTTACATACAGTGGCGGCCATATAAATAGCACAGGTAAACTGATATGGATGAATTGATAAGTTTCTAAATGTTAACAAGTGATTTATTTAATTTAGCTTAACAAAAATGTAGTAGACGACGTGCAGTTTACAATAAACGCAATATTTTATAAACTTCAAGATAAACAAATTAAAAAAATAAATGTATTATTTTCTAAATGGGCATAGAAATAACATTTTTTAAATTCTTGCTTGCTTTTACGTTTAATATTTTATTGGAAAACCTTTTTCACGTCTTCCCACGGGAATGTTATGCCAGGCTTCTTCAATAGTATTCCATAATTCTTTTTCTATGGGGTTCCATCACGTTTTCTAAAATGATGCGATATACGTATTTATTGATTTTTCCTGCAATTCTGAATATATACTCTACACCACGCCATGACACAAAAGCCCATACCATAACACTTCCTCCACCGTGTTTCAATCTCTGATGGATGGGGCGTAATTTAAATATAATTCGATGCCTGTACTATTTTTGTAGCCGTCACTGTACATTAAAAAAATCGAACTACTTTTCTAGACTTTGTCGTGCACTAATTCATAGTACCAAACTACAGCCTCTTTAAAACTATCAGTCACATCTTTTGTTGCAAGACAGCTTCTTTTAACTCTTATTTCTTGGAATTTGAAGACCTTTTGACAGTTATGACGTCATGAATCCGATATATCTTTCCGCATTAAAATATTTGTACTGAAATGTCTGATTTGGTGTCTTCCTTTTTTTTTGTTCGGTTGGTTGTATGCTCAAGGGTAAAGGAAATGAAAAACATATTCGACAGCGCATTTTGACGTATTCGTTCAAAATTAGTTGGGTATCTGAAATCAGAGCAGATATCAAAAAATTTGAAGTGTACCCCAGACTCTTTCTCCAGGAAAATAACGATGGGCTTTAGATTAGATCATGGCTACTGTGATTGATGTTGGAACTACATGGTTGCCTAATTTTAAAATCTTCCATAGCTATAATGGATTTTAAGATAATTAAATATTTTTTTTGTAGAATTTATTGATATAATCAGCAAATTTAAGACACTATTTATAGAAGTTATTAAAATTCGCTCTTTAATAACTCCTAAAATTCCGTAAGTGAAAATTAGATGGCGCCAGCAGTTAACATAAACATATTACAAGTACTGTTATAAAACTGTTTGTATCAACACTTGTATTATATTCAACTTTATACACATTACATTACAAGAAAGTATCCCCTCCCTTCTTTTACCTTAGCGTTGTTTCAGCTGTATCACTTTGTTGGTTCGAATGTAAGTATTAAGGCTGGTTAATACGTTATAACGACTGAAATCTAGCGAATTTCACAAGTAATTTAAATTTGAATTTCACCTCGCAACTTTAACTCTAATCACAGTAGCTAGGCACTCATTGTTATTTCCTTGAACATAGAGCCCGAAACACCTGTATTCAATTTTTGATATCTAGCATGATTTCTAAGATAATAACGTATATAAGAACATCGAACATGAAACATCCTCTGCATAATCTTTTATCAAATACTCCGACCTGAATTAGTTGTTACATTTAACAATAACAACGAATTAGAAGAAAGATATAGTTTAGTGTAAACAAAAAATTATATAAGAAGTTATCTCTTATTCTAGAAGTTTTTACTGCTGTATAACATATTTTGTTCCGTTCACATTGTAATGTTAGAAATGTAGTATGACTTTTCACCGTTGATATATCCTTAATAGCATGTCTCTGTCAGATCTTAAACTTGATATAGTCCGTTATAGAAATTCTATCCTGTTATGAAAGTATCCGTTAGGAAGGATATTGGATACTACCTTAAACCATCCCATCAATCATGGTATTGATTGTTAGAACTGTCGTTCGGGTGCTATAAAAATGTCAATGTTATCTTAATTATTGCTTAAAACCATCCACACTTGATCGAAATTGTCAATATCTACACCTAATTGCACAACATACACTACGACTCAAAATTAACTTACCATGTATAATAAAAGTCATTCTAACTACAATTAATTTCTATCAAATAAAATTTATCTTTGTAAAGTAATGGTAAAATTTACAAATTACAGCTCCACAACGCTGGCTCGTACTGGAAAATAAATGTCTTAGTTGGTCTTTTTCGATTCCACTTCAAATTTTTATTAAGCGCTGTTCTTTGAATCTCGTCAGGAAAGCTCGGTTGTGGCACTCTTCTCAATCGCATACCAAGCATATCCATCCCACACATGTTTTATATGGTTAAAATCTGAATTGCACGGTGGTCATTGCATAAATTCAATTCCAACTTCTTCCAAATACTTTACCACGTTGCGAGCGATTTGTGATATTACATTATCGTTAACATACAACGTGTTCATCTAAAATTTCTGTAACGTACCCCGCAGTATTCATACTCCCTCGATTTATTAGATGAAGATCTGTGTGAAAACTTAAAGAACGGCTGCCTTAAACCATCAGGGAGCTTCTACCAAATAATGTAGACGGACGAATGTTACATTAGACGTCGAAAAACTCTAGTATAAATAATATCTCGGCTAGTCGGTAAACAAAACATGTTCGCAATGCTCTAAAGTCCAATGGAGTCAAGTTCTGCGATGATTCACGGTTAAAGTTCGTTCTATTGCTGGTATCCTGGGATGTAAATTATATCCTGCAATACTGTCTAATAGTATCAACACATCTAAGTAAGTTGGACCTGATACCAGATACTGTAGAATGCTGAATAGCACAGGAAAATATTGGACGTGCAACTCCAAACCTCTGAACAATGGCACGATAGGTCCATTCTTCCTCTCCCAAAATAAGCGTCTAGACACACTTATCTCGGTTTAAATGTTTTGCGTTTCATTCTAATTTACACTTATGATTTAAAACAAACTACCAAATGATTTGTCATAACTTGAAAAAACGAACCAAAAACCTACATATACATAAATTGCAAAGTTTGTTTCTTTTCATTCAAAGAGAGGTACTGCTAGAAAAAGAAAACCATTACAATAAAAAAGATTACCCATATACAGTCAAACCTGGATAACTGAGAACTCAAGGGACCGCGATCTCTTTTTCTCTTATAGAGGTTTCTCACTTATAGAGGTCTATAAAAATACGGCAAATATGACGTAATTAGAAACAAAATACGTGTATGTATGGGTATTACATATTTATTGAAATAATAGCTGAACATAAATGTTTAATCTAAATAATATTATAACAACATTTACTTGAAAAAAATCTGTTAATTTCTTTTGTGATTCTGTTTTTAGATTTTGTGTATGTTTTTCAAGTTCATAAATTTTATCAAATATGGTTTGATCAACCGCCGCATATTCATAAAATTTGTAAAGCGTCTCCAATGCCTTTAAAGCTTCTCGTTTCGTTGGAATTTCCTCCATCTTTCTATCCAAAATGTATGATTGGCTGGCTTCATTTTCACTGTCATTTTCGTTAGTACACGAGCTCACACAGTTTTGAATGATATCGTCTTCGGTGTATTCTCCGCCGGTAGCCACGTTGTCGTCAATCTGTACGAAGTCTTCAAAGGTTGGCGTCGACACATTACCAGTGGTATTGTGGGACACAAGCTTGGCCCATTCTTCACTGCTAGGTGCAACTTCAAGCTCATTGTCAAGTTCAACCTCATTTTGCTCGATCAGAAAGTCTTGGTTAGCTGGACAGATACTGAACTCAGTTTTCTTGAAGCAGTTTTTGACAGTTACGTCACTCACTGCATACCATGCTCTTCTTGCAAATTTCATAGCCAGGAGTATATTTATCTCAAGGCTAATGTTCTCTTCCAAGCAGGTAAGCGTATGCTTTATAACTTCTCTGCGATAAACCCGTTTGAATGTATGAATGATACCTTGATCTAAAGGTTGAAGTTTACTGGTGATATTGGCAGGGAAAAATATAATTTTGACTTTTGCAAGTGTTAGTAAGTCCGTATGAGCAGTACAGTTGTCAATAAAAAGCAAAATATTTTTTCGCTTGTTTTTCATTTGCTTGTCAACTTTTTTTAACCAATCTTGGAACAATTCCTTAGTCATCCCAGCTTTTGTATTAGTCGCATAATCAACGGGTAGAGTCTTGACACCTCTAAAGCATCTAGGTCGCTTAGATTTCCCAATGATTACAAGAGGGAGTTTGTCTATACCGGTCATGTTAACACATTGATGAATAGTAAGGCGTTCCTTGCTTTGTTTACC
Source organism: Trypoxylus dichotomus (assembly GCA_023509865.1). Taxonomy (NCBI): domain Eukaryota; kingdom Metazoa; phylum Arthropoda; class Insecta; order Coleoptera; family Scarabaeidae; genus Trypoxylus; species Trypoxylus dichotomus. The sequence goes on from CM042076.1 coordinate 433,752, forward strand.
TCCGTGGCATTTTTCGCCCTTGAAAATGAATGTTTTGTCTGGCAGACATTTAAAGAACAAAGCAGCTTCATCGGCATTATAAATATTGTTTGGATCATATCCTTTTAAAAGATTCGGCAAATCTTCAGTCCATCGGTCACATACTCCCTGATCCACAGATTTACTTTCTCCGGCTGCTTTTTTGAAAGTTATATCATGACGTTTTTAAAACCCCCTAACCAGCCGTTACTAGCTGAAAAGTTCTGGATTCCTAATTTTGTGGCGAAGTCTTTAGATTTTCGTTTCAGCAGTGGTCCATCTATGGGAATGTTCTTATCGAGGGTTTGTTTAATCCATTGTAACAGGCACTTTTCAACGTCGGGAAACTCAGAAAGCTGGCTTCTCTTGATATTTCCGTGTCCCTCAGAGCACTGAGACTTAATTAAATCTTTTGATTTTATAATTTTATAATAGGTGGATTCTGCTAAGCCACAGGCACTCTGTATTTGTTTTCGTAATTTCCCAGATTCAAAAGCATTCACAATTTTTAGTTTATCACGTAAAGACAACACATTGAGTTTTCGTTTAGACATTATGAGTAAGTACGGTAACTTTCTTCGCAGCTGCTGTTTATGAAGTGACTGTAACAAGCACATTTGGCTTTTTGAATAGAATGAGTTCGTCGAACTATGATAACGAAACAATAAACAGACGCACATTTGGTTTGAATTAAATAAAAGTCCCTGAAAATTTAAGAATGAGTCATAAATAGCATAGTAGTCATAAACGCGTTTAACTGTCGCTTATAGAGGTATAGGCAGGTATCAATCTCACTTGGAGAAATTCAGGCGTGACACTTATACTTATGTTTCTCACTTATAGAGGTTTTAAGAGGGCAAAATGACGGGACCTGGTAAACACTCTCATTAATAGAGTTTTCTCGCTTACCCAGTTCTCACTTACTCAGGTTTGACTGTATTTACAAAATTTACAGTGGTACGTTAATTTTGGGTCGCAGTGTAGTTGCTAAGATAAACTAAACATGTACTTTAGTAAATGCACGCAAATGTAACGACCAATTTGGGAAATATCTGTATTAACTTCAATTAACATCGAGAAATACGCTGAGTAAAAAATAAAAATCGGAACATTACCAACCTACAAAAAAAAATAGGACACCACCTTCAACCCTTAAGGTTCTTGGAGATTATCGTACCGTTGGGAACGCCCCACGTAAAGCTGGGAAGTGAATTAACTACAGATCGTAAGCTTTCCTACCTTGCAACATCTTTTCTTAGCCTGTAGCTAATTTATGAACTTGCTATACGCGAATTCTATTCTTTTATTATTTCTGTGATGTAATTAGTTAAAGAAAGTGAATTTTTGTAGTACGTTCGATTTGAGTATCTTATCAATTTTTTTACGTTTCCCCTCTACTTTATTTCAATTATTTTTTTTTCTCTCGAAAAGAAGAACTAATAAAGGAAGTATTATTTAAAAAAAAAGGATATACCCTTACCTAATAATATGACCGCTATTGATTATTATATTACATGCCCCCTCTTTTTTTTTTGTATTATATTATCGACTTAAATATGTATATGGAGGGTCATAGACGTTCTGATAGGTTATCCCCCCTTTGCATGGTTTCTTTTTCGTAATGACGAAACGTAGATTGCGAAGTAGTTCTCTTTTTTTTAACAAAATTATTTAACTAACTTGGATATATACATACATACATATATATATATATATAATATAGACTGATTTTGTAAACGTGGTCGCCGTTACATTATTATTAATTAATGAATTAATATAGGGACGATATTGGAAACAATCAATAAGCTAGAGATAGGTAAAAAGAGAAAAAAATTAATAAAAAAAACGAACACCAAATAATCAAAGCAAGCGCGTCTTTTTTGTTTTTGTTTCGTATATGAATTAATAACGAGACGGCTCGCTTCGCGTTTAAAACTGTGAAAGAATAATCGATTCTCGTTCGTATGAATGTCTCTTATAGCGACATCTTGTAGTAGTAACGATTAGGTTATGTAAATACTTTCTAGAACGTAAGGAGAATAATTATCATAGCTAGAAATATATTGATAATGTGTAAGACAGAAAAAAAAGACTCTACTACTACTACTACTAATAGAAAAAGAAAATTATCTCACCGTACTATTTTATTATTATTTATTTCTATTTTTTTTATTTCATCCTTTTAATTATTTTCTATATTAAATCTGCAGTGGAGAATCAAAATATGAAGAAGTATATTGTTTAATTAATGGGTAGAAGAATGTGCGCATTAAAGCAAGGTATTATTGTTATTATATCTTAGTCAATCTTCGTTAATACGGAACCTACAAGGAACCTACAAATTGTTTAATTCAATTCGTCATATCTATTATAAATTTATTATCATTTTTATGTCAAATAATGTAACTTTCTGTCATGTTTTTGCAACCTTTTTAACGGATATGGATTTCCATTATAATAGAATCACCCTCATCAACGTAATCGTGACGTATATCATTCAATATTGCCAACTTTGACTCTTACAGAAATATAAGTTACTTGCATGAAATGTCATTCGGTTGAACGGCAGTTGATGCATTGAATGATCTTTATTAACTGCATTAATCAAAGATGCGGCCTCCGTTTCACTCTTTTAAACTTGCGATGTACAGGTGCTCACAAAAGTATCCGGCCGGCTTGCAATTTTATGAAACAAACACGATAACACGTAACTCTTAAGGATGAGAAACAACAAATGCAAATTTACATAACATCATGGCAGGCACACAAAAATCAAAATATGTAACTGTTTTTTATGTATTATGTTTTTTTATGTAATTAGCGCAGTGTTTATGATCAATATCCTGTTGAAGGATGAAATCAACTACTAATTTTTCTGCACTGGTTTTTAAATTTTCAAATATTGCCTCCTTGGTACAAATAACCTTATTGCAATTGAATCACGTGGGTGGTAACAAATTCTATCCTTTTCTTTTTTATTTTAATAACCCAGGACTTTTCTCCTAGCTATACGTCCATTATACCCACTGCTTCGTATTGCTCGACATAGTTTCCGCACTGAGTGACTTTCCTGTGGTTGTTTGCACGTCTGCACACACCTCTCGGCTACTCAGAAATGGATTTTTCTTAATAATATGCAAAACTTTCCTTTTTTTCTCGCACCGCTAATATGTTTGGACGTTCAGTTCGCGGCCTATTAGTTAAATTATTGTGAACAGCAAAGTTATGCGTGATATCCTGTATAGCACTGCATGAAATATCCATATTTTTGATATCTTTTTCCTATTAAAGAAACAATTAGCTGCCTCTATACGAGGCTTCTTCTTCGAATTGTCGCCTTGTTATTCTTGTCATACATTAACTAATAAATGAAAGAAGAACCTCCGCAAACGCCGTTAACTGAATGAGTAATGATATGGCGTGTCTCCTCGTGTGTTTCATTGGGGTAATCCCCCTAATGGCCGAATATTTTTGTAGGCGCAAAAAAAAAATTATTACTGCATGTTTATTATTTTTAATTTAAAACTCTTTTAGACTAAAATAGTATTAACAAATAATGTTATATACGCATTAGTTGTTCCTTATAATTTGGAGATATTTTGATTCGATAAAATACGTAATATCCGGATACTTTTGTGAGCAACTGTACTTATTTATGCATATATCAGCCTAATTTAATAATAATTATTATTTCTTCGGGCTAATTAATTATTAATTAACCTGCCACAGATTATACAGATGCAAATCTCTCTCTGCCGGTATCTTTCATATTTGTATATCAAATTCTGTAACCTTAAATGAAAATCGCCATATTAAAAATGGGGTGCGTTGCATTATTGAATTTTATACGTATATCGTAGTCAAATGTTTCAAATGTTTATACCATTCAAAATGTTAAAGGAAAACTGAAAAATCTTTCTCACAATTTGATGGAAAAACATCTTCATGATTATAAATATATTCAATTACGATTTTCATTTAATAAATAGTAGTTTGTCATGCACAAAAATCCTACGGTAAATGATTAACGAATATTGTGTAAATACGAGAGTTAATTTAAACATCAAATTAACATGTTAAGTTGGAAGAAGGTCCAGTTTAAAATAGGCGCAATATGAACACACATAAAAGAAGTTGACGTCTAACTGTTTCAACTTTAAATAGACCTGTGTATTCACAGGTATAGCAGTAAACTCCACTCACACAAATTAATTATGCGGAACGCAGCGTTTCGAGAGCGCGTGGGCTCTCATTCTCAACCGTGTTACCGACCGGTTGACAATGAGAGCCCACGTGCTCTCCAAACGCTGCGTTCCGCGTATTTAATTTGTGTGAGTGGAGTCTACTGCTATACCTGTGAACTGTACATTGCACACAGTCCTTGCAATCGTCATTAGAAAATTGTGTATGATAAAGACCACCACTCCATTTACCATCCTTTTCCCTGTATTCCAAGATGTATTTAAAAAGATCAGTATTCATGGCATAATTCAAACGATACAAATTTAAATTTAACTTGTAGCTTTTCTGCGACTAAAAAAAAATGTTTCTTTTATAATCCCTGTACCGTAATTTTTAGACGCACCCTGTATAGTATATATGTAAATAATTAGCTGTAAAATTCTACTTCTCTGTTTCTAACGTGTTTGGTTTTTTTTTTAACGAAGATAGACTGACACTCCCTTCCTTTTTTTCTTTTTTAAATGTATTGCTACGGTTAAATTGACTGCGTCATTGGAAAATGTGTCCTATTTATTTATTTATTGCTATTTATTCTTGTTATTCGACCCGAACTCAAGGCAGATATGTAAATTGTGAAAAATAACCAAGTATAAATGTTAAATTAACAACTTTACTCCCGTATATTACGAGGCCCGTTTAACTTATATTTACGGTTGGTTATTTTTGTTGGGAAAAGGAAATATATAAGATTTGTGAATAGAAGCTGTTAACTTTTGCTCTCTACTATAAGTCTTGTAAAGAATGTCCCGTTGCTCATCACTTACTACTACTAACCTTTCTTTTGTCAGGCACACGAAATATGGTTCCTTTTTGTCACGCATATTAAGCAGCAAACTTTACCATTTAAGAAATAAACTTTTAAATGTATATTGCGTTTACACAACATAGCCATTATTGGTTTTAATTACTTCACACATACTCCATATACAGATTTAATGAAATATGTTGATATTTTAATGTCATGGTTCACTTTTTCTTCGGATATTTTGAGTTGATAGCGCGATGTATTAAAAATCGAAATTCTTTTAGATCTTTAAAATATCAACATAGAAATAGACGAGAAAGAAAAAGAAAAACCACAATTCGTTGGCTGTCTAGAATCTCTGAATATAGATATAAAGGTATCCCTTAATTTAAGATATTAAAGTTTCTATTATTATTTTTTCCTTCGTGGTAATTTATATTGACATAAAAATAGTATTTCGGAATAATAATAATAATAATATCACGTCTGGTAGTTTTATCTATCGAGTAAGTTTAAAAGAATTCTGTTTATATATACATATTATTATATTTTTAATTATTATATTATTAATTAAAATAAGTGCAAGATTATTTAAAACAAAAGAAAAAGAAACAACCGACTTTTCTTTCAGTTTCTCATAAGTCAGCCACTCCCTTTGATATCCCAAGGCGCACCAAATTCTCAATTCTTGTACGGGAAAAGTTTAAAATAAGGAGCAAAGTATTCGATACCCCGGGAAAATGAAATGAATGATTTACGCTGCAAAGCTTAAAAGTAATTAATAACATAGTTTATACATATACATATATATATATATATTTAGTCTACAATATATTTATTTCCCAAATAAACGAGTTAAATTTCTCGTTGGTTTCATTTTTTTTTGTCGGCATTCGGGATCAAATCCACTCGTTCAGTATTTAGATCCAAACATCTCCTTGATTGTCAGCACGATGTTAAAAGTGGAAATTCCGAAATAATCGAGCAATTCCGGCGGCTTTCCGGATCTAGGTATCTTCGGCACGGCCATCAGCTGGACGGTAACGCCCTCCTGTTGACCAACGGCGGCCAAAACCGCCTCTCCGAGGCCGCCTTCAGCGTAGTGATCCTCCACCGTTAGTATCATGCCGCCGACGTCTTTCGCGTTCTTAATGATCCCATCCTTATCGATCGGCTTGACGGTGAAGAGGTCCATGACGCGAATATGGATGCCATCCGTTGCCAGTTGCGTTTCGGCCGTTAGAACCTCGTGTAGTGTTACGCCGGCACACACCACCAGAAGCTTATCGTCGTGGTGGTTGCGCAAAACGTGCGCCTCGGCCACACGGAACAATTTATCGTTGTTGTAGACGACCGGGACGGCGTACGACGTAGTCCGTACGTAGGTGATCCCGTTAGTGTTCGCCGCCAGCTCGACGGCCCTCTCCGTCGAAACGGCGTCGCTCGGATAGAAGATCGTGCAGCCGGGTATCGCGCGGAACATCGCCAGATCCTCCATCGCCATGTGACTGGGACCGTCCTCGCCTTCCGCGATCCCGCAATGCGTTCCGCAAATGTTTATGTTCGTCTTCGAGATGGCGCCGATCCGGATGGCGTCGAATGCTTTCGTCAGGAACGCGCCGAGCGTCACGACAAAAGGTATCGCTCTATTTCTGCAGCTCGCGCCGATCGCGATTCCGACCGCCGTCTGTTCCGCCGAGAAGCACTGAACGAATCTGGAGCTGTCGTACTGCTTCACCTTGTTCGTATATGTCACGTTACAGACGTCCATATCGAAGATCATTACTTTGTGGTGGGCCTGCGCGATTTTCACCAACCCATTACCGCAAGCTAGCCCGGTCGCTACCAGCCGCTTCTTGCCGTAATCCGGCGGTGTCGACAGTTGCACGTGATATTTCTCCTCCTTCGGCCATTTCTTCGCGATGGGTGTCGGTTTCAGCGCGAAGCTCGTCGTTGTTATCAACGATTCTAGATGCGCGATGCATCGGTCGATATCCATATCGGCCACCCTTCCGTGCCAATGTTCGGCGTCGTCCGTTGGTGGATAGTTTTTCCCTTTGATGGTCTTCGCGACGATGACGCTCGGTTTTTCTTTAAACTGGCTGGCGGCGTCGAAGGCATGCAACAGACCGTCGATGCTATGACCGTCCGATACCGTGATCGCGTTGAAACCGAACGCCTCGAAACGTCGTTTGTAATCGCCGATATCGTGACCTAATATCGTCGGACCGGTCTGGCCTAAACGGTTCGCGTCAACGA